>FR990151.1:4887317-5163749 GCA_905404295.2 Ochlodes sylvanus | reverse complement strand
AATTTATAGGTCATAGCATCAGACATTTTTTTGCGATTATCCAGTGTTATTATGTTAGTAAAAGTCTACTTTACAACAAACTTTTATTAATTTTAAATGCATGTATTCCTTTATTCTCATAATTCAGCAGATTTCCACGTAATCACATACTCCACGGTGCCACAGTCTCCTCACTGGAAGGTTACTAAACCTCTACATCCACCCATCAGTCAGATACGTCATGCTCTAAGAACTTAGATGGAATGCCTAGTTTGTGATCTAAAACAATAGAAAGCGGCATTTCAACTGTTTTAAGTCAGCGATAAACTAATAAACTCTTCGCGATCGCGCGGAAAAGAGATGTGGCAGAATTACGTTACGCTTCTATAAGACTGAGCGAGTTAGTGATTATTTGTTAACAAATTCAGTTTATCCTCCCAAACAAACAGAATGGTACGAGATGATTATATCTTTGCTTAAAAAACTATCAAAAAGCAAAATTCATGCAACTTCACTACGAGTATGAGGTAATAATTATATATTTAATAATAATAATTCAATAAGTAATCCTTCTAGCGTAGATATAGAAAACCAAACTATAGAATACTGAATGCCCATGCAAAATATAAAAAAATATTAAAAAAAAGAGATTCATAAAAGATTCAAAGTAAGAAGCACCCTTAGTAATAGATATCTTAACATTTAGGATTAAAATATTATTAATAACTACAACATTTTAAGAACATACAGAAGTCGCTGAATCGTTATTACAACTCAAGTTGTAGTGTGAAATCGATTTCACACGATTCGATTAGCATACAATGGATTCGTTCTACAGGACAAATTTTACAAGCGATGATAAAATTTAAAATCGTCGAAATTCATAGTAACGTGTATAGAATTATTAGTAAACAACACATTTTTTTTTATTTGTCATCGCTAACAAAATCATAAATTATCCACATCCCTTCATAATAAAGTTAGTGGCAATCGATGTAATTTAATATATACTTTTTACACTATATTCAATGTTTTATAAACTTCATCAATCGTACATTACCTATACATAATATAATCTGTCAAAATATATGCCATTTTTATTTCTTGTACCATTAAAAGAAAAAAATATGAGGCATTAAAATCAAAATTATTAAAATAATAACAGGTTTCAAGAACGAAGAAGAAGAAGAGTTGTATAATTAATAATATAAATAATTGGTAATTGGAACCTTTTTACACGTACTTTTTAAACCACACTAATTGTTACTGTGTATAACCGGTCGGTTGTCGATAAGTTGTCATCACGATTATGACCTTGAAAAATAGTTATCATATCGATAGAGCTGTCCATAATTTGGACAGCTTTTCAAAGATATTACAAACGTAGACATGTCACTAGCGCGCCAAAAGTGAGGCATTCATATGACACTAATTCTTGTCTCTCTGTTTCCGTCTCGTGCGTTCCGTAATTATCTTTCGCACCCATAGTTACAGAAGCTAATTAAAAAGAGATTCGCGTTCTATGAACGTAACGAATCTATAGTTATGTATAGGTAATATCTTTGACTGTAATGAAACACACTTGATACTATCTTCAGTATTAGTACTCAATGGTAAGTAATATATCTTTATTAATAGTATCGCTTAAGATTTTCGGTAGATACTATTGATAGTATTGTACATTTTTTATCGATAACTATCGATATTATGACTAGTTCTTGAGATCAACAATGAACTATCGCAACTTACACAACCTTAAAACCATCACAATTTGGAAAAAATGTTAAATTCCAAATTGTATTCCAATGCCATCCTGGAATCAACTTATTCATTTGAAATGACATTATTTTGACAGACAACGTTTATCACATCTTGGCAGGAGTACTATCACACCACGTTTTTAAAATAAATCTTATTCGCTACGTAGCTAGGCTTGTTATCGTATGGCAAAATATGACTATATGACATTTGATGTTTGTGCTTGTAACATTATTTTAAGGCAGAATCACTCTAAGTACGAAACACGAGCGATTCCAATGTTATAATTATGAAGGTGTATTCGCCAAACCTAAATTAGTTTTTATAAATACTACAAATATATTATACGTACAAATGTTTACAAAAAGATATCATGTACATGCAAAATATTTTATTAGTATTGACTGAGATTCATGTTTCAAATAAGCAAAAAAACTGGCGCAAGCAACTGTTATTGTATTGTGTAACATTATTACGTACATATATTTAAAGCGGCGATCTTGAATTAGACTCGTTCCTAAAGGCACGGGTATCCTATCCGTATGCAGTTAACATCGTATCGCATCATTGACACGACTTAAGACCGACTAAGTCGGATAGATCGAATTACTATTATTTATTATTTTTTAATTTGGAGTCTAATTATTATTATTACAATTATTACAGTATAAAGCTAACGCGTCTCTACTTGTAACAACATTCTTTAATCCATCTATTCAGTAATAAAAAACTAAATATATACGTATTATTATTAATTTGATTTATATTTACATAATATAATTATTAATAATGTTTTGAATTATTAATAGAGAAACTGTACGTCATAAGATCTTTAAAAAATGTCGATATTATGACTAGTTCTTGAGATCAACAATGAACTATCGCAACTTACACAACCTTAAAACCATCACAATTTGGAAAAAATGTTAAATTCCAAATTGTATTCCAATGCCATCCTGGAATCAACTTATTCATTTGAAATGACATTATTTTGACAGACAACGTTTATCACATCTTGGCAGGAGTACTATCACACCACGTTTTTAAAATAAATCTTATTCGCTACGTAGCTAGGCTTGTTATCGTATGGCAAAATATGACTATATGACATTTGATGTTTGTGCTTGTAACATTATTTTAAGGCAGAATCACTCTAAGTACGAAACACGAGCGATTCCAATGTTATAATTATGAAGGTGTATTCGCCAAACCTAAATTAGTTTTTATAAATACTACAAATATATTATACGTACAAATGTTTACAAAAAGATATCATGTACATGCAAAATATTTTATTAGTATTGACTGAGATTCATGTTTCAAATAAGCAAAAAAACTGGCGCAAGCAACTGTTATTGTATTGTGTAACATTATTACGTACATATATTTAAAGCGGCGATCTTGAATTAGACTCGTTCCTAAAGGCACGGGTATCCTATCCGTATGCAGTTAACATCGTATCGCATCATTGACACGACTTAAGACCGACTAAGTCGGATAGATCGAATTACTATTATTTATTATTTTTTAATTTGGAGTCTAATTATTATTATTACAATTATTACAGTATAAAGCTAACGCGTCTCTACTTGTAACAACATTCTTTAATCCATCTATTCAGTAATAAAAAACTAAATATATACGTATTATTATTAATTTGATTTATATTTACATAATATAATTATTAATAATGTTTTGAATTATTAATAGAGAAACTGTACGTCATAAGATCTTTAAAAAATGTCGATGTTTTGTAAAACACATTCATTGACATTCTTTGCAAAGGGATATTCAATATTCGATATTCAAATTAATTTTACAATTAATAATATAACAATTAATAATAATTAATGGTAAGATGATAGCTACTGTTATTTGTTCCTATTTACTATTATTACTTTATTTGACTCGTGTTCTTATATTGTTCAACTTTATAGATATTAAATATTGATTAAAATATAATTAATAATAAGAAAAATGGTGTAAGTAATTATTTAAGTTATTGTACTTATTAAATTATGTACTCTTATTTTATGTGAACATTAATGACTGAAGTTTATGCGTTAATTACGATTTTTTATTATTATTTTATGACACATTAATCATTATCATTTGTCTCTGTTTGCTATGGAAAAATATGTTATCTATCGATAATAATTATACGGCTTATATTACGTTAATGACGTATAAATAAACTCAACTGTCAATACCCACTGTCATGACATACTTGAAAATTATCATAAGATCCATTCATTTACGATTGTTTACTGAGTTTGGACTCATAAATTATTTAATAATTACTATTTCACTATTATTAATTATAATAATATTTAAATACTGTTTTGCGAAGAACAAAAAAACATTCCGCAAGAGAAAACATTCCTAACTGTTTTTAAAAATCAATTATTAAAAAACAATTTAAAAAAAGTCTAAAACAAAGACTTTTCTCTTAAATTACCCCCTTCACGTTAGAGACCATAAAAAAACACGACGTATAAGTGCTCACCAGCTAACGTGTTAAAAAAAGTTGGTTTCAAACCTACACATAAAACTTGAGATTCAGACAAAGTACAGTGACGTCAGAGTATCGCAATGCGTTCCGCGGTATCGCCACTTTCGTCGTCTATTGGGTCATTTGCACACGTGAAAATAACCCGATAGATTATTATTATTAATTATTACACTTCAATACATACTTAATACATCGCTTTTTCAAGCAAAAACTTTAATTGTTTTTTTCAAATATCCCTCAAAAAGCGTGCAAACACACAAATTCAGACAGATCTCAATGACGTCAGAGTATCGCAACGCGTCCGTCGTCTATTGGGCTACTTGCACACGTGCAGATAGCCCGCTAGATCGTAATACTTGTGTCACGTGTTCACTTTGGACCGTTTGGGCGGCGTCTTCGGCCGCAGCCGGTCCCTCCTTACCTGGGTTAGACGGACGCGTTCACATCTGGAAAGATACAAAGGGAATTTGATGATGTCGCGTTTCGTTGTGCGCGTTTTTTGTGTGTGTGGGGGGGGGGGGGGGGGGGGGCGTGTCCACTGGCTTTCGGTGTTGATTGTACTAACATACTTATCATAAGTTGATTAACGAATTTCCGTCTGTAGCCAAAAGTTGCCACCGATAAAAAATCCGTTGATGTGAATACATTTAGTGCGTTACAAAATTAATTATTTAATTGCGTGACACATACTCGCTCAACGGTAACAATCGCTATACTAACTTGTCAAGATAGCACAAAATCCGTCACTAAGTGACCCTTAAGGTCTGCGCACATTAGACCGACTCGACTACCGACCGACGCCAACTCAACTAAAGGACACGACAAAACCAAAATTCAATTATGAGCTTTATATCTTTTAAAGTAAGATTGAATTTCAAACGTATACTCGCAGTAGTACACGTGTTTTAAGTATACGGTCGAAATTCAACCTTACGTTAAAATCCATAAAGCTCATAATTAAATTTTAGTTCTGCGTGTTTTTTTGGTCGAGTCGACGTCGGTCGGTAGTTGAGTCGGTCTAACGTGCGCAGACCTTCACTCCACGACAAAATACTAACTTGTCGAGCGTAGCGCGCCGCCGCATCGCGCGGTGCAACTGCCGCATCGTCGCCGCGTCGACGCGGTGCGACGTGAGCCGCGCGTACGCGAGACACACCGACCCCTTCACCGGGGTGTAGGAGAACCCCGGCTCGTCGCGCGGGACGATCCTGGGGTGCGCTCGGACCGCGCAGATGCCTGGGGTGGTTAGGGATCAAATCATCGACCAGACCCATTGACTTGTTACTATGGACGTCGGGTCGGGGTAAAGAATGTCCGAGCCGAATGAGCTCAAAACGCAAAAAGAGCTACAATCGACTGCAAACGAAATTGAACCGTGGTGTAATGGTGTTAGTGTTTAAATTACGTTGTTAACATTTATATTCTTGCGATGGCTGGCGTTCACGACTGCAATCGAAATTAAACCGTGACGTGATGATTTTAGTGTTTAAATTACCTTGTTAACATTTCTATTCTCGCGATGGTTGTGACTGGGTCATTTTTTTCGCGATTTTAGTACGAGACCCGACGTCCATAGTAATAATAAGTCAATGACAGGCCCAAATTCGTGTAATTTTCAAAGTTGGGACACCTATTCCTTGTATCTAGGTGAACATACGTAAAGGCCCACACTGTGGGGGGGTTAGCCGACTGGGGAGAGATCATTTTTTTTCATATACCGTCAGAAACAGTAATAGCCGAGGGGTTTGAAAATTGGATTTTCGAACCGGGGGACCCGGATTCAAATCCTGCGCGCACATCTAATTTTCAAAAATGATGTTGCCTTGCTTCGATGATCACAAATCGTGAGGAAACCTCCTGAAAGTTCTCCATAATGTTCTCAAAGGTGAAGTCTGACAATCCGCGTTAGGCCAGCATGGTGGACTATTATGAGGAGGAGGAGGAGGAGGAGGAGGAGGAGGAGGAGGAGGCGGAGCAGGAGGAGGCCTGTACCATTAAGAGGAGATCCGAGCCCAGCAGTGGGACAGTTATGGGTTGCGATGAGATACTTACCAGTTATATAAATATCTTCTAAATGGAAGTAATTCGTGTTAAGAGCGGCGGTGTACAACAAGCGCGCGGTATCCGCCGACAGCGCGTACCCCGTGCCAGACAGGTACCGCGGGTAGACTCGCCCGCCGTACATGTAGCGAGGGCTGTACCTGCGGGCGCGGGTGGTTGGTGGAGGGAAAAACGTTTGATAAGTTCCAGCATTGTGTTCATGTGTACCAGAAAAAGTTCCAGCATTGTGTTGGGGTGTACTGAATTTATTTTAATTTACTTTACGTAATGTGTATTACATGTTACCAGTCAACAGTGGTGGATATTATACAAAAGAATCCTAGAATTATTAAAAAAAGTAAGTGTAATATTACTAAAATTATTGCAAATTTAATTTTAGTTCCATTATCATGTTCTTGTGTACCAGTAGATACCGGTGCAACATTTCTGGCGAGCCAGCACCTAAATTCCATCATGAAGTTCAGATTTAGTGTACTTAATAAATTCCACGGTCAAGAAAAATCATCCAAAATTAAAGTTCATGATAGTACAGGTGTACAGTTTACAACGTTCGGGTGTACCGTACGGGTGTACAGTTCGACTCACCACTTGTTGGTGGCGTCCTGCACGGGCCGCGCGCCACAGATGAGGTCGCCGATGAGCAAGCGCTCCGGGCGCTCCGCCCCCCGCGGCCCGGCGTCGTGCACGCGCGACCTGTTGCGCAGGTTCGACACCAGGTTGGGTACGTTCACGTACATATCGTCGTCCGTCTTCAGGATGTATCTCACTGTAACATAATCGTTATACTAATAGAAGAAAAAACTTTGTACCCCTTTGTACGAATTAGTATGTGAAGCAAAAATTTTGTACCCCTTTGTATGAATTAGTATGTAAAGCAAAAACTTTGTACCCCTTTGTACGAATTAGTATGTAAAGCAAAAACTTTGTACCCCTTTGTACGAATTAGTATGTAAAGCAAAAACTTTGTACCCCTTTGTACAAATTAGTATGTAAAGCAAAAACTTTGTACCCCTTTGTACAAATTAGTATGTAAAGCAAAAACTTTGTACCCCTTTGTACGAATTAATACGAGAAACAAATACTTTGTACCCCTATTCTACAAAAGTTTTTTTGTTATTTTTATGTTTGTCTGTGCGTCTGTTCTTCATCGTCATCATCGCAACCACGACTCTCCCACTGTTGTTCACGGGTCTCCTCTCACAATGTGAGCGGTATAGGCCATAGTCCACCACGCTGGCCAAGTATGCTAGCAAACTACACACTTTTTAGAACATTTTGAATAACTCTTAGATGTTGCAAGTTTCCTCACTATGTCTGATTGGCGAAGCAAGTGATAATTAACTCCTCATACGCACTTAACGTTGGACATTAGAGGTGCGTGGAGGTTTCGAAACTTGGCTCCATGTTCGGGAGTTCAATATCCAAACCACTCGGTATCACTGGTTACCCTTCCCAAAATGAATTCGAAAGCTAAGAAAGTCTAGTACATACTAATCCCTCTTCTGATTATAAAAATCAACTCACCACTTTCATTGCAATTATTTGTGACCCATTTCAACATCATTATAGACTTCAATGTCAGGTTATTGTATGAATCGATGAACCCCTCCTGTATGACGTCGCCGTACCTCTCTGCTTCCTCATCAATTTTATCCTGAACCTCCGTATCATTGGCCACTGCCGGCTGGCCCAGTAGAAAAACTAGCTTAAAATCTGGTCTCGACACTCTTTCCTCCACATCTTCCTTCGGTATCTTCACATGTTTCAAAACAGCGAGCACTTTACTCAAATCCGGCCCATCTTCATAACCTTTGGGTGGTATTTTCATTATATTCGAATTATAATCATAGTCTAAATTTGTTTCATCATCCATATCACCAATTTCTTTATTCATATCGAATTCTGGTAGCATTTTCTCGTCATCATCATCGAATCTCTTCTCAGGTACATCTGTTTTATCATCAATTATGTTTTCTTGTAGCGCTTTAGCCAATTCTGGTAATAACTGGCCATAACCGGATATATCACGTTTGCCTCGCTCTAAACTAATATTAGTGTTGGGTTTCGTATCCTCATCAACGTACAAATCATACGTATAGTTATATGATTTATATCTTTCAGTGACTTCTTTGAATAGTTTACTTAACAGTATGTAACTAGAATAATTTCCCCAAGTCTGTCGTATAGCTAGACGCTGTTCGAAGTTAATTGTGGACGAGCAGACCACGATAAGGAGAAATAGGTTATTCTTTTTGTGTCTGTCTGATTTTGGGCACACGTCTTTGGGCTCGTGTATTGTTGTGACATTTTCGGGTTGGACGTATATCTTTGTGTCCCGATTCGTGTGTATCGACCAACCCGCGACTGCCGCTGCAATTGAACGATGGGGAAAGTTAATATTTAAAAATTACTAAAAAATTGTTGTCGGTTATCGGTTTACGGACGATAATTTTACGTGATAACGTCAGAAGGCAAGAGGGATAGATGCGTTGCAAGCCGAACGCTTAGGCCGATCGTGTCGCTCTATCGCTTTATCCGCGCTCTCGCTTGCACGCACAGGCTCAGGCGGAACGGCACCTTTTCGTGCGCGCTGCCGGTGTTCATCAAAATTAATAGGAGGTTATCAGTGATAACGTGAAGTCGGTCTTTTGACGTGATAACTTATCACGTCAAAAGACCGACTTCAAAATTAAACAGATTTTTGTTCATTTTACATCGAAGTCAATTAACGAATCATTAGTGATAACTCAAATACTCATCAGATCTCGCTCAAATTTAAATGGTACCACATGACAGGCACCAGCCTTAGAATATAAAAAGAATCATCAAAATCGGTACACCCGGTATAAAGTTATGAGGTAACACACATAACAAATACAGTCGAATTGAAAACCTCTTTTTGAAGTCGGTTAAGAAATAGGTAAAAAAAAACGGCTTATAGAGAAAAGGTACTTTTTGTATTTACGTCAATATGCTCTAGCTATCGCACTGTAAAATATTATCTCAATAAAAGGATTTCCGTAAAGCTTGTCTGAATGTAATTCGAGCGAATTGATAGCTGTTGGTGATTAGGTAATCTCTAGCAAACATTTGCCTAGGGTAGTGTAGGGGAGCACTAAGAGAGGATTTTTGGATATTCCCCCCCTAACGGGATATAAAAGGGGATAAATTGAAACTGTTTTTCATTCAATGGATTCATTTGAAACTTTGTTTTTAGGTTCCTCAAATGACGCAAGTGAGCAAGGATTGTTGGAAATTGGCGGGCGAAGCTGCGGGAAAAGTTAGTAAATAAATAATAATATTAAGGCTACCACCACTTAGCATAACGCACACGTAATTAAACTCGTATGTCGCATTAATATTCTGACCACTCGGCATATAGAGCGTGGTGAATGCACCACTCTCACCAACGTATAACCACCCGGTACTTAAAACGTGGTACAAACGATCTTAGACATATACCACTATCTAAAACGCAAGTCTGTATGAACACAGTAATGTCAAAAACCTCCCCCATACAAAAAAAAATTGTTCGTTGTAAATATTGCACCGTGGTACTGAACCCGAAATCGTGAAGTCTGAATCGCACATGGTCAGTTTTTATTAGGTGTTGAAATAGGCCTACATAATTATAATAAAACCGTATGTCTGTATAGTACAGCCGACGGTTCTAGGCCGCTCTGAAGTTAGGCTTTCGGATATAGTGCGCAGGTACTGTACTTTAGAGAGAGATAGCGACACGAACACTGAGCAATAGAAATCGATTCATAAGCAAAACATAAGTCAATGTATAATATAATCTCATCTAAACCTTTTCTAGTACGGACACTAAAACATAGGTAACTAGCCTCCAAATATAGACCAAATCTAGACCTACATACCTTACATACCTATATAATAAAAGGTTACATTAGAATGTCCGAATGTCAGTTTACTTTCACTACTCAGCATTGTTCGGACTGCGTGACTATACCGATTTTTATAATTATGCTCGCGTAAGCTTAATTATATTTCTTCTTACCAAATAAATAAAATAAAATAAGTAAAAAGAACTGACCATCTTAATATATATAAATTACGTGTCACGTTGTTTGTCCGCGATGGACTCCTAAACTACTTAACCGATTTTAATCAAATTTGCACACACGGTATGCAGTTTGATCCAGCTTGAAAGATAGGATAGCTTACATCTCATTTTATAGTCTCAATATAATTTTATTGCAAATTATTTGTCTATTAACTATAGAGCGGTACGAAGTTCGCTGGGACAGCTAGTATAATTATAAAAGTAAAAGAACTGACCTTTAGGCACCTGATCGTTGGCCTTGTTGTACACAGGTATGTACATGAGCACGCAGAAGAGTATCATGGCGGTGCAGAACAGGAAGAACTTGGCTAGCACCGTCACCGTCGAGCGGCGCTCCCGCTCCTCCGCCCGGACCTCCGCCCCCGGCTCGGCGGAGTACGGCGCATACCGACGGTATTTGTCGTATCTGTGGAGGTTATTATACTTTTTCATGTGTAACATCTCCCCTCTCGCTTTCCTGCAATTTGTGGGAGTGATTTCGTGAAATGGGACGGAAGTGTGTAACAGGAAGTCGCGAAAGCGCGCGCTATTCGATTTGACGAATGAGCGCGCGGTTTTAGAGTTGACTGTCAGATAGTACCAACCATAAGTATTTAGCTTTTTTAAATTTTTAGATTAATATCTGTCACTGCTTAAACAAAATCTTTTTTTGAAATTAGTCTTTTTTTATGATCTTACGAATAAAATATTTCAGGATTTAATTCAGAATATAATTTTAAAATTGCTTATTACTAAGGTGAGATGTCAAATGTTACACATCATTTGCAACTACTGTGAGGCTCGCTCGCTTTTTTTACAGCCTGAAGGGCTGACGTAAAAGCAGACGAGCCACCGGATGGTGAGTGATCGTCGTGGACACGAGCAACACCGGGGCAGTCGCCAGTGTGACGCCGGCCCTGAACGAGAACTCTTTTTACACCTACGTACACACTTACGTTTTGAAGAACCCCATGTCATAGCGCGCCGAGAATACCTCAGAAGGAAGTCCGTTATAATAAGTAAAAGTGTGCATACAGCACGAAACAGAGACTAAAACACACTTAGGTACAAATATTTCTTTACGAAATATCATTTTTTCGTATTAAATCGAAGCTCCTTTATTTTCAGTCACTCAACTCGACTCAGCACAACTCGTCTCGATTCAACTTGACTCGACTCAACTCAGCTCAACTCGACTCAGCTCAACTAGACTCAACTCAACTGCACTTAACTCCACTCAACTCTAATTTACTTTGTTGTTATAACGCTATACTCATGCAGCCGTGACAGAAGGTAACTTCCGTTTCAAGAATACGTTGCAATTCATCCGTTATAAGCACAATCACTAACCTGTACGAAAGGGTAGGGCTGTCGTCGCTGCTGCACCCCGAATACAATCTCTCTTCATCGTCCCAATGGTGTCCATCGCGGGCCATGTATTGAGATTCTGTTGACAACAACAAACAACAGAACTTAAAATAAGCACATATTAAATCTATACTAATATTATAAATCTGAAGAGATTTTTAGATTCTTTGATTGATTGAACAAGCTAATCTCAGTAACTACTGGTTCGAATTGAAAAAATATTTTTTCGTTGGATAGTCCATTTATAGAGGAAGGCTATAGGCTATATAACATCACGCTACGACCAATAGGAGCGGAGCTTCATGTTGCAACAACAAGTATCCCAAAGCGAAACGAGAACAGGTCCTATACTATAGAACTAGTGGTATATTGTACTGGAGGAATTTTATACCTCTACTACAACAACAGTGAGGAGCAGGATCAGCAGGGAATGGTGAGGTGAGGTGCCTTGCGTTGGTGAGGCGAGGTGTGGAGTGGTACGGTGCGGTGAGGAGAGAGACGAGTGAGATGAGGAGGAAGCCGAGGAAGGAGTCTTTCAAAGGTTTCTGGCATCATCAGACCATCTTTGAGAATAGACAGATTATTAATATAAAAATAATGGAAAAGGGCTTAATGTTGTCAATATTGTCATTGGATAAAATTGGATAAAATTCAAATTGGTGAAATCTCATGTTGACCACGCTCACCAGATGTCTATATCCTCCACTGTCTATGCTTTGGGTATGTAAATATAATAATGTCTACTTACTATGAAATAAAATGTAAGCATCCGGTCACGGTTATATTAAACTAAATAGACGTTGAACAACCAAGGTCAGAGGAAGTCAACAGCCAACAAGCTGTTGTTGAAACACATTTAAATTACCTTCCACACAATGAAGCATATCTATTATATAAGTTTGTAAGCTATTGTTGACACGATGACCCCGAATGAAACACAATCATTATTGCCAACATCATAGCACTCCTACGCTACGCCCAGGTTTACCAGTTTTTCAAATTCAAAATCATGATAAGTACTTTGGCAATACACTTGCCAATTGCAGATTATATAAATAATAGTTATATCACATAAAAAAACCATTACAATGAGAACAAACTAATTACTGATCTGTAGATAAGTTGTTTTAATTAATAATTAGTCATACTTGTATTGTTTTATTTTCATTCTGTGTTTTTTTGATTTCTGTTATAATTAATTGATCTACATTTTTTGTATTCCATAATTTTGACACTGCAAATGCAATAGCAAGCTGTGATTACATGTAAATTTTAATATTGGAATCCCGAAATAGGGGAGTTTGGGATAAAACCCTGCATGCACCTGTAGTTTTCAAAAATGATGTACATATTCAAATTTAATTATCACATGACAACATCTGCACACTGCAGAGTTCTCCATTATGTTCACTGTAGAGTTCTTCATAATGCTCTCCATAACGTGACAGGAGACGCGTGCCCAGCAGTTGGACAGCTTTGGGTTGCGACTAACACAATTATTACGTTCTACCTTGTAACTTGTTATGTTGGTAATCCTAGTACTAAATAAACAAATAAGTAATCAATAAATGGACCATTACTAGCAGTTAAGGATAGATAAGATAACCAACTGTTTGTAATTGCAACAGATCTGTAATTTAGTTTCCTGCTCGACCTATTAATAGTATGAAGAGAAAGTCTTGCTTGGTTGGTCGTCCTTCAGACATGCCTGAATAGGGACATTGTAATGTTATTTGACAAAAGGATGTATTTAAAGAAATAAATAAACGCTAACACACATCTAACATTAGGATTCCCTGTGTTGTAAGGCATGAACTGCACAGATATCACATCATTAGTACCGATGACAAATAACAAACTTAGAAAGGCCAGAAATCAAACCCAGGACCCTCCATTTTGCAGGCAGAACTATAAACAACTAGGCTACAGTGCAATTTAATAAAATATTGTGTGTCATCAACATTCAAATTCATTTAGGTCTCATTTAGGTCTAACTGAGTGGTACGTATTTTTTTAATCATGCGTTTTGGAATCAAGTGCTTTAACATGAAAATAGAACTGCCAAAGAAAGAATTCAAGAAAATACAAATATGGTACAGGTGGCAACCCTACAATTATAGATGCAATGAGCAAGACGATAATAAATTCTAATTGGAAATGTATCATACACGATTTTCGCAAGAAGTTAACTATATTTACAAACAGTTCACAACATCACTGTTACACAACTGATGCCAATTAGTTAAAAATTCGCGCTAAATCTTCATAATCATATTGCATTTTCAAATTTCGAACATTGAAATGAATACTTTTTAGCTTCTGTTCTGTGTGAACTTACTGAACTTAGCAAAGGTCAATCAGTGAAATAATGTATCAAAATAAACACTACTTATAATCACAATTTTCACTCACATTTTCCTCCGCAAAGTAATCCAAAGGGCGTTTGAACTTGACACTGAACTTTAATTCATAACTTGAAGCGTTTAGTTACGTATTTTAATTAAATTAAAGTCGATTATTTACAATGAAAACTGAAAACAGTCCGCCAGTGCGTTCGATACGCGTTGCGGAGCTGGTTGCAGCCATTTTGGGGTGGCCAGTAATAACAGGGATAATAATTTTTCCTTTTATAATAATAATTAATTTGTCATTAAGAAATAAGTTTCCAAATGAAGACAAAAATCTTTATAATTTTTGTTTACTCATTTCATATCATGTAGGTGTTAATTTACATGAGTTTAAATTTCTCTTATATAGAATTTAACGATCCTTATCAAAATTTCAGGAGTTCAACTTATATCAGTAGTAATATGTTTTATAAGACATCTAAATTAACAAGTAATTTAACTAAACACTAATTAGAAAAACATATTTTAATTACATATTATAATATATTTGATTAAATTCTTTAAGTATGGTTCCCATAAAAATAGCGAATATCGTGACTGCTTGCAACATTAGTTTTACGTTTCGTTTTAGACAAGATCGTAGTGTTGAAGTTACTTTGATCTTTAACAACTTTTCTTTTTTACTGTTAGAGGACTACATTTTTACATTTATTTATGTTTATTATACTTAGGGAAAGCTTTTAATACCTGCATATAATTTCAATATTATGTAATTCCAGTTGTGTCACGTCACAGAACACTATTACTCCTATGGGAGTTGTTGTGTAGTATGTAGTTGAAGCGTGAAAAGAAACGTTTATATTTTATTTACAGTTCGTTTCGCTAAAAAGAAGGAAGTGAATGAAATTCTTGTGAAATAAAAAAATGGCAGCAAATATAACGAAAAATCAGGTGCTAACGTTATACAAATCATTGTTACGAGAATCTGAGAAATTTTCAAACTACAACTTCAGGTACTTACATACATCTGTTTAGAACTATAGCGAGCGAATTATATAACCTCAAATTTGTTTTTTCACAAAAACAAATATTACTTTTGTTTTTGAGGAATGAGGTGTTATGTTAGACTTTATAAAGCTTATTAGAATATTTTCAGGGCCTATGCGTTGAGAAGGGTTAAGGATTCCTTCAAGGACAGTAAATCGTTAAAAGATCCTAAAATTATCAAGAAAGAGTATGAGTTTGCGCAAAAGAATTTGGACATGATAAAGCGTCAGGTTTGTTAATACTTGTATTCTTATTTTCTTCTTTACCATGCCTATGATTACAGTTATAAACATATACAATACAATAGGGCCGGGTTCCTATAGACCTTATGAGATATTAGACATAATTCAAGTTCAGAGTCTATTGTTTTTTATTGAAGTTGTAAATACATACCTATACTAATATTAAGAATGCAATAATAATGGCAAACTTTGCGAAAAATACTTACCAGAGTTCTTATTAATAATTTTGAAATCAATTAATGCTAATAAATGCATCACACTAATAGCATAGCATGGGGTTTGTTCTCCATGCTGACAGCCCCACATGAGGACTCCCTGTGTAGCATTATTTATTTATTCATCCATAATCTTGTTTTATTCCAGGTTGTAATCGGAGATATGTTCAGGACAGACAAGCTTGTTATCGAAAATCTACGATAAATATAAAATGTCGCTGCACTTCACTGTAATGACGTATAATTGTAATATAAATGTTATTTGTCCGAATATTACTTCATAGTAAGATTTAATGAATGGTGAAATGCAATATTTAAAAAACACTATTTTTAACTGTAACAGTAATTGTGTTGTTTGGTGGTAGTGCTTCACATAAGGATTATGTTATTTTTGAGTTAATAGCAGCCCCGCTCTCGCTTTGCTTCGGGAAACATGTCCCTTAGTACACACATTCGGAAATTGTTAGATGTGATTCTTTTATTGTTATAAAACAAACACTAAAATGTTAAGTAAAAGTAACCACAGAAGTGAACACCGCACCCAAATTGGATAATTCATTTGGGAGATTAGCACGTACAAAACCACAGACAGACATAAATTCTAAATGTAATCGTTTTGGGTTATATTGCGTTAATGAAGACCCCCAGGAAAAGTTTTTCTCCTATATCTTCTATGTACAAACAGCGACCAGTTACAGATTTATTATTAGTATAGATTACCATTATCACCTTAGTAATATAACGGCATTATACAAAAATGGGAATTCACGTTTTAAAGATTCTAGACGAGTCATTTCAGGTTATTTTAATATACTGCATAGACCGACAGGCGTTGTTCTTACCATTAGTTGACATAGTATGTCATCTAAATATGTATGTTGCAAATATAAAATTTAAATTTTAACTTGTACAAAAAACGTATATTGATTTATCGAGCTAAGAAAAAAAACAAAAAAAATAAAAAACAATCACACTTACTGTTTACATAACCAACTTATCGCTTACTCAAGTTAATTTACTTATCTATACTAGTATTATAAATGCAAAAATAACTCTCTGTCTGTCTGTTTGCTACCCTTTCATGCTTTATCACTGAACCCATTAGGTGTTTGATAAGTGGATTTGAGACCATTGAAAAGACATAGGATAATTTTATCCCCATAATACGTCCTTTGGCATAATTTTAACAGTATATTGTCGTTTGTCATCAAACTATTCTATGCACGATAGACGATCGACGCTATAGATCTATTATATATAGGTAGAAATTAATATTTATCTATTAATAGTTATTATTGAAGTACCTATTATCTAGATGGGTTATAGAAATCAGTAGTTATAGGTAAGTTCGATTGATTTTATTTCACTGTTGTGATGAGTTGTTTATCCTTATTCGTTACTATCAGTTAGAAAGAGATTGCTGTTAGAGCGAAGACACTGTCTATATCGCTATATAGCATACATTATATGTTTGTGGTTACTATTTATATATTTATTGATGATATAAATATGTTATTGTAATAAAACTACACTAATACATACTGAAGTATGACTATTGATTAGCAGTGACAACAGTAGTGACTCTGTAAATTGTGTAAATTATTTGTATTATTTCTTGCATTTTGTTGTACATTTAAATACGTAGTTATATAATAAATTGTTTAAAACGCAATTGTATTAATTTTATGAACCTAATAACTATTTCAAATCATTTTATTTAATGACAATATCAAACCCTCGTCCAGCGTTTTTATTAATCATCTGTCGAGCTTACCAATTGAGAATCGAATCCACTATTACTTAATCCACTTTTTCGCCACAGGAATTTAGTTACGCATAAGTTTTGACATCAGTTAACAGGGGGTGCCTTGGGTTAGCATTATGTGTCGCAGTGACAGCTAATTTGTTTGAACGTGCCTGGGTTCGAATCGTGCACGCACCAAGTCAAAAGTTATGTGCGTATTAGATATTGTCACTTGCTTCGGTGAAGGAAATTTCCCGTGGAGCGCACAGAGTTCGTCACAATGTATTCAAAGGTGTGATGTCATCCGACTTTGGCCAGCGTGGACCTGGCCTGGTTTAGGCCTGAAGCCCTCACATTGTGTCCTCCGGAGCCCCGCAGTGGAATAGTAGTGGGTTTAAATGACGTGTAGCACCATCTATGGCGTGGTGACCACGCATGTAAACGCCGGCCTAGAAAACTTCGAAAGCGTGATTCAGGTGTGGGATGACGTCACTGACGATTACGACAATAAAACAAAATAATCAATTCACTGCATTATATTTCACAATATTTCTCTCTGAATATTTCTTTACAACTTAACGCTAAGCAATATTACATATTCAGTCGTAAAATAATTTTATTTATCCTTGTATAATAACATTAATTTCGATATTACCACAAACACAAGAGATCGTTTGGGAAAAGAAGTAACCCATTTCTTCAAATTGGAAAAATAATTTACTCTTGACTTTATGTCGGGATCAAAATTTTACCATTGGTTTTACATCGGAAAAAATAATTTGCCTTTGACTTTACACCGGGAAAAGTAATTATCTTAAAAACCCTTCACTTGTATTTCGTACCACAGCAAATGATATTTATAAATAACTATGAGTTAAATAACTAAGATATAACTGAAATGGACTGACGGAACACACTCTTACCACCGTTCCCAATATTCTATGCATCATTTCTGGATAAGACAGTACTTATACTAAAACTATGTCACCTTTTGACAGTTGCCAGGCAACTTACTGAGAAATATGTAGATAGAATCTTATGACCGGGCATTACAAGATTTTGGATTCGGTTTTCAAGTAGGTATAAATCGCGGCACATAAGTTGAACCAAAATGGCTGCCGTTTGCGCAGGTACTATTGTCGACAAACGTATGGAGGGACGGAAAGCGACTGTGCGCATGCGTGTGAGCGAACTGAGCGAATGACGTACCGCTCCCGCGTCCCGCGCTTCGATTGACACCCGAAAATGTGTTACTGCGCACTCAAGGACATAGTTCAACTTATACGCCGCTTATTATACGTCTTCTTACATGCCAACATGAGAGCATTAATTTTTTTTATTGATTTAAGGTAGCAAACGAGCATGCAGCACCACCTTCCGCTGCCGCCCATGACAACTGAGACCGACATGAGAATATGAGCATTAAGTATTTCGTCTTACGGTCGAATTTTCTGCCGGTACGGGGTTGGCCATAGAATACAATGCCTCAATCGCGCGTGGATTAGTTGTTTCAAGTAAATGTAAATGTAAAAAAAACAAACAAGTTATAAGACTCATATTTCAATGCTTTCCCATGTGTTGATTTAGAGTGCGCACTTTTATACTTGGTTGTCATTACTTTACCAGAAACTATGAATAGAATATTGCCAACGGCTGTTACACAGACAGATAGAATTTGATATTTTTTAGTTACATTAAAAATACAATATTTTTGATACTAGGCATTACATTCATACATATTGCCATCTTATTAGTACATTTCGACTTACAAATACCCACATTTGCATCCAATTCGCTATTAGGCGGGTTTACATAGAGCTAGAGAAGATTGATTTGCCTTCGCTATTACTCCTCTCGCACATGTGCAATTCGCCAAAAGGGAGTTTAATAGAATGATTCGACGGTTCCATGTTGTGATTGAATTTCTAGACGTTAGAAGAGAGAGAAAGATAGATCCTCCCTCTCCTTCCAACCGTCGAACGTTACCGTTTACAGGCAGCCAGCCGTATGTCTCCCCTAGTCTAGTGTAATACCTCTATGGAATGCACGTGGCGACTACGTTAAGAGGAAATACCACGCAAACCCTTATTCAAATTTGGGATTTTTTCACTCAATATCTCTGTCGCGCTTGCGAGCGGCGTGTATGTCAGTGCGATAGGGACAACTGCAGCTCCGTGTAAAAACCCGAGGCAAAAATCATCAAAATCGAGGTTCCGTTCTCGACTAATCCCCCCGCCAAAACTAAAGCAATCTGAACGAAATTTTGGAAATTGAATGGGAAGGAGATATTCTGTGTCGGACCGTTTAGCTTTTTGTGCTAATTATTATACAATTTGTGTACTAGGCGTTTGTTTGCGGCATATTTATTTGGCCGTTTTAAGCGCTGTTTGAAGTAGCCTAAAACTTTTGAAAACAAAAATATCAAAAAAATCAAAACGTACCGACATAGATAATGATGATATTATTCTTGTGTGAAAAAATTATTGATCGAGAGTCAAAAACCAGCGAGGGATTAGTCGAGAACGTTTGTATGGAAAAATGACCCGTGGCATTTCCTCTTAAAAGCGCGGACGCGGCTGCGCGTGCGCTGCCTCGGGCACGGTAATAGTATCATACAGTATTCCATCTTCATACAAACGGTCGGAACGCGAATCATACCTACGCGCCTCGGAGTTTAGTACACATTAAGTGCACAACAGCCACAGAAGCGCCACAGGGACGATCGAACATGTGGGTTTGTAATCGGGAAGCGTGCGTATTACCTACCCACTTACATTCACTACAACTAGAAAGAGGCGGCCCTAGCGCGCGCGCCTGTAGGCATTTATTTTAAGGACCGGGCCGAGTCACAATACTGTATGATACTATTACCGTGCCTCGGGCGAGCCGGTGAGGCAAGACCACACAAAATGGACTGCCTCGCGCGGCAACTGCCTCGCGACGCTACTCGCTCTATGTGAACTCGCCTATCCGTCAGCGTATCGCGATTAACCTCTACCGATCTATACACGATGACGTCTAAAGACACTCTAATTACAAACACGCATAACTATCCATTTTATCATATTACACACATTTCAAATAATTTCCGATGATTTTGAGGGTAGTTTTAAAACCATTGAAATGGAAAATAGGTAAATATTTTTATACATATATATTATATATATATTTTTATACAACGTTACATTTTATATTCATTAAGAGAGCATGTGAGAGTCAGTACGAGTTAAAATATTAACGCCATCTACCAACCAAAAATATCAGACAGCAATACTTTACAACCTACCCTCGGTTCCGTATAACAAAGATGTGTAAGTAATAAAAACTGATATTCATAAAATATTTAAACTATTATAACTCTAAGCTTGGCTATTTTAATTTATGTCTTAAAATCAATATTTTACCAAAAATAAAATTCATTTTCTGAATAAACGTGACAAAATATTCATTCTATTTGGCATTTTATTCATGATTCTATCCAAAATAGATCTATTTTTCAACCGAAATTTTATGATATGATGATATTACGTGAAAAATAATAGTTGTCAATAGTCAATACCTATTGCATAAACTTTCACAAGGCAATATGAAGTACACAATATTAATATTCGGACTAAACTGATTGTACAGAAGTTCAAACAGTCAAACTGATGGCTTATATGTATATAGCTATCCTATGAAAAATGCTATATCTGAGTATTTGTGACAATGTCACTAACATACCATGTCACCTACCCCATTCAACCATATGTGTGACGTCACCACAGTTTTTAGAATCAATTTCTTTTCATAAATTGTAAAATATACCTACTCATGCTCAGGTTAGAAAAATATTGTTTTTATATGCTTGTTTATATCTTAATTACAGGAATTAAGAGAAACAAAAATATGTAACTTATCTTATTTCCAAAAATAAGAAACATATTTTTGCACAAATTTATATAAGTAATTTTGAGGTTAATAAACTTTAATGTAAACAAACTTAACTCAGGATATACTTAGTTACATAAACAGATCAGTGGCACATTCAGTTGTACAAAATGCATTATTTTTGTCTTATTTCACCACGTAATTTCTACCCCAAAGTAATGATATATTCAGTGTTATATCAGATCCGGTGACGACGTCGGATAATATGAATACCCTTGCCGATCATAATTATAAGTAAATAAATAAACATTAACGCACTCATACCCCGCACTAGCATTCCCCGTGTCGGTCGCGGGTGTTCATTAACTCCAATCATTTAAACTCACCAACTCATTGCTGATTCCGTGTTGAGATTTATCCCTTAAGTAACACTCTTAAGGAGTGCGCACATTACACCAACTCGACGTCAACTCCACTCCGTTTCAACCCGACGCTCCGTTCCGCGATCAACGCTTCATCGACGTTAACTCGACTCCGTCTCCACTCCGTTTCAACTCCGACGCTAGTTACATTACGTCATTGTGTCGGTCGACGCGTGGACTACTAGTCTACGGTGAGTCGTCAACGCAACGTCGACGCGTTGGTCTCGAAACGGAACCGCTATGGGTGTAGGGCGAGCCGTACAGGGCTTTTAAGTATAAGTTCGAAATTCAACCTTACCTTCAAAGATATAAGGCTCATAATTGAATGTTAGCTTTGTCAAGGTTTTAGTCGCGTTGGCGTCGGTCGGTCGTGGAGTCGTTGTAATGTGCGCACTCCTTTACTTTTAGTAACAATACTAACATTCCGGGGTGAATAACGACAACAAACGGAAATAAAAAAATGCGGACATCTATTTATATATAAAAAGAGAAGCTGACTGACTGACTGACATATCAACGCACTGCCTAAACTATGTAGAAACTTGAAATTTTGCACAGGGGTTCCTAATATAACGTAGGGGAGCACTCAGAAAGGATTTTTGAAAATTCACTCCCTAAGGGGGTAAAACGGGGGTGCAAAGTTAGTATGAAACTTTGCCGTTTTTGAAGGTATTCGAATGAAATTCAGAATGAAGGTATTTCATTGAAAGTTATGAAACACGTTTAAAATATTTTTTTCGAAAATCATCCCTTAAGCGGGTAAAAGGCGCAAAGCTCTGATTATTTTCGGCGGGCGAAGCCGCGGGTGTAAGCTTGTCTAAAGATAAAAGTGAAATAAAATTGCAAATTAAGTAAATTATCAAATTTACCATCATTCAAGGTAAATAATTCAGCATACATACCATTTACCTTAACGTTACAACAATCTCCCAGCGAAATCCCCTATGAGTTTGATTGAGTTTTCAGAACAACGCATCCATTCACTTGCAAAACAATATCATTTCGTTTATTTAAAAAATATCTTACATAATGACTATTACTATTTATTGATATAATTGTGTACACTACAAGTGCGTTCGAAAAATATTATTTGTGTTGTACCCTCCATTCGCTATCATTCTGGCAAGTGTTCGAGCAATGAAACGTGTATTTAATTAATTATTTATATTTACTTACTTAGTACACTAATTCAAGTATTAGTGCTTAGACAAATATATGCTAGGAATATAATTATGCTCGAGTGGGTCTAATGTGCGAAGTCCTTAAGTCGGTTGGCAGCTAACTGTATTGATGGAAAAGTTCAAATTTATTGAAAGCGAAAGGCAGCGCAGTCTCTTTGCGTCTATCAATGGGATGTCCACAATTTCGTCGCAAATTTGAACCTTTTCCTTCAGAACGTAAGGTTCAAAATGTTCGGTAATATTTTGCACCGAAAATCCGCTGCAAGTTGCTCCTCTTTCAGTCTAACTGACCTGGTTGAAACCTTGTCATTTCTTCTCCAAATAATACATATATTACGACGATCCCAACTTATATTTGTCTTAACACTTATCAGAATTCCATTCACATCACACTCAATATAAAAAATGCAAAAATTAAGTACCTACCTAAGCTATTGGAATTCAAATTAAACTATGAATTTATCCCCACTATATTGTCGTCCCTTTCTAAAACAGAAAAGTCTAAGTTGCCTATACGTTGTCGTCGTTTTTTGAAGTTCTTTAACTGTCGGTTTATTTAAAATAAAATCAAAAGTATCTTATTTCCTCCGAGAATGTATATTGCAAAAAATATTCTGTGTTTAGCAAATTGATATGAAAATAAATATTCTCTAAGGATATTTCTTTTACGAAAGTAAAACCATGGCAATGTTTCAATATGAGGTCTAATAAACCCCTCATGGGGTCTTGTGGACAACAGAATTCCAATCTTCACTAACGATGGTTTAGAAAAATAAATGAAAATAATGTGCATACACAATGGTCTACTAAACCCCAGAGAACATGTCTTGAGAAAACATATTTTAAGGAAATATCATTCTAAGATATTAACAACAACCCAATGTATCAATACTACGTGTACAAGGTCCCTTATAGGGTCCGTTAGACCCACCGACCACACAGTCACTAGACTCCTAATGTTTGATTTTCCGTATGGAGAACATTCAGACCACTAGCTGAGGTAAGACGAGCGGGGGGACTGGCTAATTCAACGCTGTTATTGGCTAATTCAAGGCCACACGAAACGTTGGAAAGAAATAGATTAATTCAAGCAACGGGAAAGAATGAGACGGCACGAATTTACATCAGTACTATAATACTGATGTGTTGTTTGAAACCATTCGCCTGTTATTAGGAGTCTAGTGGCTGTGTGGTCGGTGGTTAGACCACAAAGAAACGCTTCTACAACAAAATAGTGGAGACAAACCCAATAAAATGTACTTCTATTGTGCACAAATTTTAAAGGTTTAATTAAAAACAATTCTACAACAATTACAAAATGCTACAGTAAAATTAAACCCGAGTAAAATTTGTGAGATTTACAAAAAACACGCGCGGAATGTAAAAACAGCGTCCAAATCGAGCAAGCGTCCAAAAATCAATTTCCAAATAGGAACATGTAGAGGACGAAAAATTGGCGTGTAAAGCTACTTGGAAATAATAATTAATTTTTAATTATTAGTCTACACTAATATTATAAAGAGGAAAGATTTGTATTTTTGTATGTTACGAATAAACTCAAAAAGTACTGGACCGATTTAAAAAATTCTTTATTCATTAGAAAGCTACATTATCACTGAGTAACATAAGCTATTTTTCATAGCCCTAAATGTTAAGGGTTGTCCACACTGAATTTTTTTTTTTAATTTTTGGACAAATTTTTTTATGGTTATTTTTTTATGGTGTGGCATTAAAAAATACACATGATCCCTAATTTTCACTTCCCTACCCCCGCCCCTCAAATTTAAATCGCGCTTTAATAATTCACAATCTATATGGCGGAACAACGTTCGCGGGGTCAGCTAGTGCTATATAAAATTGTTTAGTTTTGTGGACAAAGTGTAATTTTCCGTACAAATAGTAATAATTTCGTTTACATCTTTTATTTATTTCATCCTATATTTTCCTTCGTTTCTTTGAATCAATAGATTTAGTGAGTATTATTGCCTCCAAAGAATTTTGATTATCTAGAACACGCTATAGAGTTGTAAATCGCTAAATTTTGTCTACATTACGCTAAAAATAATTATTTTTTTACACATTAAACTGAGCGGTAATTCTGTGAACTCACCAACTCACAGTTTATTCCGCTGTGAGTATTATTCATTAAAATTATATAATATTCATAAAAGTTTACATATAACCAGTAAAATATATCAAGGTCAAAATCATAATCCAAATTTAATTAGGAGCAAAAAAAATTATTATCTCACAGTGGAATTAACTGAGTAAAACGAGTCCACAATATGACCACACAGCTCGCTATGGCAACATTTGCTAAGAATATAATTACATAGACATTTACATATCAATTAAAATAACATATTGTTTGCAATGTAATTTTATTTAATAAATAGGGTAGTGCAAATGTTATCCTACCTTCCAAACCGGTATGAGGTATTGCGTTATATAGTTTTATTATTAACGAGCAGTGCCCGCGAATTCGTCCGGGTGGAAATTAACAATAAAAAAATAAAATAAAAGTAGCCTAAGTTACTCCTTATGACATCAGTAATCTGTCAGTGAAAGTCCCGTCAAAATCGGTCCAGCCTTTCCAGAGATTAACCGGAACAAACAGACAGACAAAAATTGTAAAAAATGGTATTTTGGTGTAGGAACCGTGTACACATTTAATAAAAAGCGGTTATTTTAATATTACAAACAGACACTCCAATTTTATTTCTTTGTATAGATTACCCAGATATTTTTAATAACAGCATGACGATGTTAAATTTGTAAGTATGGCATCCACATACTATCAAACTAAAATAGTAATTTGTTGTTGGAAAAATTGTTGACATTAATTTGTTCATGTATTTTTCTATCGATGTATTTATTTATTTATTGTTAAAGAGAAAATTAAATACTACAAAATTAATTATGTTGTTGAAAGTTGACAAACAGAAAAAAAAAACATGTAAATTAAACATTTGTTAAAAACTATTTTTTCTTAACACTGAATTCCAGCACCGAATGATAAATCCTTCGATTTCCTGAATCCATTTCTATTCTAGCACTATAATAGCACTATTGGTTAATATGGATTTACATATTTTTTGTTTTTAAGCTATTGCATAGCTTTTATCGCGGGCCTTGAGCGTGGGGACCGAATCCAGAAATTCCGTAACAAAAAAACCTAACACCCCCAATCAGCGCCATCTAGTACCTTAATACTAAGGTATGGTACGTATGTTTTCTACAAACTAGATGGCGCTGTTCTGATATAACTATATAACTTCTAATAATTATAATTGCATAAGTTGATAAAAAATGCTATGCAATAGCTTTACCGCGGCAGTCTCCGAGTGCCTTTTAGTGTTTTTTGTCTACAAACCTTACCAAAATGTTGATACAAGTCCTGCGATATCTAAACCTTTGCACTGGTAACAAAAAATGAACTTCGCTCTCTTCCAACAACTATTTCAACTGCACTACCATATTTATTAAAGCATTACACTACAGATTTCGTATAAATATAATTTATAAAGAATATTATTGCTCATATTTTGGTTCTATCACAGACTTTCAAGATAATCTACAGAGATTCGCAACTCATAGCCAAGTTATGAGACGATTATAAACTAGCTGTGCCCGCGACTTCGTCCGAAATGAAAATGAAATGAAATAATTAAATTTCTAAAATAAAAAGTAACACGGAAACGATAGTTGTCAATAAATACCTGGTCTAAATAAGACCTTATCAGAGGTCTGAACTCTTTTGATGGAATAAGATCTTTTATTCCATCTTTTATTCCATATTTTATTCCA
Source organism: Ochlodes sylvanus (assembly GCA_905404295.2). NCBI lineage: Eukaryota > Metazoa > Arthropoda > Insecta > Lepidoptera > Hesperiidae > Ochlodes > Ochlodes sylvanus. The sequence continues at coordinate 5,137,129 of FR990151.1, read as the reverse complement.
ATTTTATACTTTTATATGACATTGTGTAATAATTATACCTATTTGACGTTTATTATTTGTATTTGTGAAACTAATTTTAAGTATTTTTTCATTTTCTTAATCTATTTTTAATTTTGTAATTGTTTCTGTTCATTAGTGTAAATGGTGTACCCGTTCTAATTAATATTTTAATAAATAAAGAAATAAATTAGCAAAAAAAGAAAAAAAAAAGAAAAAAACATAAATAATATTATCCTTTCTCCTTTCCATTTGTTTATTTAGTAATCTAAATCATAATCTACATTTTATTTTAAACATTTTATTGAACTGATTCAGTAAACAATTCACAGAAAGACATCACTAACACCCATGACCCGAGAACAAACATTTATCTGACACTTAAGTATCTACCCCGGCGGGGAATCAAACCCGGGACCCCCCCCCGGGCTCGAAGTAGGTTAGCTACCAATTAGGCTACGGGCTCATCTATAACTTGGCTGTGAGTTTTCAAAACACAAATTCATATTTAATTAATTCATTAACCAATAAAAATGTCTGCGATTCGATATGAGTAGCGAAAATAGGAATAAATTGAATATAATTTGAATTTATTAATATAATATTTTGTCTAATAAATAAATGCGAAGTGGACAATGGACAGATCTAATTAAAATATATTTTACTTGTATTCAATCAACGAGAAGGCATACAAAGGATGAATTACGCTCCTAAATTAAGTAGTTCCCAAAATAAAAAAAAAATTGGAACTTTAGTGACCCCGAAATTCAATTATTTGTAATCGCGTAGTTAAATTTGGTGACCCCGAAGTTTAATTACCGGGTACTCCGTAATTAAATTACTGGTGACCCCGTAGTTTAATTACTGGTGACCCCGTAGTTTAATTACTGGTGAACCCGTGGTTCAATTACTGGTGACCCCGTAGTTTAATTACTGGTGACCCCGTAGTTTAATTACTGGTGACCCCGTAGTTTAATTACTGGTGACTCCGTGGTTCAATTACTGGTAAACCTATTATTGAATTACCCTGGTGTCCGGGTAATATTAAGGTGTAATGAAATTAGTTAAGTTAACTAAGCAACTTTAACTCTTTGATACTCTTCTCGCCAACTACAAAGTATTCATTGTAAATAAATGCATATTAAAAGGAATCATAGTAATATTATACATTAACACTAAGGACCTGTGATCAATTACGAAACGGCATAGCATGGGATCGTACGGCATACTGACAGTAGCTATGCCACAGCATCCTTATGCATACCATGACAGGCTTAGGAATACTGAATCCAATCTTTGCTAGGCTTGTTCGTTGGGTCTTCGTAAACTCAGCCTCATTCAGTCCCACCGCTGGGCACAGGTCTCCCATCACAATGCACAGGCCATAGTCCACCACGCTGGCCAAGTGCAGATTTTCGGACTTGAGACTTTGGGCATTATAGAGATATCTCAGGCGTGCAGGCTTCCTCACAATTTTTTACCGACCGAAGCAAGTGATAATTAATTTCTAACACGCACATTTTTTAATTAGAGGCGCGCGCAAGATTCGCACCCAGACCTCCTGTTTGGGCGTCCAAGGTTGAAACCACTTGGCCATCACAATCAGCCTCAGCATCCCGAAACCTGCCGAAGCATGACGCAGCATACCTAGGCATACCACAGCTTTGCTTTTGTGCCTACGATGATTATGGCAATTTCAACTTTATCGTAACAGAATTATTTATTTTTCTATTAGTCGCCTACAAATCCCATGCGGTACCGTTTGGGCGCAGGCCTGAGCCATTGTTTTGTGAAATAAATTCATTAATGGCTATTAGACGTAAAACAGACTAGCCGCACACCTAGAATATTATTGTCAATATTACTGTCAATATTATTGTCAATATTATTGACAGTAATATTTATCAGTACGACAATACGACCCACACACCCCCAAAATTCGTTGTCAATATTATCATTATTTTCAATAATACTGCGCGTGTGTAGTCTATGACAGCACAATGTCATCATGACGTCACTTCGACGCCATTTTGTGCCATGTCAAAAGCAAATGGCCGCATCTTAGTCCAATGCCTGTGTTACGCCTAACGCCATCTAGTAATTGCATTAATACTAAAAATATGCACCGACTTCATAACCTAAAAATGTGTATAAAAAGCACCTAATCATAATTAAAATAATACTATTTTATTTATTATCACGCGTACATAACGAGTAAAAAACGTGTTTTTTTTTTACTAAAACGCTACAAATACAAAATGAATATTAATATTTAATTTAATTATCTATGTATGACTGTATGTATGTATTTTATTGAACACATTAAAACTATTAAAGCCTAAATGTTTGTATTATCGCCTAGCTTTATAAATCATTTAAATTCTAGTATGCTAGTCCACACCTTTGAATCTGCAATCAAGAAAAATAAACAAAAACTTATAGTATTCTCCATTGACTTATTATTACTATGGACGTCGGGTCCGCGCTAAAAAATGTCCGAACCGAATGAGCAACAAGACGTAAGAAGAGCTACAATTCCGAGTTCACGAGTGCAATCGAAATTAAACCGTGATGCAATGATTTTAGAGTTTAAATTACCTTGTTAACTGCATGATACGACATGACATAACTGACTGGGACATTTTTTTCGCGATTTTAGTATGAGCTTAGATTTCCATAGTAATAATAAGCCAATGGTATTCTCATAAAAATATAGTATAGATTAGGAAATAAATATTACTACAAAAGACAGAAAAACCTTGATTGCAAACAAATAGGTGTAAAATAGCACAATTCATTCCTACCCTCACAATTTATAATACACACCCACCGCCATCTACTAAAACAACATACAAAAACAATTCCACAGCGCCATCTATTAACACCGCAAAGCGAACTTCGAACAGATGGCAAAAACAATTTTGTACTTTTTGGTTTCAACGCCATCTATTGGCAATGTGTGTAGTGTCTTTTTTTTTAATTGTATTCTTGCCTTGGGCCGGGCCTACCGCCGTCGCGCGTCGTATTCCTTCACCAGGTCCGGGATAGCGTTGGGCTCGACGGGAACTTTGGATAACAACTCATCCAAGTTCCGGACATAGCTCAACTTACGGAAGAATTTTGAACTGCCGACAAAAAAAACATTTAGTCTGCGATTTGGTATTTATAGACATGTCACGCTGAGATTGTGCTCAGCATAAGCTAAGACCGCTAATGTCATAATACCACTATTGGTTTCATTGTATGCAATACACCTGCAAAGTTTTTCCTAAGTAAAGTCTGAGCTAAGGCTAAGTATCGTCTATATATCTCAGCCATAGATTAGGGTTACCATAAAGTATATGAGTATTTAAATGACAAAGATGCATAGAAATGATCTTTGCAACCAGTTCCACTTAAGTATATATCTCTGTATTAAAGATATAACATTGTATTTACTTTTGTTTTAAAACATGCGCTGAGGAGTTTCTTCCGCCGTTACTTCACCATTATAAAGCACCTTTGCGAAACGGCGATAGAATCAAAAAATTTACGATTTTTTTTTATACTTAGAATAAACTCATTCAGAAAATGTCAGCGTTTCAGCCAACATCAAAATCCACCGCCATTTTGAACTCTATACTCTAGAAATTTAGCACATACCTTACGAAAGGCTTAGTGATGACTACGAACGACTTGAGCCAGAATGTTGGATGCACTAGGTACAGATGTTTTAAGCTTTTCCGCAACCTGCAAAGTGAAGATATAGGTTAAGTGCGTACGGGCCTTAATTGGCGCGTAGTTGGGCGAAGTTAATCAAAGTTGAGCAAAGTTAATCGAAGATTAGCGAAGTTGACCAAAGTTATACGCAATCAAGAGAAGACAGTGACTTCAAAACACTACAATCGTAATACCGTAACAGGGTTGTTCTATAAATGAATGATAATTTCAAAAAAACTGGTTATACTATGAGTCGTTTGTAATCTAATTTTTTCTATTATCTATTTAATCTATTTATCCTTTTGTATGTGTGTGCGTTCGCGTACGCGTGCGTGCGTACGCGTATGCATTCATGCGAGTGTGAGAGGGACAGACGAATGGGAGAGAACGAGACAGCAAAGTACACACCTGCGATCCACCAACTTGTAGCACTCGTGCAGCCAGGCGGCCGAGGGCGGAGTCCTGCGGCGGGCTCCGTGCAGGTACACCAGCACGTACTCATCTGTCACCAGTCGCTCCAGCGTCCATATTACGTATCTGTGGATACGAGAAAAGCACAGATTATAGAATGACTCCAAATGTCTTATTTTGTTCTCTATATCGGTGTTTCCCGCCACCGCCGATGAAAAATTAAATAGATTTGACGAGAAATAGTAGTTTTTGTAATAATGTTATTGTCAAAAAAAAAAATACTTTTCAAATCTGCAACTATTAAGACATTCGCTGCGGTGATCGTATATTTGTATGGAAAAATACACGACGTGTACGTGATCGTTTGTACGTGAACGTGTTGAGTATAAGCATTTTAAAATCAGTTGATCAAAACTGGTGACCCCGAGTGGTGACCCCGATTGGTGACCCCGACTCACAGGAACAAGTTGTCCATGACGTATCTGTAGTCGGGGCGCGCCGTGTCCGGCAGGTGGCAGGCGCTGAACACGATGATGGCGGCTTCGCCCTCGTCGTAGCCGCCGTGCGAGATCGCGCGCTTGTACGGCTCGATCACCTGTCGCGGACCACGTTAATGAAATACAAAATCATTCTATCGCGACGGAATTTCGTCGATACACTTAACCATACCAGCTCTTGCTATTACGTTTAAGAAACTCGTAGAAAGTACATTAACAAACATGTAACGAAATAAATATATTATAGTGTGATAATTTCGCAATAGAATATGAATAATATTATGTACGTTAAAAAATACTGTGATAGTTTCCTTAACTGTGATGTTCCTAATACAAAAGCATTCTTATGACAAAACGATATTGCAAATCGGACGAATATTTTAAAAATAACACAGCATAGGAGTGTCTTGCCGCTTCTTCCAAGACCATTCGCGGCAGGCATTTGTTAAAGCGATGACTATTGACTTTCGAACTGTTCGTAAAATCCAACTTAAAATTTTAATTTCATTTTATAATGTTACAGGCGAATGGACTCGCTAAAAATCTCAAGGTCACCTTCATATCACAGTTGGAGATGCCCCCACCATGGGCCACGGAGAGCCACGACCTCTCGTCCCTGAACTCCTCGGCGGCGGAGTACTCCGGGATGGGGTCGCTGCACTCGCTCGCCGTTGCCGTTGACTTGGACCTGCAATTGGCAACAACCTGATTTAGGGCACACCATCAGGTCCTTATGAAATATTCATTGTGCTCTGGAAGGTACGTTAGAGATTCTGTCTTGTGAACTTAGTATACCGGATTATAGCAGAGAAGATTAACCATGTGACAGTAAGTGATCACGGTCCTCCGTGAACATCAGCGCCAAAAGATCACAAAAGGAAGCAGAAAATTCTCATTATTACATTTCAATAATAATAAATTTAAGAAAGTCTTCCAACACATTTTACAGGATCTATATTACTGCAAAGTTCCATCAAACACGATTCAGCTTTTGCGTGAAATCGCAACAACCATTCATTAATCTTCACAACATTTGTAACACTAGTAATATATTACATTGAAATCCGGTCCAACAACAAATATGACCACGGGCCGATCAGCTGACCTCTTGGTGTCGTCATCCTCGCTGGGCTGGTCCGGCGGCGCGGGCTCCGGCGCCGGCGGCTCCTCCTCCGACTCCATGGAGCAGCCGCTGATGCTGTCCAGGCTGCAGCTGTCGTCATCTGGGGGCTTGGGTGGATTTCTATTCATTATCACCATTGATTATAAGGGGACCATCTTTAAATTACGTTAAGGCCAAGGGGGTCAACGAAATGTGACATTGTGAGGAGAGCGGTCAAAAACTTTGTGACGTCACAAAAAATCCAAAATGCAAAAAGGCGAAACTTATTTAAGATATAGTTTCGCATTTAAGTGGCTGCGACATACGGACGGACGGACAGACATGACGAATCTATAAAGATTCAGTTTCTCCTATCAGAATCCTACAAAGGAAATCCCATCGCAATTCTCAGTAAACATTACAAAGGTAATACTGCAAATGCGAACTCAGTAACATGTTTGTAAACAACTGGTCGCAGCGTGTAGCGACACATATTGTAAAACACGACCGACTGTCGCGCAAACCGTTTCCCCAAACACGTTGCTCTTCAATAGGGTATTTGACTACAATGAAAATATAGATCAAACTGTTGTTAGCTTAAAAGTATACATTTTTTTAAACCAATTTAGCCTACACATTATTTTAAAATTATTTCGATTTTTATTAAAAATCGATAATAAAATAATGAATTTTTCGTGTTTGATCACGTGATCGAAAACACGCGGTTTGGCTGAATGACGTCACTTGCTAGTACTGCTTACTATACGCAATGACAGCATTGACAGCTTAGTATGGTTATTTGAGCAGGTGACGTCATAACCTGTTGAAAATGGCGTATTAGCGTTTTGGCGGCTTTTTTGTTCATTTAAACTTTGATGGTGATTATCATAGAAAATAGAGATATTTACAAAGAATTAAGCAAACTGCATAACGTATTATGTTATATTGAACGATTTGAGTTATTTTTTTAAAAGGTGTCAAATACCCTATGGCACGACATAAAATGACAATCTTTAACATGGGTGTTACGTTTATTGACGATTAAAAGATCGCATGCAGTCAGATAGTATTTATTTAAATCCCAAGTCACAGTATACATGAACGATAGCCATTAATACATGATACAATCATTACATTGACATTAGACATCCACAGGCTAGGCAGTCCCTAGACCTACCATAGAGTATACACTACAATGGGTTATTTCAAACTACTGGTCATAAGTTTGAGTATAACCATAAATAGTAATAAGTGGATAACGTCACTAACGCCCACGACCCGAGAGCATACATTTGTGTCACATAAATATCTGCCCCGGCCGGAAATCGAATCAGAGTCCCCTCGCTTCGCTGACAGGTCCAATAACAATTAGGCTATGGGGTCAACGTCAACGATAAAAGTAATGTTTTATCAATTAAAGACAAAGACATACGCAAGTAGAGGGAGAGGAAAGGAAGGAGAGAGAGAGAGAGAGAGATAGAGAGAGAGACTAGGGGAGAGGGGGCGAAAGAGATAGACACACGCCCATGTACGCGCACACACACTTAAATAAATCATATAACCAGAAAGCACTGACCAGCACAACTTTCCGTCGCTGCGGCGCCGGGCTGCGCTGCACGGTGGGGCGGAGCGCCACGGAGCCCGTGTACGGATCGAGCAGCGCCTGGTACGCGGACTTGTCTTCCTGCGTTGATGAGGATATCACGTCCGGCGACCCCAAGTCCTGCGGGAGACAAGTGACACTACATTTCTGACAGCTCCTAGGTAACTTACTCAGGATCACAGATTTATAGAATACGAGCTGTGCCCGTGCCGTGCTGTGTGGAATTTAACAAAAAAATCTAAAATAAAAGTAGCCTAAGCTACCCCTTATGACATCAGCAATTTGCCAGTGAAAGTCCCGTCAAAATCGGTCCAGCCGTTCCAGAGATTAGCTCCAACAAACAGACAGACAAAAATTGTAAAAAATGTTATTTCGGTATATGCACGGTGCATATAATAATATACAAAATAACATTTTTTACACATCCATATGAATTTAGTAAAAAGCGGTTACTTTAATATTACAAACAGACACTCCAATTTTATTTATTTGTATAGATTGAAATACGACTTGGACGGCTCAACTGAAGTTTACCTAAAAAATGTTATCCACAAACTTACATAGGTACATTGTAAAACTTACATTCTGGGCTATATTACTGGACATTTCTATCGGCAAGTCAAAGTTGGGCACCAGACGGATGATTGGTGAATCGCACCACTCGGCAGCCTGAAAGCAACCATATTATTTAAGCATCATTTCTATTTTAAAATGGACCTAAAGTTACTTAATAATAAAGTACATAATTATATAATTAGACATTGCAATCATGATTTCTCCCCCCTTCGACATTTCGACTGAAGCACGTAAAAACTATTTAATGATCATATTTCGGAGTTTTTTTTAATGTTCGTTGCAGGCTGACAAGCCTCCTGATAGTAAGTGGTTACCGTCGCCCACAGATATCAGTAACACCAAAGGCATATCCCAGGCTACGCCAGCCAATAAAGAAGGAAAACCCCAAAAAAACCTCAATTCCCCAGCCGTAATATAAAGCCGTCTGGCGCTTGACTCAAGCAAAACTAGTACCAAGCCAGGCAGGTACACAGCCCAGAGACTTTCAACAGGACCTATGGCCATAGTCTCTTCATGGTTCAAAAGGGTGCACCACGAATAGGAGCAGTGGAACTCTAGGATGTATGGAGCCTAGCCCAAATCCTTCACTTGAACTAGAAAATAACTCACCCCAGAGTGAAAGGCCTCTCCATCTTCCATCCCACTCGCACACTTAGGCGTGCTCTGCGAGATTCTCTTGTTCCTCTCCTCTACGTATTTGATTATGGCACTATCATCTCCGTTCTCCCTCGTCACTACCACTTTCTTCGGAGTGTTCACTTTCTTCGGCGTTTCCGTGAAAGTCGGTATGATTTTCCGGCGCTTCTTCTGCTCAATCCTAGCAACATCTGGTGGATCATTCAAGCAGTCTTTGAGGAGCTGGCTGTCAGCTGTGACAAAGTTTTCCGAGAAGTAAAGATTATTTTTCGAGGTGTTCCTTTGCGGCATGTAAAGTTCATAGCCGTTCGTGTGGACCCTTTCGTCTTCGATGCTGGACAGGCTTAAATCTTTCTCCTCCTCCGGTTTCTGCAACTTCTTGGGCACCACGTCTGGATAGTTCTCATCGGGACTCCCTAACCCCATCAGCGGATGGTCAGTCGTCAGAGTGAGAGTTGAGCTCAATCGCGGTGGACTGATACCAAGATTCCTTAGTCTGTTGTCGACATGTGGACTGATATTCACGTTCGACAATTTAGAGATTATCCTATCATTGAGCTCAGGCTTAAGTTTTGTGGTTTTTGTGTCTTTTTCCGGCTCTGATAACCTGAGCACTCCGTTCTCCGGATTCTGCAATCGCAGTACGTCTTCGCCTTCAAAGTCTGATGATAAGACGGAGTTGGGAGTGTCCTGAGATCTGATCGACTCTGACCCTGTGTCCATCTTCTCGTCTGACGATTGGGAACTGAGAAGGTCGTCCTCACTCAATCTTTTTGTGTGAAAGCTACTGAAAATATGAATTAAATATGCGTTATTATTAAGTAAGTGAGGAAACTACTACGAGTTTTAACTGACTTTAACAGCTCATAAGTATATTATGTTAAGTGCTCACAGCCCGGCTGCTTGCGATCTCAAGTGATCGACCTAGTTAAGCAACAGCGGGCTATCAGTAGGAAGAAGGGTGATCGCTAGTAGCAAAATTAAAAAAAAAGGTTCTTGAGCACTTCCAAGCTTCGGAGGGAATGTAAAGCCATCTGTCCCGGTTATCTTCGTTAATAGCAATCGTTAAGTTAAGCTGGAGGCCTTTGGGTGGCATAAAAATCTCCAACACATGTGTGTTGTGGTTGTGGCTTGGACATGCACCACCACACTGTGGTGGTATATACTCTAGGCTTCTTCGTCTTTCTACAACTTGTAACTTATTCATATTCTGTGATATTACAAACAATATCCAAGACACGTTTTAACCTGTGAATTGGTACTTTTCGCGCGAGATAACATTAAATTCACAATTTTAGATTTGTAATGAAATAATTATCTTTAAGACGGTAAAAAATATGTCATTAACCAGACAACAATGATTTGACATAACAATCACGCTTCTCAAAGCGATGTGAAGGCGGTCATAGCCTTATATAAAGCCTGTAAAGCATTTAGCACACCCATTGTCACAAATCATAACAATCAAAAAACTTACTCTTATGAAACCCATGAGAAAACAAACAATGTCTTTACCTACATGTAAAAGATCAGATTACATCAGCTGACTCCAACTCCACTTTGATTCAACCCATATCAAAGTATTCAAATATGAATTTTATGTTGTGTCCCATATGGTTCAATTTATGGTCAATCGCAATTACATCTGTTCTTTTAAGAACGTATTTAAAGTTTAACCATAAGTGTCACAATATAAAGGTCATATTTCAATACTTCTTGTAAGTTGAATCAGATGGGAATTGCAATCACACAGTAATGTGCACAAACCTTAAAACTTAAATGTAAAATGTACTATGCTAACTTGACAATTAATTTGTTATGTAATTCTCATTTATTATGCATTCAAATTTAAGTTTCTGTATTTCAGTAATTTCAAAACAAGTGCATTTTCTCAACCGATAATTACAACACAATGGTTCCTGCTGGGCTAGTGTCTCTTACAATATGTGGTAAAGGCACCACTCTTGCCAGATACGACATTTTGAAAAAGGCCAAGTACCCAGGCTTACTGCCAGGCTTACTACTACCTATTATTGCCAGTACCATCCTCAATTCGCTCTGGTAAACCTATGCAATAACCACACTCGAAAATATGTTTACATGAGATTCCACTCTTTGTGTTTATCAGCTTAGCCTAATGGTTAGCTGTTAGAGAATGCATAGATAAATAAATAAATAATTTCATTATATTGCCACATCTGTCAGATTAAAAACTGTTTAACAGAAATTCATCAATGAAAATAAATGTACAAATGTTTTTGACAAATAAATTTAAGAATTGTGAGTATCCATTTACATTTAAAATGAATTAAAGAAGTTTAGGACTGACTATGGAAAGTACTTAGCTTGCCATAAGCATAAGGAACAAGAAACCCTGAATTAGTACCAATAAGATTAGGTTGTTCAAAGCCCAACAAGTGGATCATCATCCATTGTTTAGCAGCGTGATAATGTGGAGTTTGAACTCAATGAATGGAGCCAAAAACTGCAGTCAGGTGATGTTAAAGCCACTATGGATAAAGAAGTTTTGAGTGGTCACTGACCATTATTTCAAAGAGCAGTTGAACATCAGTCAAATGTAAAAGTGGATTAATTTTACTCATTCTGTATTTGCCTGCGTTTTATTTGTAAAAAATGTTAACGAGAATATTTTACAATGAACAGAATATTCCTGTTAGTAATTTGGCTACCTGAAAATTTTTCAGCAGCTTACAGCTATGAATTACATTTTGTTTACTTTGATACAATTTTTGTAATGAGCTAAAGTTCTAATTTGATATTTGTATGTAATGTTTTTTTTTTACTTGCGATCGAAAAGTAAAAGTTGTTATTGTGTTGAAATATCGTATCGTTCCTCTTCATTGCAACATAGCATGCGATTCTGCAGCGAAAGTAATTAATTGTCGCCTTTCGTGACGACTAACTATTAAATTGTCCAAGAATGGATTTTCAATTGAAAAGTGGGTGGATACTAAAAAATCAGCGAAGCGCAATTTAAAAAGCAATCGTATGAATCGTATGAATTATAAAAAGGTTTAGTCATACATTTGTGTGACGTACAACTAAATAAACAAAATGAGAAGGCAAAATCAATGAAAATCAACACCAAAATCTTTGCAAAATTACGAAATTTATTTCGTTAACTTAACAGTTTAGAAGCAATAAAAAATCACTTACGTCATTGGTAAGGTTGTTCACTATGATAATTATTTTTTATAAAATTAAACACCGAAAAACACATAAACTTTAATAAAATTAAGTTGGGATAGGTAGGTACTCGAAGCGCAATCCTGCCTGACGCCAAATTCACAGAGTAGTAGAGTAGACTATACACATACACAGTATGACAGTACTAGTCACACTACGTTCACAGAACTTATCAATTCTGACATGACATTATTGACGCGTAATATTGCCATCATTTGATAAGCTGTTTGCTAATCATAATCACTTATAAATTGCTGCGTTCAATATATGGTATAGAATAGACTCTTAAATGACTCTTACTCTGTAACATAATGCTAACTAGTAAATCATCTACCTATTATAACGGAAAAATAACACAGTGGAAATAACTTTTGTGTATCAATTTTAAATTTTTTTTAAACAACAACTAAGTTATTACAACGACGAAATAAATGCTTTCTTACTTTCTTTTTTTCTTTCTAAAAAATCTGTCTCCATTCTGGAACAAAATCAAAGAACTACCAACATCAACAAACCTAACAACAACATCCAAGATTTTTCTAAGAATACTGCACATAATGAACCTTTGTTTCTGCGATTACAATTCATGCTTTTTTCCCTAATTTATCATTTACAAGCGTTACAGGTGACAAGGTTAGTCAGAACAGTTAACACTCTCTCATATTTCTAAAAGGGTTTGTACTTAATATTTTCGAATTGTTGATTTCTAGAAAAGCGTAATAATTAGTATCCTACTTTTATACCGTTAAGTATTCCGTAATGTAGTATCATAATACAATTACTTAAGGGTTTCTTTCTTATCTAGGGGTTCAATATGGAATCGATTTATCGTCATTTTAGTGTCAAAAATTTTCAGCTTCATATATTTTTTTTTAAAAAGGGGGTTCATTGTGTCGAATAAATTAATGTAAAATTATAAATCAAACCGTTCAACTAATTGTTTGATTAGTTTTACATCAGATAGCGCTGTTACCCACTTCCAATCTAGTATAATAGTATAAAGCTGAAGTCTCAAGAACTACTGATTCGAATAAAAAAAAATTGTGTTGGATTGTCCATTTATCGAGGAAGGCTATACGTTATAATTATAATATCACCCTACTAGTCGTAGGAGAGAGCGGAGAATAGGAGCGGAGAATTAATGAAAAATTGGGAAATAATTAATATTTGTAAGCGAACAAAACGTTTCCCGAAGCGAAGCCAGGGTGGGTTCGCTAGTTTATCAATAAGTTATTCCCGGATTATACCAAAACTAATGGCATGTATAAGCCAAGCATTGCACTCTCAGAAATGTACGATTCTCGTACACGGTGCAATGGTGCATCAACTAACTACACACGGAGTAAAAATAGGTTTTCTGCCTGGAGAATTAAAGCATACTGACAGACTGATATAAAGAGGTTGGTTCTCCAGTCTGGTTTTCTTCATCGCCTCAAGACAATTCCTCTTTGTTTATTAACCGTACTTACTTAAGATTTGCGGTAAATTGTTACAACACAATATGGATGTACAATTGTCTGAAATAAAATTCGAATAACTATTATAGTTTCAATAATACCAAAATTAAATCAATTGAGAATATTTTAAGTAGCCGCTAGTGATTGATATTCAACATTGGATTCAAACCAACCCAATGGGGAATCTACTCATGATAATGGAGAGTGTGCAAGCATGAGAGTAATAAGGTGCAAAAACATTTTAAATGGTTACAATTTAAAGTGACTAAGACCATAAGCCAAAGACCGAAATCTCACTAATGTTATACTTAGTTCAAGAATCTCGTAACTTTAGGTATTTACAAAAATCATTTTTTATACCTACAATTGCATGACTCATTAAATACTTCAGGTAAAATTACGTTTAACTTGAATTAAGTAACGAAACATGACAATTTAAAAAGTTTGTTGAATTTTTTTCACGGAAGAGCGAAAGATTCCCAAAACAGGATAGTTATATACCAAACATAAAACGCAGTTTGTTTTCTAAATATGTTCGTTGAAAATGTATTTCAGCCGAGCAAATCTACTGCGAGCCTCAGTGTGATTTGGATTTCCGAGAAGTAAAGGAAGAACTTCAAATATTTTTTGCAGATTGTAATAAAGATGCTAGGTGTACTGTTAGTTATGTTGCTGTACATAGCGAAACCTGGATTGTTTGCTGAAGATGTTAGTTGTAAGTATTCTATTACTTTTACATAAAAAAGTGAATACGTTGTGTTTGAGTAATGAGTAATGAAAACGGGAAAAAATTAAAATATGGAATAAATATTGTTAAATAAATTGTGTTGTTGACGCTAATTAACTTTGATTCATGGCCAGTGTAATTGCTGATGACTAAACTTATATTGTTAATATCCTTATTTAACAGATCAAGCTTGCGTTGATAAGTATTCCAGGAAAGGCTACCAACCCTGGCAAGAATGGTCCGACCATTACACCTGTCATCGTTATCGGTGTGAAATACGCGACGGAAAGTACTTTATAGCCGCTGTTGGGTAAGTGTGTATTACCAAATAGGAAAATAGTCAGCGTTTGAACAACTACTGCTTAACACAAGCCTCCACTAACGCTGCATCCGTTCGCTAGCTTTATTTATGTAAATATCTCATTCAAAATATTATATTATACCGCTCATTTCATGACACTCTATAACCTTCAACATTATATTTTAGTTGTCGAAAACCCAAAATACCAGAAAACGCTTTAGAATGCCATGAATATATTGAAGATGAAAATGTTGGTGAGTAAAATATTGTATTAAACTGGATTTTTATTATAAGTTTTTAAGATATGAAAATGCAACCATTGTAGAATTAACCAAAAGGTACTACTATTCTACTTCACATCCAGTTATATGATTGAATTTGCTGTAACGAATTTATACTATTCAGTATTCATCAAAACATTTAACTTGTGTCTTGATTCAAACCTTTGGTAGTAGTAGAAGTGTAACTTAAAAATCATTTTTGGTTAAATTTGGCACGATAGTTTATGAGGAAATTTTTTAAACCATCTAATTATTATAAATTATAACACGAACTACAGAGATGCACTTTTTTACAGAGTTTCCAACCTGTTGTGCTAGGTTACGGTGTGTTGTAGAAGTTAACGGCGAAAGGATTGTTCAAACTCGTGGTCAGCCTGGTGAACTCTTCCCAGACAAGTAAGTGCATTATTTAGACATTTTTTGCATCAAAGAAATGTAGTCCTTACAGATCTATCTTCCAGATCCTATCCTTCCAGATATATCTTCCAGATCTAGAATCTACCTTACAGATCTTACTGCAAAGAGGATCAATAAATTAGGATAATTTAACTTTCCAGGCCGTGGAAAGGTCAGCAGAACGAGCCCAACCCGGCTGTAGTTGGCATGGCTGGTATTCAGCAGAATACCATTGGCAACGAGCCTCAGGGTCAACCAGCCCCTGGCATCTTCAACAACCGCGGCGCAGGCAAGCAAAGTAAGATATCATAAGCTATTTCACCACTGCACTCTAGTTCAATGGTGAGAATAGCTTATGATATCTTGGTAAATAAAATACTTTTGAAGTGAAATTTCTTTGCGCGCAGGAGGGTACATTCTTACGTTAAACACGGAAACTGACGTTTTTTAGTAGATTATCAGCGTCATCATCATCATAACATCAATGAACTTGCAAGTTTCACTTCTCACATGTGTACTTTGTACGCACGCACTTTTTTTAGGTATAATAAATCTGATCAATGAAATAAAATTATATTTTTAAACAATGATCTAGAATTAACATATTTAGTACTGTTTTTCAATGTAAAATCTTGATGATAATTTCCTCGCATCAAGTTTAACTATAGTATTTGATTTTAATCTAGCCAACGATCTTCCCGACAGCGGATGGCAGCGATATTAGTGGACGCCGCTATGTAGACCCATACCCCAACCAGCAATTGCAAGATTCTCCACGTAAGAAGAGATCGACTATATACCCGCTGTTTGATCGAGCCCTTTTGACAGAAGCTAGTGCTTACCAGCCTCATTCAGTCAAAATCCATGGTTATACCCCTGAAAGATATACGTCGTATTTCAATAATGGCATGAAAGGTGTGTCGCGCTCCAAAATACCATTCAATTTATCTTAATTACAGTATACTTTAAAATGTGATTGCTTGTATTCGTTACAATGTTATAAATTTACGTTATATTTTGAACATACACGCGTACCTAGTGCTTAGTTTAGCAATGCAATTTAATGTTATCGCGAGTGTTGAATATTGAATAAATTTAGTAATTGTTAAAATCTGTATTTTTATTCCCTATACTAGTGGACCCGCTCTTGCTTCGCTTAGGAAAACATGTCCCTTAGTACGCATATTTGGAAATTGTTAGCCGTGATTTTTTAAACTGACAACTTTTTTATTTCTCAACCGATTGAAATAAATAAAACACAATATTAAGTGAAGTTTACCACAATATATTAGTGAAAACCATACCCAAATCAGATAATCTGTTTCGGAGATTAGCGCGTACAAAATCACAGACAGACAAGCTTCGTTGGCATTAAGTGTAGGTAAGTACTCATCGACAGTTTAGTATCCCTTTTCTATAAGCGGAGTGTTAACATGTGTATCTTAAATATTTGTATGGGGTTAATAAACTTTGGCACTTTATTATAAAAGCGTCATACCAAGATCCACAAAAGATCGCTGAACCTTACGCAGGCGATATAAGGAGGTAACTAAATGATGCATATTTCTAGTTTACCTATTGGTAACATTGCGTTTTTGTTTGTATAAACTCGAATTATCCCGAATAAATATTAAATTGCTATAAATATATTGTGAAACTACTCTTATTACATCTATCTCTCAAATTTAAATACCATAGGACATATTACTATGAAAGTAAGGAAAATAAACAAGCCTTGCTGTTTCCTTATAGCTTAAACAGCCTAGTTTTCCGCAAGCGTCGCTGTATGAGTTCCCCACTGGAGCTTATAGCTCAAAGTTATTCCTAAAATATAGATGGATATTATTATGTATATTATACATTGATTATTTTAACTAAAACAAAACATAGGTTATAATTTCTTTCAAACACGTACTGTATATTGTGATTTATTTCTGTAAAAGCAATAATTACCCTAAAAATATTTACCCTATTGATTAAAATTAAAGTATTAAAATGAACGCGTTATTACAATATTCAAACTGACACTGGAACTTGACAGTTTGACTGTTTATCAATAAAATTGGCAAATGTCATCAGTGTCACTGTCAGTGACAATTGTAAAAGTCCATCCATCATTCCGTCAATTTCCGTCAACGTCATTCAATTCATATGATAAAAAATAAAAAATGATAATTGTCAGAGTCACAGAGTTTTTATATCGAGTGGATGTGTTCTGCTTCTGTTACTAAACTTCTGTTCTGTGTTTATTTCTTCATTTCTATTCCAACAAACCTGTTCATTTAAAAATGAAAATTAATGTCGTTAATTAATTGCTACATCAAGGGGCAACAGTGTATTCGAGTTTCGAGGATCAAGTAATAATTATTAATTGAAGTTGAAAGTTGTGTAGTGGTACATAAATTACTCATGAACCTTATCTCCGATTTTGTAATGAATAATTGTCGCTATGTTGTGTTTATCAATCAATTATGGAGCAGCAATAATTCAATAACGAACATAGTTAACTAAGGTATGTGGTTTATAAATGTTAGAAAATATTTTGTGTTGCTTTTTCCTCAACCGATTATTTTCGTCAGAATTTTACCATAATGTTTGGGTACTTAAAAAGTGCCCATAGCCTGCATATGAGTATCTAATTAGCGTAGGATTAAAGTCTAATTCATTTAACTTCTACTCATTACCTCACCACAAAGCACAATTAGTCTTTCCTCGGCAGTGCAGATATCTATATTTAGTTGTTGTATCTATCTATACTATACATTGTTTTTAAAAAATGTGCTGAGGAGTTTCTTTTGCCATCTCGTCTCTTTAAAATTCAATATTTAATTTGGCACTTGCAAAACTATACAGAGAATGCAAAAAAATTACGTACCAAAATGTATTTATAATTAGGGACATACATTAAATAAATGATTTCAATTTTAGTTTACAACGCAGGATATTATCATGACATTTTTACCAGGTCCAACTATGGAGCCCGAGAAACCATTTGCGTGCAGTCTGCCAGACTGTGGCATGACGTTCACGAATGAAGATCATCTGCATGTTCACACGAAGAAACACGATATGGTGTTGCAGTTAGGGATTGAACAGAAAGCTGCATTTGTTGGTAAGCACCACAGATTGGATGGAGTATTTCAGTAACATCATAAAACAAAATATAATGTGAGAAGAGTTCTATTCAGCTAGTGAGCTGGTAGCAAACAGATAGTTGTCATAACAAAATCAATTGTACCTATTAATTTTGCATTATCAATTAATAATGAACAATGTGTGTAATTATGAATGCTTATATATGATAGGGTGACTTCTGGTGTTGCCGATTATCATGAGCAACAGTGAGCGCTTACAATTCAAAATTCCAATTAGAATAATTTAGTTTGTCTTACGAATTTACAGCTTTTATCGAAAGTCAAAATCCACCAAAACTACTTTGCCCACAACTTCGGTCGCGTGGGAGATTTAAATTTCCCGCGTATATCCCGATGGAATTCTGAGATAAAAAGTAGCCTACGGGCCAACTCCACTGACCAAAAATTCAACCATAAGTGACACACAAGAAAACTCAAATTTCAATGCTTTCTGAGTTGAGTCAGAGTTGAGTTGATGTAATGTGCACAGGACAATCAATCGTCAATTATATGGCCCCATTAATGCTATTATAAATACATTGATGATCCTCATATTCTTATACATTCCACAGCAGACCAGACCCCAACTCCGACCAGGTTCATCAGGAATTGTGAGGAGGTGGGCCTGTTTCAGGACTTGCAGAATGTCAATCCATTTGATGAGGGTTTCAAGAGAGCGATGGAAATTAAGTGAGTACTTACTTCTTTATGTAAATAACTGGCAAAGGGAAAGACGAGTAATCTTGGTAAGGGGTCACCATCGTACCTAGACATTAGCAACACCAAAGGGATCACCGATGCACGGCCAAGAAAGAAAAAAGAAAAACTGGCAATCTAGCCCCCAGCCGGAATGCGACAAGTTGTTTGGCGGATAATTCTAGCAAGCGTGCTCTAGCCAGCTGGCTTCAAAAGCCTCACATCAGCCTGAAGTTTATTTATTTATACAAATACATAATTACAAAGTTAATAACCGTTGGTCCCACACTAAGATTTCCTTTGTTGTGGAAGACCAACATCTTCCAATAACCACTAGCTTTCGCAAACTTCCAGACACGGCACCCATTCCCTGGAGATGGCGGCTCCCTCGGCCGATGACGTACTTCACACGCCTCACATGGTGTTCCCACTCATCGACCCTGGTGACTGCGCCCTCTTCAGCACCACCAACAATCATCGGAACATCACTATTAGTCGGTAAGTAGTGTAGGATTTAAGCTGCAATAGTCTGACAAACAAGCATAATCAGTCATCAAATGGGAGGTGATCAGCGTCTCCTCAGTAACACCAAAGACGTCACCAATATATTGCTGACCTTGAGGCACCTCAATTTTGATAGTAAATTGCGTATTTTACATGCAATTTTCCTTAAAATTAATCATCACTTGCTTCAGGGAAGAAAAACATTCTTAGGAAACCTGCTCCAAAAAGTTCTCCATAATGTTGTCAAAGGTGTGTGAAGTCTGCCTACTCTCTTTACTATACACTCTTAAAATCAACCATGAATTGTATTTTCACTTCCTTTATCTGAGGGCCACAAAGTGATTTCCACACTTTATTCTAACTTAACAAAACAATTTAGCAAACCACAGGCAATTTTTGGATCAATTCGTTGTATTTTACAGATCCTCAAGTGACGAATCGGGCGCAGTAAAGGAATACGAAACAACCACTATATCAAAATTAACCAACGAAGTGACGACCATAAGTAGGGTTGTCGGTAAAGAGGTTCACGACCGAGTGACGACAACCGATGACGTGTCTATCGTTAGACAGGAAGAAACAGCTAGAAACAGGGATGGAGTTAACGAAACATCAGTTTCTTACACAAATAACGTTATCAAATTCCATACTAATGTTGAAATACGAAAAGAGGGTAATTTAGTTAATATAGAAGCGTCCAAAACCGCTCCAGCTCCTGTTGCGAAAGCGTATGCGGAATCTGTGATCAAAGATACAAATGTGAATAAAGATGACGTTAAAAAATTACAAGTACCGCCTATAATGAGTCAGAAGTCCTTGGATTTCGTTGTAGATAGCCTTACGTCAGAATGTAATGCTGATATAGAGAAAGAATCAAAAACTTCAAAGCAAAATGTACGTAATGCTGTTGCTTCTAATATTAAAACTGAAATAGAAAGTAAAATTAATGGTAGTGAAAGAAAATCCACAGATAACACTAAAGCATTGGATGATTACGAAGTGATTATAAAGTTACCGAATGGAAGACAAGTTAGGATGAAGGGAGTCGATGAAGAAATGGAAAGAACAATAAATAGAGACACAAAGGAGAAATTGAAGAAAACAATTAAGAACAAAGCAAAAAGAATGTATCAAAGAGTGCCTAGTATTACAAATTCTCAAATAGTGAACTCTATAGTGCCTATATCAACAGGCACTCTAATTCCAGTGACATTAGTTAATCCATCAATACTAGCAGTGCCTAAAATACCAATAGTGCCTTTAACCTCAAAAAGTATTCCAAACTTCAAAAAAGTCAAGCGGAAACTGAATAATATTGATAAGTTGAACCAAAGTGACAGTGTTGATAGTACAGTGAAAGGTGATAATAGAAGTGGCGTTGAGTGTATAGTGATCGATGATGATGAGGGTGATGAGAAAATTAAGAAGGATAGCATTAAATCAGGGTTGGAGAGTCGTAGTGCTGCGTCTAAAAGATATAGGTGAGTAGATGTGAAGCGAATTTTAATATTACCAGATATTGACTACCCCATAGCTTAGTTTGGTAGTGAGTTAGTGACCCTGTCTGCAAAGCGAGGAATCCGGGTTCAATTCTGGCCGAAGCAAACATTTATGTGACAGATAAATATTTGTTTTCGGGTCATGGGTGTTAGTGATGTAATTCATTATTAGCGTTACTTTGCGGACCTCCATTATTACAAACTAAAAATCAAACTGCCTTGCAACAATCCGCGTCAAGAAACACGTATGATGGTGTATGCTTTCATGCAAGTAGCACCTCAAGAAAATATATACCAACTGATCGTCATGTGACTTGGCTAGTCTGCTCATTGGCAAGCTGTTGACATAATAACACCATGACATTTGTAATGCCTGAAAAAATTATTAACATTGTTTCCTGTATGGGTACCAAGGTATAGTTTTTTCGAAGCAAAGCAAAGATGTTTTCAGTTACAAGTTTAGGAAGTTCACGTTCAACTTGTGCATATACGAGCGGTGTAAAAAACTTCGATAGCGTGATTCAGGTTTGACGTGACGTCATGTGTCGTACTAATGTCGTTATAGTATACTATAGAATCTATAGTAAATATTAATTAATATAGTATAGATTAATTAATATTCCTTCAGGGAGAAGTTAAAAGAATCAATGCGGAAGCAGAAAGAAGAGAATGATCTGCTGAAAGAGCAAAATCAGCGTTTGGCAGCCGAGAAGGCAGTCCTGCAACTGATCATCACGGAACACCTCAAGAAATGTCCTATTGGTGATGAACTGGGTGAGTTACTGTGCGATATTTTTTTATGGAGGTTAGGTACTAAATTGGCATGCAATAACATTCTTCACAAGAAAAAAAATAAGACTTACATCGGGACTAGGATAGTTAGTCCAGTTAGTAGACAATGTTAGTTGGTTAGTTTGTTATAAGTATGAGGACTGGGACAGGGACTGTTACTGAATGTTAGTCCTGTTAGTTGTTGTTAGTAATAATCCAGTTAGTAATTGTTAGTAAGAGTCCAAGGACAGAGATGTTCACCTCAAAAAGTGTAGCCGGCTCCACACCTTTATAACCGGAACACAATTGCTGTCAAACAATTATTACACGGTAGAAATGGGACTAGGTGCCGTGGCAGGCGGTGGTACTACCCCGGGCGAGCTCTGCGCTCTACCACCTGGAAACCTGGTGGTAAGCGGTCACCATCTCTTGACCATCAGCAAAAACCAAAGCTTTACTGATGCTTCGGTTCGGAAGCAATAAAGAAAGTACTGCCTCCCCTATCCGGAACACACCAAGTTCTATATCGGTATAGTAGGTATATAAGGTAAGTTGTTCTATATCGGCACTGACCACAAAGCTATGTGGTCCAGACGAAGGGTGTTACAGCGTGCTCGTTTGCTACCTTAAGTCCATAAAAAAGGTTGATTGTTCGATGGCTATTTACATAAAACTTGTAAATATGTAATTGTTTATTCTTTGTTTTTCAGGTAATGTGCAAGAAAAGCTGTACCGAATACAATAGGACTTAAAAAAAAGATAAAAGATAAAAATATATTCTATTTTGGAAGTAGGAAATACCAAATAGATTTTCAGTTTATGTGCAATGGGAATTTTAACCTTTGTGTAGAACCAAATTCCTGTAATATAGGACAGAAATAGTCACCGACTCTTCCACAGAACTAAAACTGAATTATGAGCTTTATGTCTTGTTGCGCAAGGTTGAATTTCGAACGTATAGTTGAAAGATGTGTACTACTCGTCGCACATCCGTGAAGGGAACGGTCCGAGTCGGGGTTGAGTCGACGACGAGTTGGTGTAATGTGCGCAGACCTTTACCCTACGATTCCCCGTGTTACGGATGCCACTGACATCACAACCTTGCCACAAATAACAATAAAAATTACCCATTTTAATAATTATTTAACTAATTATAAATTACGTCAATTTTAAATACATATAATTAAAATACATTTTACAACTTGACATTTTACATGAAAATAAATTTATTTTTGTTGGATCTGTGTTTTATTTTGTGACAGAAAATATTCTTCCGGTTACATGAATCACGGAATACAGAAAGAAGTGGAAGTGCGAAGTAGGCGTGGCACACGGACTAAGGTTGCGCGGAGCTCCGCGTAATTGCCGGACAACACAATGTCAACTTTATTTCTTACAGTTTTAAGTATATAAAATTAGTTGTTACGTAAAATTTTGACATCTAGCGGTGGAAAGAAAATCTTTACAACTGTTATGTTCTTAATTGATAAAGGTAACAAGACACCAAATATGGCAAGGAAAAATAAAAATTAAGATAAATCGTTAAGGTGCATTTTCAACTATAATGAGCCGGTTTGATAGACTTTTTGAAGTTGACAAGTACCAACCAATAAAAATGTAAGTTTCTTAGTGTGAATAATACGATTAGGGATTTACTTGTGTTTATTTTGCTACCATGGTTTTCTTATTAATCAACACTTGTACCATTTCCACTTCTTTCTGTATTCCGTGACATGAATAGTAAAGTTGATTTTTCCAGAACTACATTACGAGCTTGGAGAACGATGAATATTTTTTGATGTGATAACGTCTTATAAATTCTTGAAAGCCGACTGCACGCACGAAAAAGTATGACGTCATTGTCACGTTCCAAATAGCAATAGAGAGGCACGATCGGCCTAAGCGTTAGGTTTTCTTCAATGTTTTCTTATGACGTAATCACGCAAGTTAACGCTTGACAACAATCCCACCTGATGGTATGTAGTAATAATTAGTGGTAAGGTTTATAACCTTCCTGGCTTGCTACCACCCTTCTAGAACCTACGAAGTGTTGAACCCGAATCTATATCCTACACTCCAGTCCGGATTGGCGGAGGGGTACCAATACCAAAAATTTTTACAAAACAAAAACAGAACAGACTCATGAGAAATTAAACTCATGATTCAAATTTCCGTCTCGCTTGGAATCAAAATATCAAATCCACAATCTTCGTACGGTAGTCCGACATGCGCCGTATAGTATAGAAATATATGAACAACGCCATCTATACAAACCATTAAGAACAAATTATAATACTGAAGAGGTTGGGTTCCTTTTAACAAACGGTATCTTAGCTTAGCTTAGAGCCTATAGTAGGGTTCATCCGGGGTAGTACCGCCGCCCGCCATGATACCAGTAGTTTACTTATCTACTTTGTGCTAGTAGGTACCATTTCTACCGCATAATAATCATTTTAACAGCAATCGTGTTCCGGTTAGAAAGGTGTGGATCCGGTTACACTTTTTGCACAAAGGTAGCAAGTAGCAACGTATCGGTGACCGAATTAGAACGAGACTATTACTAACTGGACTTTAGCACAAACTAATTACTAACAGTCCTTGCCCCGGTCCTCATACCTACTAACGAACTAACCAACTAACGTTCTAACACCGTCTGCTAACTAACCATCCTGGTCTCGATGTGAGTCTTGTTCTGTGACGGTCATAGATTGAATAATAATATATTCCAAATTGGTCATAGTTGTCATGGGCGGCAGCGGAAGGGTGGTGTAGCATGCCCGTTTGCTATCTTAGTCCAATAAAGAATAACTTATATAATATTAATATCTTTTAGGGCCACAGCTTTTGCCTTCGACTGCTCCGGCCGATTAGTGAACAACGAATGCCTTTTTCGCGACGCGACGTAGCTCCCTTAACTAGCGCCACTAGATGTCGCTAGTGGTAGCATGGTAGTGGTTGCATTTACTACCGTTTCGCTAAGGCGCCTTTAAATATTGAATTTTAAGTTTTAGAGGAGAAAAGAAACGGCGAAAGAAACTCCTAGGTACATTATTAACACTAAATATTACTAAGAGTTCGCTTTATATTGTCATTATTATCAGTACCATACCGCCAATATTAATAAGGAAGTGGGGGATCTTCCAATGAACTACTGAAAGTAGCTGCTTCAACGCGAATTTCGACAATACGTTATTACGTTCACAAGGTCAGACCAGTGTGACCAGGTGTCCCGATCTGAGATGCACGTCCCGATTTATACTTGATCGGTCGGCGCGGCGATGGTCCCGATTTTTCTCAAACCTGAGTACTTTAGCGAGAATTTTTAGAAAAAAAAACCGGTTATATCTGATTGGTTGGTTTCAACCCATTTAACGGATAACCGAGGAGAAATAGAGCATGCTCCATCACGCCGTCCTATTGCGGATTGGTTAGTCGCATCCATGTTTCGGAACTAGGCAGGCCGAATAAAAAATCTGGACAGAATTGTCCGGGCGAACAAAAGTCCGTACATGTCCGGATAAACCAACCATGTGGTATCCCTACAAGGTTACAAGACAAATTGCGTTACCAACCCGTTGCCGCCCCAAGCGGAAGGTGGGACCTTGTATTAGATATGGTTCTGATCCGAAACCTGTCTGAAACATTTTACGGATGATTTGAGTAAGAATAATGAGGTAGGAAAGGGAGGGTGGTAATTGTAACTACCCGACAATCGAACTGTCAAGCTCCGGAGCTACCTGATGGTAAGTGGACACCGTCGGTGGACATATCATCGCAACCCATACCTGTTCCACTCACTTTCTCCCACGTTAAAATGTGTCTATCTCTTTATCGTTTGTTTCCGTTTCATTTCATTTGCGCGTCATTTCCGTTTCATCGGATTCGAAATTAAGTCACAGCACGTTACCTAAGTAAGTTCATAAGTCATCACTCATCACTTGGGTTTGTGAAAATCATATTTTGAGTGCCTCTTATTAATTCTATTATCATTTCGATTTACCATTCATCTCTAACGATTAAGAGTTGGCTGGCAACCATAGAACATAGACAAGCTAGCAAACATCTTCACTTTGAACTGAAAACAAAGGAATGGCTTAATCAAAATAAGTCGTACTGGCAAATCTCAGACTTACAAGTTAAGCGAGTACTTATAACTTACAAGTGCGTTACGTTTTATCTGTGACGAGCTCAGACACCTTCAATATGGATGCTGTTAGCCTGTTAATATTGACGTATTATATTACGTGCTGACGGGGGTCCCCCGACCGCACTATTGTTTTGTGTGTTAAGTACATCACTATTTACAAGGTGTACCGATTTTGATGATTCTTTTTACATTCGAATGCTAGTGCGTCATATGGGCCTATTTAAGTTATTGTTTCGTTTTTTTGCTTCGTCGCAAAAATGTCGCACGTGTGTAAGTGTCTCTATAAAAACTCACCCTGTATATTATATAAAATTCTCGTGTCACAATGTTAGTTACCATACTCCTCCGAAACGGCTCTAACGATTCTCATGAAATTTTGTGTGCTTATCGAGTAGGTATGAGAATCGACATCTATTTTTCATAGCCCTAAATGTTAAGGGTTGTTGACCCTACATTTTTTTTTCATTTTTTGGAAAAAATTGTTTAAGGTTATTTTTTTTATAGTGTGGTTATACACGTAATCTTAAATTTTCACTTCCCTACCCCCACCCATTGTATCTACATAGATGGCGGAACAACGTTCGCGGGGTTAGCTAGTAAGTATGTAATATGTTCTCTCCCTCTACTTCTCTTTTGCTTCGCTGAAAACGCACCGGTGCTATCTTTGGTGTCTCTTGTGATCAGCTATGAACAAACGAAAACACACACCCAGACAGACGACATACGCTTAAACTCATCATTCAAATTTCCTCGCGGATTCGAACCCAGGACCCTCAGTCCGGCATGGTAACCATTGCGCCAATCATTGTGCAACATTTCGTCGCATCAATGTCGCATGAAGAAAATAAAAATAACACTACAGTTTGAACTCTCCCCAAAAGAATAACAGGACGGCCAAAGCTTACATTATTAATACTTATGTCATACCTGTTAAAAATCTTAAAATAGTATCTCCAGACTTAAGACGTTATTAATGTATTCAAAACTCTTACATGGATAATTTCGGGATAGGATTAGTGTTGGAATATGAACGTTGTTACAGTCTTGGCGAAACACCATGGATTTGCACGCAGTACGATCTTCGAATCTCTGCATAGCGGCAAACTGTAGCCAACGAATTGAATCAATGTTGCCGCAATCAAATATTTTGGGGAAAGCGTGGGAGAATTTCCCGACATGTACTTACAATAATTTAATTTAATTTGGTTTGGTGGTTGATTGTGTTTTTAGTTGAACAGCTTAATGGAAAAAAGGTTTTTGTATGTGACTATATACAAAAACCTTACAGTGATAGAGTGTGACACATTTTTCTACAAGACCAAATGGGTAAAAAAAAACCCGAGAAACTATTCGCTTCGAGAAACTATTTAATTTCCAATAAAAATATTTAGTTGGGTATTTTTAAAACTGTGAACCGATTGAAATATAACAAACATTATCCATTACCTCAGGCTAAAACCAGTGAAAACCGCATTCAAATCGGGTAAGCCTGTCTGAGATTAGCAGTAACAAACTCGCAGTCAAAAAGAGAAACGCACGATTGTTTTAAAATGATAATTATGGTATCTTTTGCGTCAATAAAGACCCCCACTAGAGAGTTTCACAAATATCTATCATGCTCAATTATAGATTATAGTTTTATTGCACACCATAGCAATATTATAGAATTATTCCTATGAATTCATGTAATACCCCAGAATAAAGACAGAAGAATGCATTTTACGCAACACATCGGGTAATGTCAATTTAGCACTCGGGTATTTATATCCTGTGTGGTGTCAACCCTGCCAGTCGCTCCCGAACGCGCGGTAGACGTACACGTCTCGCTTGCCACATGAAATGTGCTAAAATTGCTTAAAAACCACAAAACGTAATAAAATGACTCTCACCGAGCGATTATAGCACTATTATGTACGTCGCTGGAAATAGATCGACGTAACAAAAATTAGGTAGTGACACAACTCGGTTAAGGATTTTTTTTTCAATTAAAGGATAACCAACGGTAAGATTTATTAATTATTAATTAAATAATTTTATTTATTATTTCGCGTCAACGTTAGTGACAAAAAATTGTGAATAAAAATGTATTTCGTGCGTGTAAATGAGTTTTAAAACAAAAAAATGGTTTGGTGCATCCTTGAAAATTGTGCAGATTATTTTGAAAAAAAAAACCGTGTTTGTCGTAAAGCGAACCGCAAAATGGTTATCGTAAACAATGTTCAACATAACCCCACGAGTTCGGCTTTGTCCAAAATCGATAATGTCTGCGCACAGCGAGTAGGCACGCCGAAAGCCGTTTTTACGCTAACATTCCTTATCACCCCCTCCGCGATCTTTCTTTCAGTAAAACGTGTAAATAAAACAATTTGACACAATTTCTCACCTTTTGAAGTTTGACCCAATGTCTAAAACAAAGAACCAATCCGTCCTTGTTTTTATTGAATGCAGCATGTTATGTGTATAAAATTTTAATTATGTAAGAAAGACACATTTAAACGCAAAGCAAACGTTTTATTTAATTTATGGCAATCTTTTTTAATTTCAAATATGCATACATATGTTTTAGTTTGTGTAAAACGAAAAAAAATCTAAATTATGACGTTCCCGCCATTTCGGCTGCCGCTGTAATTTTTTTAAATTTATGTCATTTCGGATTGGGACGTTTTAAAATTAAATTTGCACTTTTTTGTTTTCCTATCGTGGAAATATTTAAAGTTTTTATATTTATATCATTTACGTTGTTTTTTGTAATTACTCTAAAATTTATTGTAAGTATATTATTTACAACATAATTACGGATATTTTAAGGACCAGTTAACCTTTAGATAAAATAAATATCACCCTAGGTTACGTGATAGGTACCTTTAGGCTAACCTATAAGTAATGAAGATTAAAATTTGATTGCTGATTGTTATCAATGAAGTGATTTGCGATATTCTGTGATTATGGCTTTACATTAGCGATTTAAAAGCTTAAAATGGAAAACAATTATTTAAAAAAGGAAGAAATTACAAAATGAATGGAGATATTTTTACGTAACGCTTTCGTTCATAGCAAAATGTACCTGGCAGTTTATTAGACTAAATGAAAAAATCTATGTATAGTTAAACGATTGCATGAATGCTACAGTTGTCCATTTTCGAAAAAATAATATTAAATGTTTAATGAAGGATTTATCTAGATAATCCTTGGTGCTATCCAGTCGATACGCAACGCGACACACGGTTGTGGATAGGATCCAAGTGATAATGAATAGATAAAAAATATTATATTCATGTAAACTATTTTCCTACATAATTGTGTAATAATAATTTTTAATGAATCTATTTATTATCCTATTATCTAAAATAGTGTCTCAACACCAACAGTAGGGATCTTTTTAAATTTACGAAAGAGAAATAATATAGTTAAAGGCATTGTGTTTTTGTTGAAATTACGTCTTTTTGAATAAAAAACAAAAAATACCTCAATAAATAAAAATTCTTACTATTAATCTAGCAATTCCGTCATTAAATTCTTAACATTAAAATAAACATTTAACTTACATTTGAATAATCAATTTTTAATATTATTTTATATACTAAGGTTAATCATCATAATTTTTAATTTTATTAACAAAATCAAAAATATCTCAATTAAAACACGAAAAAAAAAACAAAAACTTAATCGATAAAATTATCCACAAAAGGTTGTCTACGTGAAATACATCGTCAAATCGTTTCTATCCACAAGAGTTTGAGATCTGAACAAATAAGAATGTTGGAAAAATCAATAGCTGACATCTTCACACTGCAGTTTCTTACTTTAAAGGTATAAAAATAGACATATTCTTTAGAATCCACATATGTGTTCTGTTTCCCGTGGAAGATTTATTATCTAGGTTACCGTTGTTTATTTAACGTTTAACATAATTGTAGTTCTTGTAGACATTATATCCGAGTGGTTTGAATTTGAGCGTTTGACTCCCGAACCGGGGGACCCGGGTTCAAATACTGCACGCACCTCCAATTTGACTCCCGATTCGGGGGACCCGGGTTCAAATACTGCACGCACCTCCTATTTTCAAAAATTATGTGCGTACTAGAATCTAATTATCACTTTCTTCGGTGATTAAATATCGTGAGGAAACCCGAGAGTTCTCCATAATGTTCATAAAGGTGTGTGCCAATCCGCAATTGAGTATTTGAAAAAAAAAAATATTGATTTTTTTATGAAAAAAAAAATGAAAAAAAAAAATTGACTTCTAAGCAGACAGATAGATGCCAGTCCTTGGTCCTCCCTTGGTGCTGCTCATATCCAGGCGACGGTGACCACTACCCATCAGGTGGCTCGTCTGCTTTTAGGTCCAAAAAATAGTTAATGCAGAGACCCTGTCTCTCTTTTCTCTCCAGTTCAATGCTGGGGCAGGTCTACTGATGGAAGCGTGATGCAGGCATGGCTGTTCTGGTGAGCTGAATCCGGGCGCGACGAGACCATTACAAGATGCGGTGGATTTTCCCCGTTCCAGGTGAGATTGGTAGATAGTAATAACATGATGAACTGCAATTTTACCATGCCGGACTGCTCTTCGAAGGGTCGAAAGTGGAAGGTGAGGCCCTCCTCACCTTGTGAATGATGTGAGAGCTGAATTAAATGTTTCCGCATTGAATTATTATTACTAAATTAAAGTCAATGTGTTTCCGCTAAATTTCCGCTAAATGAATTAAAACATCCCGCTAAAAAAATTACTATTTTCAAAAATCAAACCTCGTGTAGGTACCTACTGGAGACTCAGTAATTTCTTTCTCCCTATCTTGGCCGGCAAATCACCGATGTCTTGGGTGTTACTGAACTCTGCCCTAGAGTACTAACCATCGCCTGGGAGGCCGCACGCGGACAATTTTTTGGTTTTTTCTGAAATATGCGCGGCCGTAACAACTCGTGCTCCCGTGCCAACTCAGTTCCCCCTACGACGAGAAGGATAGCAGACTCCCGTCTCTCGGGCTCCTACCGCAGCAGAGATATTGATATGCCGATCGCCTGGGAGGCGATGGTTAGTATTAAAGGTAAAAATAAAATTTACTAATTATTTTTTATTTATGAATTTATTTCTTTATTATTGTATATTTTTAAATTAATATCAATGTTTTGTTTATAGATGAACCTAGAAGATAGAGAAATAGAGAAGCTTTTATTATAATGTGACTCAGGAAGTGAAATAGACGATCATATACAAACTGAAGATTCGGCCGGAAAGATCATGGCGACTATCTTTTGGGATACAGAAGGTATTTTGCTGATCAATTATAAAGATCGTGGTGTGATTATAACGGGACAGTACTACGCTTCTTCACTGGTCAGATTGAAAGAAGCTATCAAGGAAAAAAGAAGATTAAAGCTACCAAAAGGTGTGCTCCTTTTGTACGACATCGCTCCCGTCCACACGTGCCATGTTGCGACGGCTGCCATCCACCGATGCAGGTTTGAAAAGTTCTAACTTTTCAAGTTTCTTAGTCTGGACTGTAAGGTGGGTGGTCTACACCCACCTTACAGTCCAGACTTTGCCCCCAGCGACTATTATTTATTCCCAAAAATGAAAAAGGAGCTGCGTGGAAAACAATTTGGCGACGATGAAGAAGTCAAGTCTGCAACATGGCGACTATCTTTTGGGATACAGAAGGTATTTTGCTGATCAATTATAAAGATCGTGGTGTGATTATAACGGGACAGTACTACGCTTCTTCACTGGTCAGATTGAAAGAAGCTATCAAGGAAAAAAGAAGAGGAAAGCTACCAAAAGGTGTGCTCCTTTTGTACGACATCGCTCCCGTCCACACGTGCCATATTGCGACGGCTGCCATCCACCGATGCGGGTTTGAAAAGTTAGACCACCCACCTTACAGTCCAGACTTTGCCCCCAGCGACTATTATTTATTCCCAAAAATGAAAAAGGAGCTGCGTGGAAAAAAATTTGGCGACGATGAAGAAGTCAAGTCTGCAATTTCGGCCTATATTGACAGCAAAGATAAACCTTTTTTTTTCGATGGTATAAACAAATTATTTGAGAGATCCGAAAATGTATCAAGGTTAAGGGAGAATATATTGTTAAGAAAAAATAGTTTCATGTTTAATTTCAACCCCCTTTCCCCTCATTCCGAGAACTTTTTGACCTCCCCCCGTAAATCTCCTAACTGCTTCTAAGACCGATTTTGATCTCATGTGTCTTAGAAACTGTTATTGATAAAGTTAGATTAACTTTATCATTTAACTACTTACTCATTATTCTAATACGTTTTTATATTTTTTTACCAATTGTCTTAATTTAATTTTTTTTTTTTCATATTAATACCAAAATACGATTACGTCAAAATGGTTGTGACTAGCGTTAAGTTTGCGGCTAAATTTGATAGTCTATCTATTGTATTTCACATATTTTTGTTTTTGATTTAAAAAGTACACAAGATGTCCATTTATGTTATAACAAATTTGTTTCTTTGAAATTAAAAATATTGAATAAAAACGTATTTTTCTAAAAAGTAGCCTCCCAGGCGATGGTTAGTATTAAGCGGTGTGAAAAAAAGGTTAGTACTCTAGGGTTAAAAATCATCATCATCATCATAACCCTTAATGTCCCACTGCCGGGCACGGGTCTCTCAAAATATGCGGGGTACAGGCCACAAATACATAGCCCACAAATGTTTAGTGTCCGCGATGATATCAGTTTAAAATAATAATCATATTATTCGTTTTGTTAATGTCACATGCGAATTGAGTACCTACATATGTATTTGAAAAAAAAAATTGTTTTTTAAAACTTTATTATTAATAATATTGATATTTAATGCGAAAAACTTGAAAAAAAAGTTATTTCAATAAATTATAAATACTTAAAAATTGATAAAATTTAAAAAAGAATCACGTGACTATGAATGCGCCGCAATTGGTAACCATAGTTGTGAGTTTGTGACGTCATAATGTTAATAACAGTACATACAGCGTTTACGGCTATTACACGTGACTTGTGAATAATATTGTCAATAATATTGACAAGTCGCAATATAAACTACAATGAGTGAAAACTAACATTATGACGTCACACTCGCTCGAGTTTGTTCGGGAGCTGTCGGCGTGTCTTCGGTACTGGATTCAAAACATAATTTTTATTTTGATATAACTTTGGAATTATGCGAAAAAAAAAAATAGTTTCGTTATAAAATTTATATAATTATGATCTTTACATTTATCACAAAAAAAAATTCATTCAAATACTCAATTCTAACATGAGTGTGTTAGAGTATTATATTCCTTGCATTTACAATGCAAAAGTCCAATTATCTTACGTGGGTAGTTCGCCATTGTCGTGTACAGCCGAGGGGTGTAATCTCTCCGAGTCAGCGCATGATACTTTTCGTCTCGCTCCCAGCTATTTCATTTCAAAGAAAGTAGCAGATGTTAAGAGGAAAGGGAATTGCCGAGGCTTGGGATTTAGTAGAATCTCCATTGCGTAAACGTGTTGTAGTTAATGTTACAGATTTCGTGGGGTTATTTCCTTATTCCGTTTCAAAATAAAAGTCATACTCCAAAATAATGATTATATTTTGTATGGAATTAAGATAGCAAACGAGCATGCAGCACCACCTTTCGATATTAGGACATGCTTATCAAATGCAATATTTTGTAATAAATCTCGACCACCGCGTTACCGGTTACAATTGTGAATCTAAACCATTCTCGGATCAAACAGAAGACACACAAAAAGTTTCATTAAAATCGGTCCAGCCGTTTAGCAGGAGTTCTGTGACATACACACGCACAGAAGAATTATAGACTACACTCCTCAACGAACATACATGCCAATTTTCAGTTTGTTGTGTTCAGTAGTTTCGGCTGTGCGTTGTCTGTCAGTCACTCAGTAACGCACGAGTTTTAATGTAGATAGATAAAAATTTATAAATACTAATTATATCTTTATCTATATCTATAAGATCTTACTTCCGATTACATCATTAGGGGGGATGAAGGTGGGGTAAAAATATTATATAGGGAAGTGTTCCATTCGGCTACCGTTAAGAGCAAATACCACGCGAACCCTTTTTCAAATTTGGGATTTTTTCGCTCAATATCTCTGTCGCGCTTGCAAGCGGCGTGTATGTCAGTGCGATAGGGACAACTGCAGCTGCGTGTAAAAACCCGAGGCAAAAATCATCAAAATCGAGGTTCCGTTCTCGACTAATCCCCCCGCCAAAACTAAAGCAATCTTAACGAAATTTTGTAAATTGAATGGGAAGGAGATATTCTGTGTCGGACCGTTTAGCTTTTTGTGCTAATTATTATACAATTTGTGTACTAGGCGTTTGCTTGCGGCATATTTATTTGGCTGTTTTAAGCGCTGTTTGAAGTAGCCTAAAACTTTTGAAAGCAAAAATATCAAAAAAATCAAAACGTACCGACATAGATAATGATGATATTATTCTTGTGTGAAAAAATTATTGATCTAGAGTCAAAAACCAGCGAGGGATTAGTCGAGAACGTTTGTATGGAAAAATGACCCGTAGCATTTCCTCTTAAGGTCCATTTCTCACGAAAATATTTTACCCTACTAAAAATTTCTCTCGAGGAAGTGGATATAGAAGTTTCTTCAATAAAATATAGAGATGCATTCAATCATAGTCTCAGCTCCAAATCCTAATGCACTATATTATTACCGCGAATAAACTTTGAATATTTTGGCAAGTAAACTGTTGAAGAAATTGGCTATGTTTAAACGTTTGTTGGTCAGAAAGGTCTAATTCGGTCACAGATGTGTTGCTAACAGATTAAGATGCTCACCTCTAAAAATTGTAACCAGATCTAACCGTAACACAATTGCTGCTTTAACAATTATTACACGGTACAAATTGTACTATCCATCGAGGCGTGGTACTACTCCGAGTGAACTTTATAGGCCCTAACACCTGTTTATTACTGCAGGATATAATTAGTACTGCAGGCGTAGACGGAGTAGAGTTTAGACCAATGGATGCCATCTATTGCACTCGCACAAGAAAAGGAACAACTTCCGCCAACGACGCGAAAAAAGCGAGATAGAATGATAATAGTGTTGTCTCACTTTACATGTCGGTTTTTTCAAGGAAAGCACAGTTGCTTACAGGCAAATTTGACAGCTCTCTGTTGAATGTTCACCGATTTCTCCGTCAATTGTGGACCGATTATGATTATTATTATTTAATTTGAAAGAACCTACTTCCGAAGTGGTCCCACTGCGACCAAGTCAGGATCTGAAGATGGAATCCGAGGAAAATCGAGGGTATCCCTAAAATCTTTTTATTACTCGTCGAATTTGAAGCTGGTTTTTTGTTTTGTCAAAATATTCTCATATCTTCCACGTATGTACAGACAGCGATCAACATTTTTACTATATGCATAGATATAATTGCAAGCGCAACATTTGCGTGCTACAACTCTGAACAATTCAGATTACTTTTATATTTTTTTACACGATTTCTAAACGCAATACATACACTAACATGAAACAGTTGCTCTATGAGTTGGCTAGTAAACGCCACATTTAAACGCCGTAAACTTACACATTTCAAATGAGTTATAACGTTATGATGTCGTTATTACTTTTGAGTTAGTTTTATAACTGCTGTTTTATAAATATAACCTACCTTGAGGATCTGAATCACGCCAGTTTTCTTAATTTTTAAACCCCGACGCTAAATAAGTGTGTTATAAGTTTGACGTGTCGGTGTATCTGTTACGGTAAATCTGATTAATTGAAAATTATTAATATTTTTACAAAATTATTAATAATAACCACATGTTTTGGAAAATGTGAATAAACGATCGAAATTTATTACTTTTAGTAGTAATTATTAATAATTCACGACACATATTTGAACCTTTTCTTCACTTTGCGTGCAGTTCGGGGTACTCATCATAAAAAAAATAACCTTGAACGTATTTTTCACTTTGCGCGCAGTTCGGGGTACCTAACCTAACCTAACCGATAAATTTATCACTTTAAGCTCGACTTTCGGTAATTATTAATAATAATAGATAATTATTAATAACCTGCAATTATTCACTCTTACCGTAACATATCCATGTGCCAGTCTATCTATGTACCTATATGTCATGTATGTGTAACTGTGAATCTGTGAACTCAGTGGTATCGTAGTTCCTATCGAATGGACCAACTTAGATGCGGGTTTCTTGTTTGAAACTGACGCGATTGACACGTCCTATCTATAATTAATTGGATCTACTTATTCAGGCGTTTAACGATCATCAGCTCATTATAGATTTTCTTAGTCGGGTTTTAACATTGACAATGGGTTAATGTATCTTACTTTCGTAATTCTTTATTAAACAATACAAGAAGTTGAAATAAAACACAGAAATATTTTATGTTGTTTTAAACGAGCCTGGCCTACTTAGTTGTGATCCTGCTTGCGAAGCGACGAGTCCCGGGTTCGATTCCCGGCGAATATTAATGTGACAGATAGATGTTTGTTCCCGGGTGGTTTTAGTGTTGTGTTGTGTTGTCCAGTGAAATTTAAATTTGAATGATGATGAGTTTAAATTTCGGTTCTTGGTCTGGATGTGTGTTCTTGTCTTGTGTATTGTCCATGGCACCCACGACACAGGGAATGCTAGTGTGGGGCTATGAGTGTGTAGCGTTATTTATTTATTTATCCA
The DNA here is from genome assembly GCA_905404295.2 of Ochlodes sylvanus. Taxonomy (NCBI): domain Eukaryota; kingdom Metazoa; phylum Arthropoda; class Insecta; order Lepidoptera; family Hesperiidae; genus Ochlodes; species Ochlodes sylvanus. The sequence goes on along the minus strand of FR990151.1, from coordinate 5,100,805 downwards.
TCAAACTAAATCTCAAATCATTTCTTTCATGTAAGTATTCAATGTAAGTATCAATACATTTATGAACGTCATACTTTGTGTGATCCCATCCTCCTGTCACACGGTGTCACCAGTAACCCCCTCTCTCTCCTCACGATGTCACCTGTAACCCCCTCTACTAAACGTGTGACGTAATTTAATTTTATGGACGTAGCCATTGCGTAACTATTATTGATGTGGAGTGTTGGCAGCTGGTCCCACTGCGGCCCACTTGCGGCCATTTATACTGCAATAACGTCACGGACTGTCATTTTACGTACCACTCATAATACGGGAATTAAGTTATTTATATTGACCTATCTGTGAAACTGTAGGTAACTCTGATTGATGTTTGTAGATGAAAGATAATTGAGTTTATCTAATTATTAGCTCGCTTCGCTCATAGCCCGGCGGCTTGCGTGATCTTAGGTGATCGACAAAGTTAAGCAACAGCGGGCGCGGTCGGTAGTTGGACGGGTGACCGCTAGTGGCAAGATTTCTTGGGCGCTTCCGTGCTTCAAAGGGCACAAAGTCGACGGTTGTTACCATTTCGTAGCAGGATTAAGGGCCAGTTTCACCGGTTCCGGATAAAGTTCCGGATAGCCCTAGGAACTCAACTCCCAGATAAACTACAACTTTTGGCATCTCAGGTAATCTGATAGAAGTGACAGAGAAAAGTGTTGGTTAGGGTATCTGCCAGTTCAAGTGGCTGTTAGGCGTTATCTGACGGATAAAAAAATGTTTCAAGTGGCGTTTCTATAACACATTAGGAATTTGAACTGTAATAAATCATATTATTATGAATCCTACTATTTTCATTCTATAATGATAAAATTATACTTGAAAATATTTAAAAAAGTCTAATTGGATTATTTTGAACAAAAAGTATTTTATTAATTAAGTTTCCAAAATAATTTTCAAATGACAATAATTTACGTAGTAGTAACGAAACGCAAAAAAGCGACGTTGCCGCTCCGTCAACTGTTAAGTCACTAAGTGGCAGATAAATTCCTAGGGCTATCCGGAACTTTATCCGTAACCGGTGAAACTGGCCCTTAGCCTTGTCGGATGCCTTCGGGTGGCATCAAAATTCCGACACTTGAGTTGGCCACTAACCCTTTCACCAATCCGCCCTGGAGCAGCGTGTGGAGTATGCTCAAGGCCTCCTCAGGTACGAGGAGAAACCCGTGCAGTAGCGGGCCTTTAATGGGTTTGCTAATTCCATAAAAAAGGTATAGAAGCGAAGCGAGGTTCACTAGTTAAGTATTATAATAATTATGTAGTTTGTTCCACATTTGAGTTGATTGTATAATAAATAAATCAATAAAGTTAATAATATTACGCTTCTTAATCTGTAGTAAAATCTACAAGAACGTTGCTAGTAAGTCCGTTAGTCGTGTACCGAGAGTACCGACTAAACAGAACTCAGAACTGGCCAACATCACGTTGGCATACCGCAAACGCCGTGTGTGGTGTGTGGCTCGGCGAAGTTGTTTAAACTAGTTGCGAAGCGTAGGGCTGGCACAACAATTATGGTGGTGCTAAAGTATAAGTAATAGTAAATAAATAAACGCTAACACATTTATACCCTAGGTCCCTTGGATGCACTGATGCACTAGGTCCCCTGTGTCGTATGGCATGGACTTGACTATGGCTTGCAAACTAGAAGACTTTTTGTAGCAATTGAATATTACACTGCAATCTTTTTAAAGTGAATACTTCTTTAGTGTCGTTGTGATTTGGAATTCGTTGAAACGGAAATGACGCGAATGAAGCATCGGCAAAATGGCGGCTGACGTAAGCAAAGCAAAACATCAATATTTGGACCGACAGTATTCGTTGTTATGCAGTTTCACTTAATGGCTACAACCCATTAATGGCCCACTACTGAGCACGGGTCTGTCCTCGTACCTGAGGAGGCCTAGAGCATACTCCACCACGCTGCTCCAGTGCGGATTGATGGAGGGGTTAGTGGCCAACCCAAGTGTCGGAAATTTAAAGCCGCCCGAAGGTATCCGACATGGCTTAACGACTGCTACCAAATGATAACAACCGGGACCGACGGCTTTACGTGCCCTCCGAAGCACGGAAGCGCTCAAGAAATTTTTGCCACTAGCGGTCACCCATCCAACTACCGACCGCGCCCGCTGTTTGCTTAACTTTGTCGATCACTTGAGATCGACGCAAGCCGCCGGGCTATGAGCGCTTCAATGCAGTTTCACTTAAAGCACGTGTGAATTGCAGAAATTTTGATTTTTTTAATCAATGGAATCATTGTACTTTTTTTCTGATTCCAAGGAGGTATATGACTCATATTTCCATTTTTTCGAGTTACGACAAGATCGCTTTCGTGCGTCATACATTTGCTCAAATAAAGCATTAACCATTCCCAAATCCCAACTGTAACGTAACTACGTGTTTGACAACCCTACTGAAGTTGGAAGCAACATTCAACTACGGAAGTAGTTTAGGAGTTTATGCACTTGGAAATTGGTTTCTATTTACTTTTTGCTCAATGTCCAACCAGTTTGTAAAGCCATCCGACCGGGTACAATGTGCAATTAATGAATGATTTAATGTTTGAAATTGAACGTATTCATCGTTCGCAACTCGTCATTGTCCCACTGCTGGACACGGGTATCCTCTCACAACATATGATTTTAAACGTTCATCATCGCGGACACTAAACATTTGAACGCTTCTCCATCCATCTTCCAGTGAAAGTTCCAGATATAAGCCCGGACAAACGGACCGACACATTTTTTATTCATAGACAATGACTTTAATTTTATTTATATGTATAAATGTATATATTAACACAAATAACATCTGAATATCTCGTTCTATATTTTCAGGCCACTCTCTTACGTACAATTATAAATATCGTGACGGTGTTCGAATGATGGGCTATTGTAGGGCTGGCAGATGTGGCGTAAAGTAGCGATGTTTTTTGAAGTGAAAACTTCTTTAGCACGTTTGTGATTTAGAAGTTGATGAAACGGAAACGACGTGAAAAGCGACAGTGAAAAGAGACACACATTTTAACGGGGTCCTAGAGAAATACCTTTTACGGCAAAATGGCGGCTTACGTAATCAAAGCAAGCAAAGTATTTTTGAAGTTTCACTTCTACCAAGTGTGAATTGCACACATTTTGACTTTTTTGTAACACATATAGTGAAGCCAACGAGACGAGATGAAAATTAAACTGTTTTTAGGAAATTTACGACATCGTCTTATCTAATAAAATTGGAGTGTATGCTTGTAATATTAAAATAACCCCTTTTTACTAAATGTATATGGGTGTATACACGGTACATTATACCAAAATGACATTTTTTACAATTTTTGTCTGTCTGTTTGTTCAGGCTAATATTTCAAAAAAGTCATTGTTTTGGGCGCTCTTTTGTGATAATAAAAGTCTCCAATAATTGTTTTTTTCACATAATTATCTTCGATGTACAGATGGCGATATACACCTCTGAAGCTTTTTTGCTTGTTTTATCTCGATTCGTTGGCTTTGCTATCGTTAACAAAATAATAAACAAATAATATCGATATTTCTAGTCTCTTTTTGTAAGGTGACAGCCCTAGGCTATGGAGACACCCTATTTATATTTTATGATCACTGTCAATCCAAGTTTAGTTTTTACGCCCTATTTTATTTACGAAGAGTTGACGACCCGGCGACCATTCCATGACTTCGTTCGATGGGTTCTGAGTTCCTGATTTTCTGAGTTCCTTAGTTTCTGAGTTCTCGATGATTGAGGTGGAAGAGGGAACGATTATTTTGCCCGCACTTTTCTCGTCCGTCAGATGTAGTCCAAAACCATAATTATTAATTTTCAATGTTACCGTCGTCTAGACATCCGAATCAGTAGTTTGAACAGGGGATTTTATTTAAGACTAGCTGCCCCAGCGAACTTCGTACCGCTCTATAATTAATAAACAAATAATAATATGGTGACATATCGACAGCAGCGCCACCTACCGGGTCCAATTGTGAATCTTGACCATTCTTGGATCCACCTGAAGACACACAAAAAATTTCAACCGAATCGGTACAGCCGTTTTTGAGTTTTAGCGTGACTAACGCACAGCAATTCATTTTTATAATATATGATATAGCCTATGTCACCCGGGGATAGTGTAGCTTTCCAACAGTGAAAGAATTTTTCAAATCGGTCCCGTAGTTTTGAAGCCTATTCGATGCAAACAAACAAACAAACAATCAAATCTTTCCTCTTTATAATATTATAGTATAGTATAGTATAGTATAGAGTATAGATATAGATATAATAAGTAAGAAAGCAAATCGGAACTAAACAATTAACCTATTTATGACAGATGACTAAAATTATTCAATCTAATATGAAATAGATAATGGAGTTGATAATTTAAAATTAAGTGTATTTTTCTGGTTTTTGCTCGAAAAGTATTTTCGGAAAGGTAATCGCATGTATTATCATATAATCGCTTAAATTAAATGACAGTTGACAGACCAACAGCTGTCAAGTCGAATAAAAACGCCATTTTTTTATTCGACTCGTGCTTAAAGGCGGATCTTGGGCGATATACTAAAAATGTAACCAGTTTAATGAAACGTGCGACATATATCATACTTTGTCTTCAAACGCAAATAGTGACGTGTGAAAACGAGACAGATATATTTTTGGTATTGTGAGCCATATTTGCATGATATTTGTATAATGAAAAATTATAATGCAAATTAGGGCCCATCTATAGACATATTTAACATGAAATCACATTCAATAATGTGTACATGGTGATTTATTATTATTTTTTTGTGTTAATCGAATTTTACTCTAGTAAAGAAACTATAATTTTGTAATTGAAATATGTTGGGATCCCTTTATTCATATTATTGATCCAGCACCTGATTTAGTCGTGAGTAAAAGGAATGAGTCAGAAGTTGTTATCATAATCTAAATATCATAATAACAAATACATTTCAAACCCCTGTTTAACTCTGAAAAATATTAACGTAAGTTAGTAATCGATTTTATTAATAAAGTTGATCAAAAAAATGATTCTGACGCCATTTTAGCCCATGGTACAACACTTTAATGATCATTGTCCTTTAAAAAATTTTCTCGGTCTTTGTTCTTGTCTTTATGTGTTGTCCATAGACTAGGTAGAGACACTAGGGTTGTCCATAGCACTACCAGGCAGAGATGTACAAAAATTAATTATGATTACAGATTAAAATTTCAGCGATTACATCTGGGGGCGCGGAAGTGCCCCCGCCAAGGACGGTCTCTACCTTTTCTCTTAAAGCGCTCACGGGGAGATTTCAGGGCCTCCAGATGTAATTGTTGTCGGTAAATTCTGTAATCATGATTCAATTTTGCCCATCCCCATCACAGGGAATCCTAGTAGAAGGCTGTGAGTGTGTAGCGTTATTTAATTATAGTGATTGATTATACGTTGTTATAAATGTAATATTATAAACTATATTAAATTACTTTTTATGTTTCAGTTCTCCTAATGTCCTGGTTCGGAGTGGACCAAGTAAAAGGAAACTCGTGCATTCGAACTGGTATGCAAATTATTGTTGAAATAGACCAACGTTGTGACCTCCTCATAGATGTGATTAGACTGTGTGTCGTGTTCGTGTCTGGAACACCGATGTTGATGGCTTTTGATCATAGATGTCACTAGTGTGCGAAGTCTAAGCTCAGATTCGCGCGTTTTGAGCCAAACATGAAATGTGTTTATCTGTGCAATAGTTTTTGCCGTTTTTAAAATCGTTTTAATCATGCAGGTATTATAGATAGAGCACTGGAGCCTGGCTTTCAACTGTCCCAGGGTTAGAAAGAGAGAAAAGATTGCGTTGCCCTGTCTCTCTCTACTAACGCTTGTGCAATTAGCGTGAAAAGGGGCCATAATAGAACGATTCTATTTTCTGTGGTTGATATGTTTATATAATGACAAAAACGTGTGTAAATTGTAATTCATTTGATTTTATTATTTAGAAAACAAGCTGTCCTTTACTGCGCATTAGTGAGTAGAGAGAGACAGATAGAGAACTGCAATCCTCTCTCTTCTTCCAACAGTCGGACGTTTCCACTTACAGACAGCCGTATGTCTCCCCTCCTTTAAGTATAATACCTACGTTGTACCGACATCGGTGTTGCCAACTATATTGTTTGTATGTTACTACACGTGTTTGGGTGTCCACAGGAATGTGTGTTGCCATGTTAAGAGTTAAAAGGAATGGGTAATTTATGCATGATTATTTTTTTAATAATTAATATTAGAGTTTAGACACTTCCGTAAAACACTCAACAATTTTAACAGATCACAAGACCTCCTGTGAATAACTGATAATTATTTTCAGATTAATTATTAAATCACACAGAAAAAACTTTTCAAAATACAGTTACGATTGGTAAGAAACGTATCAGAACATACTGTACTCGTCTTAGTTTTTATGTATGTATGTTTTCATACGTCGATCTGTTATTTAGCGTTTCCTTTTTCAAAATTATTTTTTTTCTGACCCAGTCTATGGTTTTGTTTTCAAAATTAATTTCTTTTCATTTCAGTTATTTACAGGACCCTGTAATTTTCTCTTCTGCGAGTGTGTTTGTTTTTGTGGTGGCTATCAGTTCTTCGTTTGCTATGACGTCACTTGCAATGGAGATGTCCCATAATGATGTAACTTTTAGGGTATGGATAAGTGCTTTAAAGACATAAAATGAATGGCTTTAGATATCTCTTTTATATATTTTAGTATTTATAAGAATGCAAGTACATTCTGACGTTTATTATAACTGATGGACGACAAATGGTAAATTGATTTCGAATAATATCAATTGTTAATGATAGAATTCCTAAATGCATATCACAAACTATTATATTAACATAAACCGAAACTTAAACGGTATAAGAAGCATTTTTGAGTAATTTTGAATCAATTTAACTGTGATGAAAACTTTTTATAGGTTCGGAATAGACTAAAATATTATTTTTCTGAGTGTTTGTCTGATGTTTGTTTATTCCCGGGTATTGGATATTTCATTTCTATATCCTTGTATCCGTTATGTTCTTGTGTCCAGCACGAACAATCCTGTGCCTAATCATGCGTTAAGAGAAGAACAACAATTTAAACGAAGGCCATTGGCTGTGTTCATAGAAATTATCATTTAACATATCTCTTCGAAGTAAACAATATATATTATATTTTTAATTACTTACCAATAAGTGAATAATATATCACAAAAATTGAGAAATTCCGTTGTTCTGGCAACATTACAGCTCTGTCACAAGTAGCGACATCTAGCGGTCGAAGAAAGATAGCCGTCTCAATATAGCTTTGTGTATTTTATTTGTTTTTACTAATTAACGCATGGATTTTCAGCATTATGGGCACTAAGTCTGACTCCCCTTGTTCAGGCCGAATGCCAGAGTAAGTACTATTTATATCACTGTAAAAGCTATTTTTGAATACACCAAAATGCTTAAGAGCTTAAAGGTATCGCATTGTAAGCTTTATCGCTTATTAAATATTGTGATACAACCAATTGGGAACATTGAAGCGACAATAAAAAAATTGATATAGCATATTGGATAAGTTTGCTATTCTTACGCTTTCCTTTCAACGTTTGGTGGTTAAAATTATATTTTAATTATATTTTTATATTTACTTCATTATTATTTTGTTACATGTCTTTTAAGTGTAGGCTGGGTCAATTTTTTCTGTTACTCATACATTTTGCTTGCCCATTTTTACACAGATTAACCCTTCTCATACATCCTTGTTTATTCTGTTTAACTTTTAATATCCAATCGAACTGTGGACGAAATATCACGTCTTGACAAAGATTGTATTTCAGTATTATTGCGTGTTTCTGCGGTTGTAGGTACTTAATTAAAATTCTTCATTAGATATGATGGGTTAATTACACCGTTTCTCAACAGTATAGAGTAAATAGTAATAAAGTGTTGCTGTACTTAATCTTCATTTTGTAACATTAAATAAATAAAAAATTAAGCATTCTAAGAACTTGTTTGATTGAATAAATTTTATGTAGGTACTTTATATACAATTATTGTATGAATCTTTGTAATTTTACGGAGAACAATTATTGTATTTTGTATTACTTCTTTCCAAAAATTTTTTGTACTTTTTTGCATTACTTAAGTAAGTCCGTGATGGCTCAATAAACAACAAAAATTCACATTAGTAAGAACGTCAATACACGTCATCCACATTGGAAGGGTTAATAGTGATGTAAAAATAACCTTATAACCATTGACCGTAGAGTATATAATTATTATGTTTTCTTCTATCTAGACATCACAAAATGAGACCACAGTGCTTTCTTTTCACAAACTTTTCCTCAAACTTTTACACAAAACACTCACACAGACATAATATATGGGGTAAGTGCTCTTAGTGTCGCTAAAGAGACGTTTTATGAATGACGGCCGTTGTCTGTGAAGTCTGATTCAGCGCCGCCTATCGGAGCATTGCGTGAGTATGCATAAAAAAACTTTAGCGCAGTGATTTTTAAAATTTTAATTTTAATTATACAAAAATTGCTTAATTTTAAAAACATTACAATATATATGAAATATTAGTAATAATATTACGTCAATGAAGTGGCTACAAAAAATAAACATTTATCATTAAATCAATATAAGGGAGTGCAGTTTGCGTTGTTTTTAGTAATAGAAATATATTTTTCAATCAAATGCAGTATATCCACGGTGTAGTGCGAATATCTTCTATCCAACAAAAACAAGATTTTTCAGGAGACGAAAAAAAATATTCATTATTTTAATATTGTTTATCAATAAATGCTTGCTTATTACAATCTTAGAAATACGAAACGTACTATTTGTTGGGATGTGTAATTAGAGTTTTTCTTTAACGCCAATCCAGGTGATTGAAATTTTTTCAAATTTGTAAATAGTTTTGTCTTTTCCCTGGTGACACTTGCTAACATATACCAAATCAGCGGCAGGATAAATATTTCGGAAGTAAAATTATCAGAAATATACCGTTTCTTGAGTAACATTACCTACTGATTGTTAAATATATTGTAATATTATTAAAATTGTGATTGAACGAAAAAATATTTAGTTAATTTTGACTTTCGTTAAGTGAGCTGTCAGATCTTAAGACGAAATAGATGATTTAACTTTGAATCTAGAACGAAACTCGGCCGTCATTTACAAAACGCCGTCTCAACGTCGCGAGTCACACGGCTAAGTAGAACGACTGCAGGCTGTTGATGACGTATGCTTTCCCGTGTACACTAGGCGAAGAATAGCGCTATCCACTCCTATACTCTTTAGTATAAACGCCAGACCGAACTTGAAAGCTTGGAGTACATTTGGCAATGTTTGAATCTAAAATCTAGAATCTACACATATAAAATGTAGCATGTATGTTGTATTAGATATATTATTAAGCTGATGTTAAGTATTTTAATCTTATGCCGCATTGACAAATTTAAGTGGGTTCTCATGATTTTCATACGGTCCGTGCACATTACATCAACTTAACTCCGACTCGACTTGATTCAACTTACAGGAAGCATTGAAATATGAGGCATATACTTACTTATCGTCTCACTTGCGGTCTAATTTATGACCGGATCAGAATTGGTATATAGTATATAAGTAGGAATATAGGTATACGTACAGTGGTTAAATCTTGCGTGAACTAGTTCTTTCGAGCAAATGTTTAAAATTCAATCGTAAGGAACTCGATACAGAGCTCAAATTTGCTTTCCTATTAGTTGATCGAGTCGAGTCGGAGGTAGGTCGATGTAATGTGCACAATATTTTTATTATTTTAAATGCATACGGGTACTCACGATTTTGATATGCAGTCTCACGGTAACCATGATCCAACTAATACAAGCATGTTCAGTATCACAATTCAAAATCGTGAGTACCCTTGAGTTTGAATTTAAAATGATAAGTGTCCGCGATGATTTAAGTTTAAATTTTTTATTATTGTTCGCATTTGAATATATTGTCAGTACAGACAAAATTGAGGTAGGATACTCGTAATATCGGTCGTAGGAAGAAGTAAGTTACTATAATTGTATACTAAACAATACATTCGGTTTTCACTACGTAGTAAAACTTGGGGTAGCAGTGTTTGTTTTATTGAAATCGTTTCACAAATAAAAAAATATTTTTTTTCAATGTCATTTTAAGTAAAAGTGTAAGAAGTAGATATTTAACGCGCGAAAAGTGGGGCAGTCAACTGGGCTAATTGTCGTACTTTACTTGTACATTACTTTCTGAACAAGACTCAAATCGGGACTGGGATGGTTAGTCAGTTAGCAGACGGTGTTAGAACGTTAGTTGGTTAGTTATTTAGTAGGTGTGAGGACTGGGGCGGGGATTTACAGTTAGTCCTGTTAGTTGTTGTGAGTAATAGTCCAGTAACTGTTAGTAAGAGTCTCGTTTTAATTCGGTCACATATGCGTTGCTACCCTACACTCCTAGAGGACCGTGATGGTCGCCTCTATAAAAGTGTAGTATAGCATTTATTAGTGGGCACTATGACATAGATTTTCCGACGCGCAGTGGGTTCGGTAGGTAGATATAATAATATGATAATATCAGTTTACTTGCCTTAGATACATAAACGGTGTTATAATTAGATTATAACCCAAGATTGTTACACAATATCAACCATAAGGCTTCGAAGTTTCTTTCAACCTCAATAAATGACTCACTTATTACATTAACTATATTTGTATTAAGAGGGGAGGTGTGAACACGTGTGTGTATATACATGTGACTCCAATGAATGAATGTGACTCGAATTATATATTGTATAAGTATTGTAGATAGTGCAGGGGAGCCCGGCTTCGAGTGACTTACAGTAAACGGACAGCCGAAACTACTGAACGCAACTGAAATTTGACATGTATACATGTTCCTTGGGGAGTGTAGACAGTGATTTTTGAAAAATCCCCCCCTAAGAAGATAAAAAGGGGGATAAACTTCTTCCATGGATTCACTGGAGACTTTGTATATAAGTTACTCAAGTACTTATTAATAACGAAAATATACAAAATTTAAATGGCCGGTCTTTTTTAGAAAAGTCCACATTTTTCCATAATATCCAACTTAAAGAAAAATAAGTTATATAAATAAAATATATATATAATATATATATATATAATATATAAAGTTGGAGTTATATAAATTTCCTTTTACTTTCTATAAAACTACGAAGTGTCATTTAAAACAGCGGTTCTCAACGTTATTTATATCACCCTACATCGCCCCCTTTGAAACTCTACAATTTTCTATCCCCTTTAAACGTAAGTATGACAAGCTTATAAGCTATTAAATAGTGGGAAAATTACCTACTAATGAATATGAAAGTGTTTGTATGTACCAAACAATAAAATTACCTTTTTTAGGAGCACAATAATAATCCTTTTCCAACAACATTTAAACGACATCAATTTCGCTGGCATTATAATTATTTCCATTATTAAAAATGTCAACAAAAACCCGACATATTTAAATATGCCAAGGTGAAACAGAAAATCTAGGCGGTAATATGTGCATCGCGTGACTTGAATTTTGCATGTTTAGCATCTAGAATAACCTAGGTTACTTAGCGCGCTGGTTGCGACCTGTGTTATATAGTATCGGACCTACTGTACCATGCATATTATATATTAAACTACTTATTATGACGTCAATTGTACTATTTGTTATAGAAAAGGAATATAAATAGTGCAAAACATTAATATATTTGGATCGCTAATTAATTATTGCGCTATTTTGTGTTAACTGATACCTAAGTCAATGGTTAACTGTGAACAAATGTAGGTATTCGCGTCACACAATTGTCAATTTGGTGATTTTGAATGAGCGATTGATCGACAATATTTTACTGATTGAAGTAGTGGTCCAAGATCCTAGGGCCACCAGACGTCACGTATTTTATGATTGACGAAATGTGGACGATTGGGTAGTGTTAGGCGTCGTCCTAATTGGCAGCGATCGTACGATGGCGCGATGCGTTTTCGTCGTGCGATGGGTACAAACGTAGATTCCATCAGAGTGTCCTATTTGAACCTCGCAAGTAATTGTATTGAAATACCCGTCGCACGACGAAAACGCATCGCGCCATCGTACGATCGCTGCCAATTAGGACGACGCCTAAAATTTAAACAATATAAGTAATGAAAAATAAGTCGTCAGTACTCCCACAACTCCCTGACGAACAGTAAGCTCTATTTTTTATTGTCTGTCAGTTAGGCACTGTTAGTTTTATTTTATGGATAGTTTTATCTTAATATGACGTAACACAGTAAGGGTGAGGAGAGATTAGCTCACGCATGAGTGCCTTATGCAATCTGCCAGGGGTCAGAGCTAATATCAATTTGCCGCATGTTGAGTTAGTCTAGTCTAACTTTGCCCTAACCAAGGTGTCTATAATTATGCTGTAGACTGTAGTCAGCCCGGCTTGCGCCGATCTAAGTGATCGAAAAGTTAAGCAACAGCGGATGGATGGTTGGATGGGTGACCGCTGGTAGTAAAAATTTCTTGAGCGTTTCGGTGCTTCGTGCACATAAATATTGGTTTTTTTGTAATATATTGTACCTTTTTGTAATAGAAAGAGAGAGAAAGAAAAAGTATTTATTCCTGATAAAAAACCCCTACACAAAACTAAATATAACACACTTAATACTAATAATAGTAGGCAGCTTTTATAATAGTAGAATATACCTATTGTACACAAACTATGTTATATTGTGTTATACCTTATGTTAATTATAAAAGACTTAATGTACTTTATATTACAAATAAAACGAGTATCTATCTATCTATCTAATAAAGACGTCGGTCCTGGTTGCTATAATATACAAGGTGATTCGTAAATCACTTATCATATTAATACTTAAGACTCGACTCAAAGGGTGCTTAAAATTTGACCTAATTATCCATAAAAAAACAAAAGTATGGACAATCGGACAATGCACGTCATTTTATTGATTCTACCAAATTGCTAATTATCATCAGTTTTACGATTATAAAGTGATCTACAAGAAAGATTTAGGTTGAGAAATTTGTAAACTAGTAGGTACCTACTTACCTTATAAATTGTCAATTATCTCCGATGCGGTTTACTGCGGTAACTAATTTTTTTATAAACGTTAGAAACTAAGAAGTTGTGTTTCTCAAAGCAAAACAATTTTAAGACAGTACTTTAAATAGGTATGCTGTACTTAAAATAATTAATAATACCTAGTTAAATACATTTTATAATAATTATATTCGAACACCTGATCGTGGCAAAAAAAGGAAATTCAGTTTATAATTATAAACATCTTAAATGAATATACCTAACTACTTTGAATATACCTAACTACTTAGGTTCTATTAATTTATCTCCGCTCAGCTTTAAATTTATTATTATTATTATCAAGTCCGATACACAAAGATTCAGCACTATACGCACTACACAGTACTTTATTCAGTCTCATCCCCACATAATTCAGCGTCACTCTACTGACCTCTAAATAAATACACTGGATATGCTATTACTCATCTGTGCTATTTTGTATCTGTGCGCACATACTGCGTAGCATATTACTTACTTTTTTGCGTCAATAAAAATAAGCGCGCGTAATTCTCTTACGTCATAGATGAAACACATATTTTTTTAATTCCCAAATTTCACAGATGTAACTGAATGTAGAAATCGCAATCGGACGGTCTGAAAATAATAATGGCTAATTGAATAATTCAACATTGTTTCATCACTTATTACTGTAAAATTATTACAATAATTTGCCTTTTGTTGGTACAAATAATTAATTTATTGACGATTAAACTAAACAATACTACGCAATAAGCTGTGATCTCCAAAATTTAGTTTTTTTAAGATCCCACAGGATGGCGCTGAATTCTCTTATAATAAAACTGTAGAGCCGAATCCGTGTATTTATATTATAGAGCTTAGTCAGAGTTTTCAACCAGTAGGTTATCTTCAAAGTAACGAGGGTTGTTTATGTATGCGCTGGGCTTACACGTAACGCAGCTTATGCATAGCGAGCGACACAAACAAGCCTCGTCAGTAAAGACAACCCACTGTAACGACTAGTGTTTCATACGGCCATTTCACGAATTCACTACGAACGAAAAACGTTGAGGTACCAACATCTGTTTCCAGCCCGAACGATATACTGTTACGAGTGCGACAGCTGGACCGACTTCCGGTGTAAGGACCCTTTCAACTACACAGCGCTGCCGCGAGACCAGCCGCCGCTGCAGACCTGCAACGGGTGTTGCGTCAAGATGGTGCGGTACTCGAAGAGTCGTGAGTTCATTTTTTTTGTTTCTACTTTAATAGCTAATGCTTTGTGTAGAAAGAGGTGTTGGGGAAAGGGGATGGGAGGTATTTTTGAATCGCAAGTTCGATGGAGGGTCCATTAATTGTTGAGTAACTTAACCTAACCTAACCTCCCCTACTCTTGTCAAATGTTGAGCCTAAGCCAACCTTCCTTGCTCGTTTTGCATCCTGATGAACAAAGGACCGCACAGGTTTATACCCACAATTTAATTTATACCCACAATGGTAGGTTTGGCCGTCTGATTAACGATCGTCCTCTCTATAAAATCGATCGTGAAATGTTCATACGTCTATTACACTGCGATACAAAACTCTCGATGGTCTATATATAACTGACACTATTAGTTCGTCCTTTCTGCAAGTTAAACCACAAGCTGATGTTCACCTGTCTCCGTCTTTCGTGGTTGTTCAAGCCAGCCATAAAATAATTCTTTAATTAAGGCCACTTCAAAGTTATAGTCAAGGTGTTTTCAGCGCCATCCTCTAAATGACGTATTATTCTAACTGTAAAATAAATATTTTTCTGCCTTTCTTTCTGTCTAACTCAACAACCAGTATTGACATCTCACTTTATATTTTCCCCTCTCATTCCAGCGTACGAAGTGGTGCGCCGAACCTGCACCTCGCAGCTGCAAATCAACCTGTTCATGGTAGACCACGTTTGCATGATGGAAAGTACAGGCACTGGCCACATGTGTTTCTGCGAGGAGGATATGTGTAACGCCGCTTCAACTGTCCATCTCACTCTGGCGCTGACGTCACTGGTCTTGCTCGCATGTGCATGCAACAGGTGAAGTAGGTGATAACCGCATGTGGCGTCGATCGATTCGAGACCGATTCAGCGCGCGAAATCTGACAGCTTGATTCGTGTCAAGTTGACAGTTGCATGGACGATAGTGTGGCACCAATCAATGAATGTCGATGTCGATAATCGGTCGGCTGGAACACAGCGTAGCCCTAGTGGTTTAATTAAATTCTTCGTCCAATGTAGAACATTAGTAGTTCATAGAGGGTGCTTAGTTTTCACGCAAATTACGTCTTCATTCGTTGTTAAGTATTGAAAATCGATTTTCGAATTTTTGTTAGCCATTCGCGTGCGGTTCGGTATTACTGCATTTTTATAGAAAAATTTAAAGGTAAAAATACGTTTAAAAGGGATTGGATTTGATTGTGTTCTATTGATTTGTGTATGAATGTTATAACGTTTTAGACGTTCGTTTTAAGACGGGTTCGCTGGTTTTTCTAACATGACAGTTTTGGTGTGAAAACTAAACGCTTACATTTTCGTCTAAGGCAACATTTCATGTCCAGCATCTTTGCTCTGAACTATCTGCGTACGTTAAGAGATTTATCCGTACTAGTATAGTCAGGTTCCTGATATCGAAATTTCAAACGTTTAGCGTGTATATATGCAAGACCGTTATGTAAGGAACTGTTTTGACGAATCGTGTGTCTGCCGCGCTTTAAAATGGTCCAACGATACAGACCAACTTACATTTGCTCATAGCTGCACCTTTACATATAGACGTGGGGCACTGTTTAGATAGAAAAAAATATGGTGATTCAAAAAACGAGATTACTTATAACTAGCGAGAACTGCCGCAATGTAGACGGATAAATAGTATAGTTGTCAAGAAACAATTTCTTGGATATATATAACGTGATATTGTAGAAATTATACATACATTATTAAATTATACATTTGAGTACTGAGTTGGAGTGAATGTGAAGGGATTTTAGTTTGTCGATAGCAATATTAGAATTATAAATGATCGCAGGTTTGAGAAGTTGTATACAGTGTTTTAATATGGCTTTATTATGGTATTATTCTGATATATTAAAAATATATACAAATTCCGATTGATGCATTGTGGTGCTAGTCATCAAGCGGGTTCACTGTTTTTTTAATTGATATTGTATATTCCTACCTAGTTATATTAACAAAATTAGATCTGAAGCTAAGTTATGTATCAGATCATATCAGAAATAAAATTACTGACTGTAGTTTACCAGTTCACAAAAAAATATATAATTGTTTGGTAATAATACTTTGCTACCGTTTTTATGAGTATTTCGGTCAGAGTGTCGTAGAGTCGGTTTTGGTTCGCAACTTAAAGTGGTGCCTTTGGTATGATTTATTTCCACTGGCCACGGTTACCACTTATAATCAGTAGAAGTGTTCGCAACGGTTATATATTAATAATTTATTATAACGTTACGCTACTTTTTAAGCGCCGGTTATTTTTTACGTTATAATATATTAGTATAATATTATTATTATATAACTTTTATTCGTAGAACGACGTGTTTTGAATTTTGATTGCCGCGCCGACCCGCCCTCGCTTCCTTTCGAGTTACTTAGGTAATGATGTTTTATCTATAAAAATTTCATACTATTTTCTATTTCTATTTATTAATATATAGATTGCTGCTGTGTGAGAAATTAACGGGCAGTATTTTTTAACAGATATTAAGTTCTAACCCACTGTTATTGCAAAAAAAATAAATTAAATACATATTTAAATACTAAGTTCACTGAATTTCCCATCGTACTTTTAACAGCTTTTAAGTACTAGGAACAGCAGGGACAGCGATTCTAGTACCTAAGTACAATAAAATAAAGTTGAACAATGAAGCTGCATACTTGAAGCCTAAGTTAATCTTTATGACATCAGCAATCTGCCAGTGAAAGTTCCGTTAAAATGGGTCCAGCCGTTCCAGAGATAAGCTGAAAAAACAGACAGACAGACAGACAAAAATTGTAAAAATTGTTATTTTGCTATATGCACCGTGTATATATCCATATGCATTTAGTAAAAAGCGGTTATTTTAATATCACAAACAGACACTCCAATTTTATTTAGTTGTATAGATGTATAGATAAACTTACCGCTATTTTCATTCCTATGTTCTCTACATATTTCTTCATATATAATTAAATGTTTTTGCTTTAAATGACTTTTTAAATTCGATGTAGTAGTTTTGAAGGAAAATGTCTTTTTACAATATTTACATTCAGCTTTTTTTCCGTGTTCATCCACCACCGTAAATAGTCCCACACTAATCCTTTACGTGGCATTTTAATTACACTAAATTACTATGTACCTATAACTAAACACACTAGACTAGTAGACTATCAATAATTTACACTAAATTAAAACTAAATGATATATACAACTAAATTATTATAAAACTGAAATTAACGAAATTAAAAAAAACGTCATACGAGCGCAAGCGAGTTGTCCGTACTGATTGATTATTTAACGAAATAATAAATATTAAATAATCTAACCTAACGTGTACAATACGAAAAAATAAATAATCCTAAAATTATTATTAGTTTTCAAAATGTTAGTTCTGGACATTAAAGGGAATATTGTTCTTATTCAGTTACAATAGAATACAATTTCACATGGGACAAATATAACGAATATATTATACGGCAAAGTGAGATTGACCTTGGCCTTGAGCCGTTGTCCATGGGCCAGGCTCTGTCGCTTCTGTCTGTGTACATTTTAGTTGTAACACTTGTAACTTGTGACGTTATACGTAAGTAATAAAAATAATCTTTCAACATAAATAACGCTTGTCTGTTAAAATAAATAATCGATTATATGATTATTTATTATTATTAGATTATTTTATCCGCTATATAATATATCGATCACCTCTAATAATCAGGTGATTGGTTGGTATACTTTTATGTTGGGTATTTTCATAAAATATACTTGATATTTTTTGATAGCCTCTTATTGTTTTTCCAAGTCTCAAATGAAGCGCTCATAGTCCGGCGGCTTGCGTCAATCTTAAGTGATCGACAAAGTTAAGCAACAGCGGGCGTGGTCGGTAGATGGATGGGGGACTGCTAGTTGCAAAAATTTCTTGGGCTCTTCCGTGCTTTGGAAGGCACGTTAAGTCGTCGGTCAAAGTTACCATTTGGTAGCAGTCGTTAAGCCATTTCGGATGCCTTCGGGCGGCATGAAAATTTCCAACACTTGGGATGGCCACTAACCCCTCCACCAATCCGCACAGCGTGGTGGAGTATGCACTCACACTTGATCGGATTTTATTTTTATATTTAAATTTTAAAACCAAAAACAAATAGACTGCGTTAGACCTCCTATCGTTTAAATTCTTGCAATCGTTTTTTTTTAATTGAGTAGTATACCAAAAAGAGATTTAAGATCACTAACTTGTTTGTCGACACTACCATAAAAAACTTTACCAATAAATTATGCTTTGTTTTTTGTCATTTTATAACTTATTTTAATTTTTATTTATTTATTGCATGTACACACAAGACTAAATTAAACTGTCATGTAAAACTATAATTTAGCGTGAACATATGACAATTAATTAAAATATTCTACAAATATCTAAATCTAAATACATATAACATATAAGTGAAACAGTCTACATATACATACACATATATAAATACATACACATATATAAATACATACATATATACATACAATATTAATGCAAGTTATGTTTATGTTTGTTGTCTATTATTAATATTAAAATTGCCAATTGCCAGTTCTTAGAGAGATAGGCGAACACGAACGACAAACGGAATAGAATTTCCAAAATTATTATAATAAGATGTATAATGATGATATCTTCCACCATTCATAATTATCTTCCATCTTCAAGCGATCTGTAATATTTTTATTATACTAGTGTGTATAGACACTCATATATGTACATATACGTACTATACTCCTATACAGGGTGTAATCGTTAAGTGTGCACAGGTGATTATTCCGTAACTATTACAGATATCAAAAAACTTTAAACTGATATCGAAAGCACTTTACCTAATGAGTAAAATGACAATATTATTGTCATACTATTCCACTTTAAATAAAGAAAGTAAAACCTTTCTACTATCTCATACTAAATGTATGGGAGAATTTAATGTAATTTTTTTGGATATTTCTCGTTTTTATTTTAATAAATTATTATTGTAATTTTACTCATTAGGTAAAGTGCTTTCGATATCAGTTTAAAGCTTTTTGATATCTGTAATAGTTACGGAAGAATCGCCTGTGCACACTTAACGATTACACCCTGTATATGTAGGATTTTTATAAATCCGTTTATCTGTCACATAAATCTATAGATTTGTTTGTGATGTCTCATTTGTGTGTGTCCATGCCTCATGAGTCATGACACACTGAATCATATTGCAGGGTGTGTTTTATTTAACTATCAGTGAGCTCACGAGCTCAGGCCAAACATCGCTGTATACAACTTCTCAAAGTAATGATTGGATTTCTTTAGAAATAAGATTTCTTGTCCTTGTCATGTACAAAGTACAAAATAATACGATAGGTAAAGTTTGATTAAATTTAACGAAGAGCAGGATAAATTATCAAAAATTATTTACAATAAAATGTTTTCAGATATTGTTTATTATAAATTAATATTGGACTTACATTTACATAGATTTGATTCATATTTTGGTTGACGTTTAACCAATACTTAATATATAACGGAATCGGGTTAGTTAGTGAAGCTATTTAATTCTCCATTATTAAAATATTTTAACATGGGTGCTAAAATAATAGGATAAAAAAGTTGGTTAAATCATTTATACAACATAACTTAAATAATGTTATCGATATTTTTGTACAATTCACGGTACAACACTATCGTTTCATTTTTATACAATATTAATTATTCTTTACTTTTTCTTTGGTAAATTCAGTTTGTTAAATTATTATTATTAATCATTTGTTAATTTACAATACTAAATACATTTATAACATTATGGTAGGATATGGTAGGTTTATACTACCATTGGGTAGTTGCAAATTAGTTAGACGCAAAGTAAATTAAATAAAATTAAGTAATCAGACATAGATCATTTATTTATTATTTTAACTCTTTATTGCTTCCACACCAAAAAATAAAAATACACATAAATTAAACTTGTAGAAATAATTTAATTTTTGATTATCGAAGGCAAACTACATCGCAACGCTAAAATAGATTGAAGGTAGACTGCGTCGCAGTGCGAAACCGGTTTGAAGTGGACTGCGACGCGGTCTGCCAGTACGGCTTGAACTACGAACGCGATTAGGCAGATGCGCGGTTTCACGTGACTAACACACGCAGTTTTTTTCTAATTTCTTTTGTCGTTATAAAATAAAATATAAAATAGTGTAATCTGTGTAATATAAAATATAAAATAGTGTAATCTGTGTATCGTACTACATATTGGCGCTCCAACTCGGCGCACGCGATCGGTAAAACGCGTGTAACGAACTCGAACATTTTCTGCTGTGTTTCGTGAATATACCTATTTCACGAGTGATTTTGTGACTAATTGTGTTCCTGGACGCTTTGTGCTAGTTGTGTTTCGTCCATCATGCCTCGTACTCGGTCTACAAAGAACGGGGACACTGAAAACCAAAGTGACAACGATATGAATGACGACGAGACGTCGCCGCGGGCGTCGCCGCCGTTAACGAAAGCGACGCTACAATCGTTCCTGTCGGCGTTCGCCCAGGCTCAGGCGGAGTCTAACCGCCAACTCATTCAGAGTCTGCTGGCCGCGCCTACTGTCAACGTAGCATCAGCGTCCCCGTCCCCGTCTCCATCGGTGGCAACTTCAGAACAGAAGGGCAACTTTTCGCGCTGCACGGCGAGATTCAGCGGTGCCTGCCGTGACTCCGAGGCTCTTGAAGCATTTATTGATACCATCGAAATTTACAAAGAATGCACGGGTATCAGTGATGATCATGCGCTGCGTGGCCTGCCTATGCTCTTGGAAGGAGAGGCGGCTATTTGGTATCGCGGTGTAAAGGCCTCTATCACGTCGTGGGTTGAAGCGCTCCGGAAGTTGCGTGGCATGTTTGGTGTGCCCCGCCCCCCGCACAAGATATTTCGAGATATTTTCGCGGTAGAGCAGACGGAAGAACGAACTGAAGTTTTTGTGGGTCGTATTCGCGCCCATATCTCGAAATTACCGTATCCAGTTGAAGAAGAGATGGCATTAGACATGATTTACGGCCTACTCAACAAACGCTTTCGAAAACGGATACAACGGGAAACAATTCATAACATCGACGAGTTAATATCTAAGGCAAGATGCATAGAGGATACATTTTCAGAAGTTTCGCGCCCCTCTGCTAGCGCGCCTACGTGTCAGCCGTCGCCCGCGGTCGTGCGGCCGCCGCCGCCCCCCGCTCGGCCTCCGCTGCCGGCCGCTAACCCTGCGCTGCCGCCCGCTAGCCACGCATCTGGGAAGCGTGCGCCCGCCCCGTCCACGGTGACGGCGCCCCCGCACTCCGTAGCTACTACGTCGGCGTCTAGTGAAGTGGTAAGCCAGAAGGCAATATCGGACACAAGCAAAGGTAAACTTTTTTGTGTGTATTGTAAAAAGAGTGGTCATGTGCGCGATCAATGTTTAAAAATTAAAGATAAGAGTGAGCCTTCTGCATCATCGTCTATTATAGCTTGTTATGGTTGTGGCACTAAGGGTGTAATTCGTGCCAACTGTCTGAAATGTCAATCCCCGAAAGATTTCAATGTATGTGATTTCGAACTTTGTAATGTAAAGTGTGATGTGTCACGTCAAACCGCATCTGAAAATTTGGGCGACGCCGGTCGTCCGATATTAGGTATTTCAATATGTGGGTATAGCGGCACAGAGTTAATTGACACGGCTGCAAAACGCAGCGTTGCGGGTTATAAGCTTTTCACTTTATTACGTAAAGTTAATCATTCTTTCCGGGATAGTTTTATGAAAGTTAAACTTGCTGACGGTATTGTTCGTGAACAAAAAGTGTTACTCGCGGATGTGGATGTGACATTCGTGGATCTGACGATACCTACGACTTTCGTTATTTTTCCTGAATCGTTAAATAACGATACACTTCTTGGAATCGACTTCCTTCGTAGAGCCGGTTTGTGTTTGAACTTACAAAACAATACTTGGTTCACAGCTGATCGACCTCGGGTCATTCACCCCTTACTGTTAGAGGAATCACGTAATTTCGTAGGGTGTGCTTCCGCGGATTTGCTACGTGATTCTGAGGGTACGATGCTAACAGTTTCAGAGAAGGAGAGTCTCAGCCAACTTCTAGAAGAATATCAAGATATCTTCGCAGAAGGGGGAGGGCCAACATCCTTTGCGGAACATCGCATCGACTGTGGAGATCACCCGCCGATTGCTGTGCCGCCGTATCGTCTCACGCCCGCTAAGAAGGTCGTCATGGAGGCGGAGATCGAGAAGATGCTGCAAGAAGGTATCATCCAGGAGTGTGAATCGCCGTGGGCTGCGCCTGCTCTGCTTATACCGAAGAAGGATGGTACTTACCGGTTCTGCGTGGATTATCGAAAGTTAAACGCCGTTACTAAGAGCGACTCCTACCCGCTGCCAGTCATCGATGACCTCCTTCAATACACTGGTAAGAGCTGTTTTATGACTACTCTTGACCTTCGAGCAGGCTACTGGCAGGTACAAGTCCGACCTGAGGACCAAGAAAAGACTGCCTTTGTTTCACCATTCGGTGTATTCAAATTTTTGCGGATGCCGTTTGGCCTGCGCAATGCGCCGGCGACATTCCAACGACTAATTGACCGATTCCGTTCTGCGTCATCTCTCCAGGGCGTGACTCTCCTAGGATATATCGATGATTTAATCCTAATTTCTGGATCCTTTGAACAGCACCTCCAGGAACTGCGCGCTGTCTTCGACCGCCTGCGCATGTTCAACCTGCATGCTAACCGTGCAAAGTGCACGTTTGCTCGAGAGAGTGTGAAGTACCTCGGGCATGTCATTACCTCGGAGGGCGTGTCACCAGACCCAGATAAGATTAGCGCTATATTAGAGATGAAGGAACCAGCCGATGTTAAACATCTGAAATCATTTATTCAGAGTTGTTCGTGGTTTCGTAAGTTCATGCCGAACTTCTCCGAAGTTGCTCAGCCGCTCACTATGCTGACGCGTAAGAACCAGTTGGATGTGGGGTGAAGAGCAATCCAGGGCGTTTAATGAGCTGAAAGCTTTACTTACGTCACCACCTATTCTTATACAACCTGACTATAGCGTGCCATTTATTCTCAGGACCGACGCTAGCAACTACGCAGTGGGCGCGGCTCTACTCCAAGGGGAGTCGCCGCAAGAAGAGAAGCCCATCGCGTACGCCAGTCGACTTCTCACCTCGGCGGAGCGGAACTACTCGACCACCGAGCGTGAAGCGTTAGCAGTCGTCTGGGCAGTAGAAAAGTTTCGCGGGTACATCGAAGGACATCGTGTACACGTCGCCAGCGATCACCAACCCCTGAAATGGCTACTCACGCTTAAGTCACCGTCTGGGAGACTCGTCAGGTGGGCTATGAAACTCCAGGCCTTTGATCTGCAAGTGGACTACACTCCGGGAAAAGCAAACGTTGTTGCTGACTCACTCAGTCGTCCGCCGTGTGAAGAGGATGATCGTGATTCCTGTGATGTCTGCACTGTGCTGATCGACTCACCGCGCTGGGATCCTGCCGCGCTCCGTGATGAACAGCTTGCAGACCCAGAAGTAGGCAGAATTCTGAAGGCACTGGAAGGTAAAGATGAATTAGAACTTACCCGTTGGTCGGAGAGAGGTTACCACGTATGCCGAGGTGTGCTGTACCGGTATAGTCATGATAACGAGACCGAGGAACCGCAGCTTGTTATACCAGACAGTCGTAGAAAGGACGTTATGGTCGAATGTCACGACTCAGCTACTTCTGGTCATGGTGGTATAGACAAAACCTTGCATCGTATAAAGGAAAGATTTTATTTCCCAGGGATGCGGCGCTACGTGGCAGAGTATTTGAAAACCTGCATAGAATGCCAGCGCTACAAACCTTCCAATGAGAAACCGTCGGGGCTGTTACAGACTCCAGTTCCTGCACAACGCTTCGAGGTCGTCGCCGTCGATTTGTTCGGCCCTCTTCCCAAAGGCGTCAAAGGCGAGCGGTGGGTGTTGATCGTCGAAGATACCGCTAGCAAGTGGGTTGAGCTGTTCGCCCTTTCCGAAGCTACCGCTGAGGCATGTGCTAAGGTACTCATTGAAGAGGTTTTCTTACGCTTTGGTCTACCCCGGCGGCTTATATCCGATAATGGTGTGCAGTTCGTTGCCGACGTCATGCAACACGCTATGTTCACTCTCGGCGTGAAACAGAACCTGGTGCCGCTTTACCATCCAGAAGCCAACCCGGTTGAGCGCAAGAATCGCGAACTCAAAACTCAGTTGGCGATCTTGGTCGAGGGACATCATCATCAGTGGCCGGAAGTTTTGTCTTTTATCCGTTTCGCTCTGAATACGTCGATCACAAAGGCAACTCAACACACACCTGCTTACCTTACATTCGCACGCGAGCTGCGATCGCCTATTGCAGTGCAGAGTGATCTGCGTGCTGTCATTGAGGCAGAGAATTATGTTCCCCAGATAACACCCTACCTGTTAAAACTTGCAGAGACGCTCACAAGCAGTAGGGAGTCCATCGAGCATCAACAAGATCTACGCAAGGCAGCTAAGGACAAGACGAGGAAGTCTGATGAGCTTGCTGTCGGCGATCTAGTGCTGATGAAGACACATGTGCTGAGTAACACGGCGAAGGGAGTCAGCGCTAAGTTTATACCTAAGCGTGACGGCCCGTATTTGGTCACTAAGAAGGTCAGCCCTACTACTTACCTTTTATCGTTTCCTGCTTCCTCGGACGAAGTCATCGGCAAGTACCACCTGTCGGATTTGAAGCGGTACCATGCTCGTGAGGATGATTGTCCCGAGGTTCCGAAGCCTGTTGCGCCTAAACGCGGTAGAGGTAGGCCGCGAAAGTCACAGGTATCGTCAGAAACTTAGCTTAGGTTGTTTGTCCAAACCCGTTACCTATATTTGGACAAAAGGGGGAGTATGTAGAAATAATTTAATTTTTGATTATCGAAGGCAAACTACATCGCAACGCTAAAATAGATTGAAGGTAGACTGCGTCGCAGTGCGAAACCGGTTTGAAGTGGACTGCGACGCGGTCTGCCAGTACGGCTTGAACTACGAACGCGATTAGGCAGATGCGCGGTTTCACGTGACTAACACACGCAGTTTTTTTCTAATTTCTTTTGTCGTTATAAAATAAAATATAAAATAGTGTAATCTGTGTAATATAAAATATAAAATAGTGTAATCTGTGTATCGTACTACAAACTTAAATATAATTTAAACTTATATCATATTTTATCTTTATTATACAGATTATAAATTCCTAATAAAGGCTTATATCAATATTAAGCGATAATCGTTGCGATAATTATAACGAAAGACAAGTAAATACTTATGATATATTTTCCAGCATTGTCATTCTGTAACCTCACAAACAAACTCACAGTCGATTCCGCGCTGAAATTATTTAATACTAGTAAACCCGCCCTCGCTTCGCTCCGGAAACTTGTTTTTTATGTTTTTAAATATATAAAAAATATTCGTTCATTGATGCTCCGCTCCTATTGGTCGTAGCGTGATGTTAAACAGCCTATAGCCTTACACGATAAATGGACTATCCAACACAAAAATATTTTTTTCAATTCGAACCAGTAGTTCCTGAGATTAAAGGAGTGCGCACAGTACAACGACTCTACGACCGA
Source organism: Ochlodes sylvanus (assembly GCA_905404295.2). NCBI lineage: Eukaryota > Metazoa > Arthropoda > Insecta > Lepidoptera > Hesperiidae > Ochlodes > Ochlodes sylvanus. The sequence continues at coordinate 5,074,792 of FR990151.1, read as the reverse complement.
CCGACGCCAACGCGACTAAAACCTTGACAAAGCTAACATTCAATTATGAGCCTTATATCTTTGAAGGTAAGGTTGAATTTCGAACTTATACTTAAAAGCCCTGTACGGCTCGCCCTACACCCATAGCCGTTCCGTTTCGAGACCAACGCGTCGACGTTGCGTTGACGACTCACCGTAGACGAGTAGTCCACGCGTCGACCGACACAATGACGTAATGTAAATAGCGTCGGAGTTGAAACGGAGTGGAGACTGAGTCGAGTTGACGTCGATGAAGCGTTGATCGCGGAACGGAACGTCGGAGTTGAAACGGAGTGGAGTCGGAGTGGAGTTGACGTCGAGTTGGTGTAATGTGCGCACTCCTTAACTCGTTCAAACAAACAATCAAACTCTTCAGCTTTAGTTATTAATAGTTAATAGTTAGTGACGTATGTGCGATGTCGTTTTACCGGGTTTGTATAAGATTTGTATAACTTGTTTAAACAAAGACCGTCAGACTCGTGGAGGATTTTACAAAATACCCACAAAAATAATATATTTTTTTTCGTTATCAACGATACCGAAAAAGTTAGAAGCTATCAAATCTATGTAAATGTAATTATTTACATTACAATATGTGTAAAATTGAGTGTGGTTTGACATACGGGTGAACTAGTTTTAACTAGTTTAGTTTTAGTTATCGTTAAACGCTAGGTTAGAGAGGTCGCGCGTTAGAGACCTCAGTAACGTAAATTAGGCAAAAACACCAAATAATTTAAAAATAAACGATATTATATATAAGTTCGGTTTTATATGGAGCTAATAGGTATATTGACGTTATCGTAATAGTGGAGATATTCATTTAAATTAAGCAATATTTTTGAAACAATAAGTGTTATTATATGTTATTATTATATTTTTAATAACGGAATAGCAGTAACGCTCGTTGATAACGTTTAGTAATAACGCGATAACGGTCTTAGCGTCCTAACTATTTAAACGTTCAAATTATACTGAGGAATCAGAGCAGCCTTATAGCAGTTTTATGCTAAGATGTAACCAATATATTTACAATTTGAGTCACAGTTGGAGATTTTAATAAACACCTAATTTATGTTACGTTATTATTGTTTTTGATAACGGAAAACTATTTTGAAATCGCCTTTCTGCTATTTGCTTATCAATTACAATTCACTAAAATCATTTTAAAATCTTCCAATTATCATTTAGTGTTTCATTTTCATGTATAATTAAGTATAATTTAGATATAATCATATATCATATGAATAGTGATAATGTTACCGAAACCCATGTATATAGATAAATTAGCTTACGACTGTATTATACCTGTACTTCATACAGATCCGTGTATCGCTTAGCACAGCTAGCTAGACATATTGCAAATTTATTAATGAAACATTATATAAAAGTTGAATAGGATTAAATTATATTTTTGGTCAAAGATTTTCCCTGGATTTGGTTTAGTTTGACAGTCATTTGACAGACTTACAAATGGAAACGTCAGATTGGCGTAAAGAAATGTATCAACACATCCATTGCATGTGAAACCTATCGAGAAAGTTTATGATAATCTAGAAGGTTCTAGCATGACACTGCACTGTAGTTGGGGTTTATCCCAGCTTAGAACTTCGGAACGCTCTCCGATAACGAACTCCATTTAAGATAGCTGTCACATTTACCGGTTGTTTTCGTTATATTTAACATTGTCGTTCCTCAAAAAATAGTAGTAACAGCTATTTTAAATTTTAATTACAACTAGAATTGTTATAACGTCGCCGTTGATAATATTTAACATTTAAAGTTTTACCTAACTCGCTTTAATTTACACTATAAAATAGTACTTTAAGAATGCAATGTAGTGTTGGAATATATTTTCCATTTTGGAGCAATGAATCTTCCAGGAAATGTCGTGAATTACCTCATTAATGTAAATATATATTGTAAAAATATATTTCAACACATTTGTTATTAATATAACTATTTCCTTCACTTTCTACTTACTTGCATATCACGCATAGAGAGGATGTTAGCTGTTCTCAGGTTTAACATTATAGTCAATTAGATTTTTAACATATCTACACAGCTACAAGCTCAGTTGTATGCCCACGCGGTCCACCGCTGGGCTATTGGGTCAACGCCCATTACTCAAAGCATGTATCTATTATTAAACTTTAACTAATTAACAATTACGATATTTCAATAACGTTAAAAGTAGCGTTTAATAGCGGTTATAGATAACGATTATAACGATATTTAAAATATAACGATATTATTAAACGGTTATTGAAATATTGTAAACAGCAGTACTAATTCTTGCACTTTTGTTCACTCTAACAGCTGTTAGCTTTGCAAATTAAACAAAACTGACCACCAGTTGAGTCGACGTTGTTACCGCTGGGATTTTGAAGTCAAGGATACGATGGGTTAGCGCAATTATATGGGTGTAGGGCAAATATGCCCATAGGGCTGTTGGTCACTTGTTTTTTTGGGGTATTATTGATTTACTTGAGAACTACGAATATCATTGCTTAGCCCAATCAGTAAAGTAGACTCTATATCCCCGGGTGCACATTTACCCCTTAGCTTGTTTATCCCAGGCGAATTTAATAAGGAAAAAAATATTAAAAGAATAACCAAATCAATAACATAGCCATAATAATACTTTAATAAGGCTTAATAGCAAATCCGTCGTTGTCTTTGGTGTTCGAAATCCCAGAATCTGACACTATGTGGCCTGTCTGTCAGATTTTCTCATGTTATTCGACGGTCCTCTAATGTACGAATTTTCGAGAGAATTACATATAGGTATATAAATACAAAAAATCTCCGCTCGTCTATAACATAATGAACCAAAGCGCGTACGTTATGTATAGTACATAAAATTACAATTATACCTTATATAAAACATAATTATACACTGTACTGAACTTGATTATACATCGTATTTTTGTCCAAAAGACAGGTAAATGTTTAGGACAGGTAATAACAATTAAAAATACCTATTAAATTTTGCATTATATTATTTTAAGTATATTTAGAAAGTAATTGTATAATTCGTTTTCGAAAGTGCATTGTGTCATCATTTTGTTATAGAGAGAGGACTAATTGAAATATGAATATTCTCTTGGAAATTTATACATAATTAAAAAATGTGCAGTTCTATCTCTATGTATCTACATATCTACGATAACAAATGTATTTTAATGTATATTTTAAACCTTCCAAAAAAATGTATTTAAATACTATTATTTATTGTTAAATTATTATCCAAAGATATTAATTTTTAAAACTATTTCTAATTGTCGACGTAATATGTAAAAAAATGAACTGAATAAAAATTTACCGAATGTACTATTCTAGAAATGCCATTATGATCTTCGCTCCAGTTATACATTTGGTTATTTTAAGTTATACATGTATACTATAAGTTAAAAAATGGTATTCTAAATTATATAATGAGTGGTGTGTAAATTAAAAATATATCATTATGTAATACTTTTGTTATATTGTTTAAAAATAAGTTTACTAATCTATACAATTGGTATTTTTAAGCGTTAGTTTTTTGAGCGACGTATCATAATCATAATTTAAACTACATAACGTGCATTGATGAGTGCAAAGAGAACATAGGGTGTCATGTTCTCCTGTTTAGTAGATAAGCACCATTCAGATCTAGAAGGTTTGTGAAGTACTACAGAGTATGGCTCTGACTAAACTAATAAAAACATGAAGAGATTTAAAGATATAAGTATAATTAACTTACCATTATCATTCACGGCACATCCTGAAGGTTGACCATTAGAGAATGTCAGCCAATTGTACCACTATTGTGGGGTTCAATAAATATAGTAAACTATTGTAAAATTTCCCCTAATGTATATTTCAAATATAATACGGACTGCAATACGGAATATTTGTAAAAATAATGAGAATTCTCGATCGGGTTTTTATTTCATTATTTATTATTTATGAACGGGTGATATAATGTAATATACAGACTAGAACACGTGTATAGTTCGTCTTATGCGGTTGAAAATTAAGTACGAATATTTACATGTCAATCACTCATGTGATACTAATTTACGCCTAAACATGATGTGTAACTTGTTGTAAAATATGGGTAGTCTTAGTATTTATTTTGAATGTATAGTTTGACGTCATATTAATTTCAATTGTATAATTTTACAGGTTAACTATTATTCTAAAACACAATTGGTTTATACAGAGCCTTACTCAAATAATACTTAACTTACATAATATTTTAAATAGCTAACAGTTAGCGAAATCTATACGACATTGAAGTGAGACAAAGCAATATTGTACGAAACAGTTTTGTATATTAACACTAGATATTATACATTGCGCGGTTGCATCGTGCACTTTGTAATGTGCTCGTAGACAACGAGCGCTCGACTCGCGTTTTTTGACAACTGCTGTTGTCAAAACGATGTAGCGCGGGAAACGCAACGTCAATCGCGGAGTGTAAACATGGGGCATAATAATAGGGATTTGTTAGTGAAAGTGTTCATTATTTGTGTTAAAATTACATATTTATTATGGGACGATTAAGTTAATTTGATTTATTTACCAAACCAAATTAAAGTCGATTAAATATGCGACGTAAAAAGGGCGTTATTTACGAAATAAATTCACGTTGTAGTGGACAATCTCATAGCCAGCTACAATCAAGTCTATAGTTAAATAAGATTAGAAAATTATTAAATACATTCATTAGCTTTGATTTTGACATTCAAGTAGTTATAATAATTACTAACTTTACTGGTTGTATTTACATTATACATATACTTAGTTACATGTACGCTTGTTATAAATATTTATATTTAAATAAAAATTATGAAATACCAACTCACAGATTTAATATAGTTTTTGATTATAAATATGCATTACGCAATGTCCCGTAATAAATATGATATTTTGTTAATAATCAAACGTGTTATTTATTATATTAAGTTTAGTTGAAAATAAGGACTGTACATTCATAATATTAAAATAAATTATACAGAAATGTTATAACTTTAATAACAAGGTGAATCGTTAATTATACAAAATTATTTCTCTCGACGTTCTCAATTCGACTGTTCTTTTATGTTTGTTACCTCAGAACTTTCGAGTGGGTGAACCGATTTTGATGATTCTCTTTTTATTTGAAAGCTCGTGCTTCCCGTGTGGTCCCCTTTCAATTTGGTGGCATGTCTGACAATGGCATCCATGAAAAAATCATATAAGTCTTAAGTTAGAATCACTTTGAAGTCGGTTTTTACTTGAAAGATTAGTTTCGATTAAAACTCGCGTCTTTTTTATTTTATTTTAAAGAAATCGTTTTTAGGCCTGGGCAAGTTTATTGTAACGTAATGATAGTCGGCAACAACGCATAAAATAATTAGTTACATTAGTTCTTTGCGATTAATAAACTTTGTCTTACTTAACATTATCGATGAAATCGGTGTCCATTTTGACCATCGTTGGTGGCTTTTAAAACTAACAACGCAATGCCAGGTTCGATTGCAGACAGAAACAATTATTTGTAACGGCTTTGGTTGTTATTTTTTCGATTGTGTGTTCGTATATTTTTGTTTGTAGTTCCATTGCAATGTTGTTAAAAGGTTAAAATGGAAGTCGGTGCTTCCTTTTTTTGACCTCCTGGTGTTACGGAGGCGGTTAATATTCGATTTATCATAAGATGTCATATCTACGAATATTTTTTGAACTTAAATTTAATTTTCTAGTTATAAGGCAAAATTTTAGTACCTAATTGTACCAATGTGTTTGAAAAGTTTTTTTGTTTAAAAATATCACACTCACTTTGTTATTAAACGATGTAACAATACATACATTAGATACGACTGGCGGTAAAGGAAAAAGTAAAAAAAAATGCTATATAGCTGACAATAAAAAATGGATCAGTATTATTTCTCGTGTCTTCAAATATCATTATTTTTCTATTGATGTTACCTCAGCAATTTAAAATTATAATAACGGTTTCAAGAATTTCAAATTATGTGCATCATTTTAGTGCCTAAGCTTTGATATTATACACGTCATAATCAAAGTGCCTAAGTTTATTAGTAATACACAAAATGTCGACGATAAAACGACTTAAATTAATCACTAATACTTTGAAGACTGGTTATCTCAAGCTGGTGTATAACTTTTCAGAACGAATTATACAGGAAATAAAATTATTTGTTTCGCTCATAACGTTTTAAAGAGAAAGAGAAAGAAAATCTTAGAAGTGTCGTTGCCGCCAAAAATGCTAACCAATCTTGAATTTATTTAATTTCTTTGTTATATTTTCAATGTTAACTTCGTGTTATAATCCCTGTAAGCATTATTTAACAATTTAATTAATGAGATTTTTTTATTACTTAAGTACTTTTTTGTGTAATATGTTCTTGATGAAATTGTAACCAGTTCTGTCGCAGATTAAATATCTGTAACGTTAAAATGTCACTTCGTAATGTCAAAAAGTAACGTAAAAAAGAAATTCAATATTTGCTGGGGTAATATAAATAGTCCGTATTTTGTTCAAATATTAAAGTGCCATAAATATAGAGATATTGTTGTAAAATGTCTTATTTATTTAAATGACCTCTCAATAGTACACAGGTAAGTTCTTAATTTAGTTACAAAACATTTTTAACGACGCCAGTGCTAATTCATTTCTAATACGCACATAATGTTACTGGTAATTTTAGTGATAATTCATTTCTCTTACGATGTATGATGAATGTATATCTATTGTACGTTACCTGAGCGACAAAATAGTTGATAGTCGCTTCCTGGCCGACAGTGGGACACCAGCCTTAATTCCATAAAACTCATATGATGCTTTAATTCATTTCGCATATACATGTCCGCTGTTTCTGAATAACAGCAATTGTGTTGTTGCCAGAAACAATGAACAGATGAGACACAAAATTTGGTGACCCCAGTAAACTGCACGAGTGGTGACCCCGGAAATAATATCATCAAATTTGTACAAAAATGTTTTTATTTTAAATAAAACATAAACATATACAGCTTAACGCTACAGATAAGTATTTGACAGTAATACAGTCAGGATACAGTCAACATATAACATATTAGATATTTACACCTACATGCAGCCACATGGTAGCCATCGGAACCATTCTCTAAGAAATTGCGTCCCACGTATGAATAAATCACTAGATACAATGTATGAGTTATATATTTATTTAATACACTAATTCGTTCTCAATCGGATGTGCATACTTGATTCATATGGACTCTTGAAAAGTAGGAGAAAAAGTAATTAAAATAAAAAAAATTGTGTCATGGGACACCAGGTAGGAACGAAGTTCCTTCGGCTACTGTCGCGCCTGCGCACGTATCATTTAACGGTTTTATTCCACGCACTTTTTTCCACGCCTTTTTTCCACGCTTACGGTTTTACTATCACATATTTTTCAGTTCGGTCGCGCAGCAAAATCCCTATCCCCTCCAAGCCTGCCGTAAGGAACTTCGTTCCAAAAAAAGCATTTTAATTTTGACAGTAGACAGTAGCTACAAGTGACGTCACGACATAGTAAACTTATATTATGCGTAGACATAAAAGTATACGACAGAAATGTATCTGTCTCATTCTACCATTGGTAATTGCCGTAAGCAAGGGTGGTGAGACAACGCTATCTGAACTCTACTGCCTGTCTGTGTCTGTTAGAAAACTTGAAGCTGTTCTTAATACTAACATCAAAACTGATTCAGAGCTCTTTATGCAACAAAATTAAAAAGTAAGTCTCATTCTAGGTTTTTTCACGTTCTTAGGCAACATACATATATTATAACATCACACGACACGTGAAGAACCAAGTACGTAAAACGAACTAGATATAAAGAGGCATATATATCATTAGCGTCTGTCAAACAACTGTCAAATATGTCAACTGTCAAGCTTGTTTCTATCCGACACTGTGGTCTCACCGTGCCCATGATTCATGTAACTGAGTCCAAATATCGGTAAATACAATCGTGAGTACCCCTTACAATTAAAATCTCGTTCAAGTGATTACTGATTACAGTATCAATGTGAACTAGATTGTATTGATTAGTATTTTCTCAATCTTCATCACTTAATTATAATACCTACAGTCAAGTACGAACACCGATTGACAGATTAAAAAAATAACATCGTCAATGGACGTATAATTATGTACGAAACTTAAATCATCTAGTTTTAAAGCGTCGTTATCAATCTTGGCTCCCCGACCCAAGTACCGTTCCCTGTAACCGCTATTTTATCTGTGGATCGCGTGACCGTGACACGATTTAAAATAATAAAGTGAAATTTTTAATATAAATTAATTAAAAGAAACAAGGGTAGTTTAAGGTGAAAATCTCCCTATTTTTTTAATCTTCGTAAAAAAGAACTTTTATTACTGAAATTCATTTATATTGCTTTGATAAGGCATTAAAAACCCCATTTTTTTCTATTATGTACCAGCGAACCAGTACTTTGATATTTCGAAATATATTTCGGTATCTGAATAATGAATAAAAAGAATTCATTTTTCTTTACAACTTTAGAAATCATTTTGGAGATATGCCTTTTTGAGAATTAGTGTGTCTATAAAATTCCCACAGATCAATAAATTCATAAATGTAATAATATTTTTCTTTTATATTAATTAAATCATGTCATTAGTCACGCGTAAAGGTCTACGCACATTACATCAACTCAACGTCGACACAACCCCGACTCGAGTAGTACACATCTTTCAGCTGTACGTTCGAAATTCAACCTTGGGCAACAAGACATAAAGCTCATAATTGAGGTTTAGTTTTGTCGAAGAGTCGGTCACGGGTAGGAGTTGAGTGGGTCTAATGTGCGAAGTCCATAAATCCTACCCTCCTTACATCCAATACGGCTCAATTGACAAACAAGTAATTTTATTCAATTAAACACAATTATTATAATTGTAATATCTCACCTATCCTGATTGCCAGTTGGTTGTCACACCGCCATACATCATACAAAACGAGTGAACCTCTGAAATAGTATCAGTTTTTCGTTGTCATTTCACTAATTTCAACTATCATTTCGTGTTATATATGGACAGAGATGAACCATTTTCGTAAGTATCCCTTTCTGAAGACGATTCTTTTCATAAAACCAGAAAATAACAATTTTTATTTAAAAAATTATACCTGTATTAACAGTCATGCTGTTTATTGTGGTTTTTCCAAATATTTTCAAGTTACATAAAACCCATTTATGGCTCACTACAGGCCACGGTCTATCCTCACAGCTGAGGAGGCCTTGGGCGCACTCCACGCTGCTCCATGAATTTCAGGAGGGAATATAATTTCTCAACTACTACGTTGAAGTTATAATTTCCACGTTTTGAATGTTTTTATTTTGTTTGTCAATTAAACCGTAATTATTGCAATTTGAACGAAATACGTATCGAAACAATGTTAAAATGAACACTTGTTAAATTACACATGTTAATGTCAGCTCGTTAAAAGTACGGACAAATGCCGAAATAAATTCCCAGCGGGAATTTTTATGCACAAAAAAATTCCCGAACAGGAAACACTTAAGAACGTTAACGGGTAAATTTTTCTAATGACACTACGAAAAATTTTCACTATCGAAGAAAAAAAATTAAATTAATTTAACATCGCTGAAGTGTTTTTCAATTACACAGTCAAATACTTAAAAAACATCGTCCTAGTTTTAATATTGAAAACAATGACCCATCAAAAGGCGATTCCAGGTTACTGAAACCATATTGATTCAGAAAACTTTTTAAACCATTTGTACTGAAAGATAGGAACTCAAACCTCACAACATCAAACATAGCCTAATAAGACTTAAAATTTAATTTAATTTTTTTAATATAAAAAAACATCATTCCTGGAATCTCCCTTTTGAAAAAATATTAATTTTCCTCACTCCGTGCATAATAAATTCCCAAGTGTTATTAGATTATGATTAAATTGTTGAAGCTTATCTATAATATCGTTTTTTAAAGTTCAACTCGCATTTGAGTAGGTCGCGCCAAATCCCAATGCATTGCAAAATTCTCCTGACCCTATTAAAGGCTTTTTCACAATTATAAGTCAATACAAATGCTCGATATTTATATAGTGCCTAAAATGAGTGTCAGTTGATTTATAATATGTATAAAAATATATTAAAAGTATTGTAGTCAGTAAAATTATTCAAATAATTATGATTTTTGATGTAACGAAAGCAATCAAAATAGGAGGTATGTTCAAACAATTCTGTACTAGGACACGGTGTTTTTTCCTATGACAGCTTTCGCTACTAGGAAACCAATTAATACACTTAAAACTGCATTAAATACAATAGAATAAATTGGATACTATTAAGCGCACCAATTAAATTCTTGCTAACGAAATCACTGAAAAAAAAAATTAAATGTGGCACTCGGAGACTGCCGCGGTAAAGCTATTGCATAGCATTTTTTATCAACTTATGCAATTATAATTATTAGAAGTTATATAGTTATATCAGAACAGCGCCATCTAGTTTGTAGAATACATACGTACCATACCTTAGTATTAAGGTACTAGATGGCGCTGATTGGAAGTGTTAGGTTTTTTTCGTTACGGAATTTCTGGATTCGGTCCCCACGCTCAAGGCTCGCGATAAAAGCTATGCGATAGCTTAATAAAACAATATTAGTAGTAGGAAATGCGATAATACTACGCGACATTTATAACTTTTTGTGTTTATGTTTTGCAATACAATGGGCGGCGTTGCGGGCGTTAAAATGTGCACGTGTAATGTAACCTTTCACATAAGTGGTGCTAAATGCATGCCATCAAGTTGTATGATCATGGGAGAGAGATACACATCTATAGCACATATAATGTATATCTAAACTCTGTGAGATACAGCTGATTAAGTGTAAATTTAAATACTTAAGCTAAATCAAATCGACAAAATCAATTTTCGATTCCATCAAAATATCAAAAGTAATGTAAAAACACGATCCAAGTAAAAAACAACATTTCGAACCTACCCTCAATTTTAAATACCGTCACATTAAACAAGCGTTCAAAATCAACGTTCGAATTTCAAAAGAACGACCGACCGAACTCATTCAAAAATTTCAATTCGAGGGTAGGTTGAAAATAATTAATACGTAACTACCCTCCGACGGACCGAAGCTCTGAGGCACTAGGCAGAATGGTACTAACCGACGGTAGATTCTATATAATGTTACAACACCGGCAGTAGCGCGGGCGCGCGCCCCCGCCGGCGACGGGGGGCGTCACTGGGGCGAAGTACGCGTGGACTTTTATGTTCGGGAGATGGTTCTGGAAAACAGAATAACACAATGTACGGTCGTGTTGACGAATTTGAATTCCGACGGTACTAGCACACGGTTAATCTGGTATAAAATTGAACGTGTGCACGCGCAGGAAAGAGAGAGAGAGTGAGAGAGAAAAAGATAATACCCGTCACATTGTGGGAGGAGACACGGGTCTCCTATAATCGTCCCACTGGTGGGCACGGGCCCAGTAGTGGGACAATTATGGGTTGCGAAGAAGAGAAGATAATTATCTCACCCTCAGCTTCCTGATGGCGTTCCTGGTGACCATCTGGCAGTCGTACAGCTCGATCAGCTGCAGGTTGTGGCAGGAAATCAGGTGCTCCAGCGCGCCGTCCGTCACCAGCGGACAGTTGTCGAGGCCTGGGGACCGGGTGCGGGACGTTTAGGGGGACACTTTCGAGGGTACAACTAAAACTATTGTGTTGCAATGGCAGGGACGCTTGGAAATAGACATTCGCAACCGGTTCTGCTCGTGTTAGTATTTATAACATATTTGTAATTAGTTGTCTATTTAAAAAAAAAATCAAAATGTGTGCAATTCACACGTGCTAGAAGTGAAAGCTTAAAAAAACGAATACTGTCAGTCCAAATATACTGATGTTTTGCTTTGCTTACGTAAGCCGCCATTTTCTTTTTTCGTTTCCGTTTCATTTCATTTGCGCGTCATTTCCGTTTCATCGAATTCCAGATCACAACGATACTATAGAAGTTTTCACTTCAAAATGTGTAGCCGGCTCCATGTTCCATCATCAGGCTTTTAACACATAACTACTTAATATACTCCTGCTCCACTCACCTAGTACCGTGAGGTGCTCCGCAGCGCACGGAGACATCGATAACTGCTTTATGCCGTAGTCTGTGATCAGCTCGCAGTGGGACAGCGTCTGAAAACGTCGCGTCATCAGTCCTCGTGTCAAGCCATTCGTGCACTAGAGGGCACGGATCTTTCGCAACTGAGGTCCGATGCGTTAGCGCAAGGCTACTGAGAAGTCAGTGGTTTTATTGTTCGATTAAAGCGTACAGCATATTGAGCTTGTGTAATGTCTGTCAATAAACGCACAAAGTGACGTCACACTGAATATATACATCTGTCTCACACGCAGCCAAAGTTATGAGCGAGATAGACTGTTATCGTTTTGTTTTTACCCCTAGAAAATATGACATGATGTTTTATTTCAACTCGTCGATAAATCGAAAGTCATTGAAATGCATTATCGTATTAAAATAACATGTTTTCTGAATAAATTGGTTCTGCCAAGTCTCGAGAACCATTTTTAAACTATTTCACGCATTGACACGCAAAGTAATATTTTGAGAGAAGGATTTGATTCTCCAACATTACTTACATTTGTTTAAGTAATGCATACGAGTTACACATTTATAGTTATCATAGTTACTGACCAATTTCTCCAGTCTGGGACACCCCATCGCCAGGTGGACCAACGTGGCGTCGGTAATCAGCACGCACTCTTCGAGGTCCATCCGTTCTAACATTCGGCAACTCTGTAAATATATGACATAGAGTAATAAATAAAAAAGATATCCCTGAGATGCAGATATTAAAAACCCAACAACTTTAAACTCATCATCACTATTAATAAGGCTACATCAATATTTGCAAATGAATATGATAATCTTAACATTGTGAAAAAAGATGGCAGCGGTGGGATACCAATGTTACAATGAAAATGTTTGCACATGGGAAATTAAGTGTACTGCTTACACACAGTCTACTATTTTGCAACTTGCGATGCATTGTAACTTATTGAAAAATTTTAGTGGCAGCGGTGGGATTTAAACAAAACATGCATAATCTTACTGTTACAATGGGGTTTGATATAATTATCGAAGTGTAATGTGTACAAAATTACGTGGCCCCTTACCCTCGCAAGCGCCTGAAACCCAGCGTCGGTGAGTAACGCACACTGAGCCAGCTCCAGCGTCGCCAGGTCGGGACACCGCGCCGCGAGCGCGCACAACGCCATGTCCGTGATGCGCGAGCAACCCGACGCGCACAGCCGACGCATCGCCGGGCCCAGCTTCGATATCGAGTCGTCTGTTATGCTCTGTGAAGGAAAATCGCGACACATTTACGATTATACATCTCTGCTCCTGTTTAAAACAAAATAATTCAATGTGATTAAATAAATAAATAAATAACGCTACACACTCATAGCCCCACACTAGGATTCCCTGTGTCGTGGGTGCCATGGACAACACACAAGACAAGAACACACACACCCAGACCAAGAACGGAAATTTAAATTCATCATTCAAATTTCCGCTTCGCTGGGAATCGAACCCAGGACCCTCGGAACGGCGATCCGGCGTGTTAACGGCGTGTTGATAATTTGTAATGATAATTTTACTATAATAAAACCTAGTACTAATTACACAGTTAGGAGAAAAATGTGTACCTTTGAAACACTAAATAGCCACTAATTGGACTGGCACGTTTTCGCATAGCTACGTCCATTTAGTTGTCTGAAAATATTTATAATGCTCAGCAATAAATTCAGTCATTGCTATTAACCGTTGAGGAGTTCCCTCGTGTGGAGCCAATCCCGAGGGTAGTATCCAGTCGTGCTTGTCCTCGGAACTAAAGCAATATGCAATATTCAATATGAAATATTCAATATGCAATATTCAATTAGAAATATTCAATAGGAAATATTCAATATGAAATATTCAATTAGAAATATTCAATATGAAATATTCATTATGCAATATTCAATATGCAATATTTATTATGCAATATTCAATATGAAATATTCAATATGAAATATTCAATTAGAAATATTCAATATGAAATATTCATTATGCAATATTCAATATGCAATATTTATTATGCAATATTCAATATGAAATATTCAATATGAAATATTCAATATGCAATATTCAAGTTCGTGGAGTAAGAGGAAGTAGTTATAATTCAGCTTGCCAGATTTGACGGGAACATACAGACATAAATGCACAAAAACATTGCAAGTTAAATAAATGCTTGTCAAATTGACCCTGTTTGTAATTTAATTCTACAGATTACAAGGTATCATGTAGGTGACAGTCTCTATTATCCTTACCCAATAATACTCACATCGCACCCCTGGACATTTAGCGCTTCCAGGTCTGGACAGTGGGTGGCCAGGCTCGACACAGCCTTGTCATTGACGTTTTTACAACCTACAACAAAACATACAACATTATTATATATAGTTCATTTTCAAACGACCCGTATGGTGCAATGGTTAATTCGAAATGTCCTGGGTTCGATTCCCGGCGAGATCGTGTACTTTGTATCCCATTTTCAGAATAATGCGTACACGTTATTTGTTACAAATACATTAATTAAAGAAAATATAATTTGTTAAGGTGAATGTGAAGTACAAAATGAGTTAATGTATAATATACTTTTTACAGAAAAGTGTATTCTACTTTTTATAGTTTTAATCTGCCTGTTTGTGAGCGTATCACAGAAAAACTACTGAACCAATATAGATGTTACTTTGGCCTATTTATAAGTTATATTTCGGATAATATCACGGATTACAATTCCGGTAAATGGATCTGTACCCACGGCATAAGACACAGAAGAATGGAAGTTCTATTAATACATTAATAACTAGTTTTATACGTCTTCATCGCAAAATTAACAAATGGCTCTACCTTTACAAGTAAAACTCTGCAGTTTAGGACACCCTCTAGCGAGCGCTTCGACTCCATTTTCAGTTATGGACTGGCACCAGGACACGTTCACGTGTGTTAGAAGCTGAAAAAAAAAACATTTAAAATTACCATTAATAAATATAACCGGGACCCCTCGCTTCACAGCGCCACAACCAACTAGGTTACGGGGTTGTTTATTACACGATTTTATTTCTCTACACGAGCGGCGTAAAAAACATCGATAGCGTGATTCAGGTTTGTCGTGACGTCACCGTGTGACGTGCGTGCGATGTAACCCTAAATAATTTCATTTGAAATAACCAGTGTCACAGAACATTAACTTGATAGCTGAAGACCTGATATATATCTACATTTCAATGATTAATGAATTTAAATTTCCGTTCTTGGTCTGGGTGTGTGTGTTCTTGTCTTGTGTGTTGTCCATGACGCCCACGACACAGGGAATCCTAGTGTGGGGCTATGAGTGTGTAGCGTTATTTATTTATTTATTTATTTCAAGACCTTAGTATTATTATTTATTGAGAAACTTGTGCTGAGTTGTACACACTTACCGGACAACCATCCGACAATGCTTTTAAAGATATGTCCGTAATGCTGGGGCAGGAGTCTAGGTTTATCCTGAAACATACAAAGATTGATTGCTTCAATGCCAATGTCTATGATCACTAAATAACTGCTTACGGTCATTTACACGATAATAAAACTAAAATTATTTTAGAAATTTTGTATGTTTGTGTCTTACTTTATCCGGGCCAAAGCGATCTTAATGGGACTTTCACTGAAGGATAGAACAGGTAATGGGGCAACATATAGACTACCTTTTATCCCGGGATTCCCGATCCGGGATCATCGATTTACGTAGGAAAAAGGAACACGAAATAAAGCTCATAATTGCAATGCTTTGGTATGAGTTGCCTACGAGACCACGAGAATATTTATTTTATTTATTTATTTATTACTTACATTAACAGCTTTTAATTAAAATATTGTATAACATTACATAGATTTACATAGTTTTTAATTAAGCTTTAGCTTTTAATTAACATTACATAGCTTTTAATTAAAATATTGTATAACATTAGATAGATTAACCGCACTTAAGCCAAATTTAATGTATTATTAGTAAAAATGTGTTACCTCTGAAGCTTGTTACACCTCCTGCCGAGCGCCTGACAGGTGAGGTCGGTGATTTTCTTACATTTATTCAAGTTCAAATCTTCGATATTTGGACATGACTGAAAATAATTATAAGTATTTAACCGCGATTATCCATACATATAATAAAAATGTAACTGATCTCTGTCTGTGCATAGAAGGCATATGAAAAAAAAGTATTATTTTGAGGCTTTTTAATGCAATAGAAACGAAAACAATTAATGTTAGTATGTTTTTGTTTATCTGTGCGTTTGTGCGCTAATCTCAGAAACGGCTTGATCGATTTGAGTGTGGTTTTATTTCGTATAAATATTAGTTTCGTATAAAATGTCATCAAATCATCATCTTATACATTATAATTAAACTAATATATAGGCTGAAAAAAAAAAGCAGTGATAGCCGTGTGGTTGAACGTTGGACTGCCGAACCGGTGGGTCCGGGTTCAAACCCCGCACGCACCAGTAATTTTCAAAAATTATGTGCGTATTAATATTTAATTATCACTTGCTTCGGTGAAGGAAAAATCGTGAGGAAACCTGCACACCTGAGAGTTCTCCATAATGTTCTCAAAGATGTCAAGATGGCCAGCGTGGTGGACTATGGCCTATACCCCTCACACTGTGAGAGGAGACCCGTGCCCAGCAGTGGGACAGTTACCATTTACTATTGGTTAGTAAGGGGTGCGATATGGTAGGTACCTGTGCCAGTGTCTTCATAGAGCCGTCGGCTATGCTCTCGCAGCCGCGAAGCGACAGCTGCCGAAGGAAGCCCCCGCATCTTTGGGATATGTTCTCGATTACTGGACCCTGAAAATACGTGTTCCTATAAGAAAAGATTTTAACGACTCTTATTTCAACATGACATGTTTAGATTATTAAGAATGTTTTCTTCACACATGTCTATTGATTGGAGATATCTAACTGAGGGTGAATCAACCTCACCTCAACATCCCGCTGGAAGTCAAACAGGTCTATCCTCTGCCAATTGGAGCCGTCTAACGCTAATATGTTCCATAGTTTTGACACCTAAAACAAAGAATTCAATTTTAGCAGAAGTTATACATATCAATCACATACCTACATGTAATTATGGTTTATATATTTTTTCTATCTTTCGTCTTTGTTAACTTTATGTATGCCGGTACCATAAAGTGCTAAATCTGTATTCCTTTACTTTGATTGGTTGCCTGGAAGAAATCGCTATGTAACAACACTGAAAACATGAGGGGTATACCTGTGCACACCTACATAGCGAGACCACGTCCAAATAGGACAGGATCCGTAGAAGCAGTTCCTTTGGCAGTTTCTTATTGATGTGGTTGTCGTCCTCGCCCGAAAACCGAGCGATCTGTAAATCAGATTGTACAAATTTTAATCAATAACAATATTACAAAGCTAAAGAGTTTATTTGAGTGTTTGTTTGAACAAGCTGATCTCAAGAGCCACTGGTGCGAATTGATAAATTTTTTTTGTTCAATAGCCCATTTATCGTGGAAAGCTAAAGGCCATATAACATCACGCTGCGACCAAAAGGAGCGGAGCATCAATAAAAAATGTTGTGAAAATGGTAACTTTTTTAATATTTGTTATAGTAAATAATCAACTTGTTATGTGTTGTAAATATATGTGTATGTCTGTATAATTATGTATTTGTATGTATGTAATATCTGCGTTGTAAATATCTGTGTGTGTTGTAACATAATGGAAATAGGAAATTATAATAAAAAAAATAGTTTAAAATTGTGGCTATTTATGATGACTGTCATAATTCTTGTGCATGGTAGTATCACAGAAAATTTTGCAGTGGTAATATTTTGTGTGAAAACTATTTTTAAGTAATAATAACATCACTATCTTCATAATTCATTTACAAATGACATTACTTTGACTAATAATACGATAATTTGAAGCGCAAATATTTTTATCTACCAAAAATATTATTGTTGATAAAAATATTTTGAGACGTATTGAAAAATATGTAAATCAAGATTAGCTCGTAAATAATGACGAATACATAAAATGTGTCGCCTTGTCGCGTGTTTTGTTACGTTAATTATTATGATGTACCGGTACCTACATATTTAGCGGACGCTAATGCCATAAGGTCATTGAACCAGTGATTCGTCTTCGTAAAAATGACCTAGGCTCCGGAAGTGGTACAAAGCCAGGGTCATTCAAGGCCATTAAATGTAACGGTATTTGAGCATTGTAGAGTTTAATGAACTGCACTTACGCGGGTCAATAGTCGAATACAAAGAATTATAATACTCAAACGTAGTGCGAATTTGCAAGCAATTCTAGACTGAAAGATTGAACGCGGTGGACTTGGCCAATAAATTACAAGCAGGCAATAAAGAGAACAAAATTTAACTAACGTGTTTTTTTACGCTACGCTTCATATTGTACTTGTTATCAAGATTGTTTATTTAAACGTTTATCAAACATTTATTACAGGCGACAAAGAATAATTCGAAAATGGAACAGAACAAAGAAACTAGTATTGTAAGTACATGTATGTCTAATAGATGTCAGCTGTTTCTGTCCGTACAAAAACACAAACAAAGTGCCAGGTCGATCGATCTACTCACCTCGAATTTATTCCTTCCGGAATAAGTCATGCTAGGGAATGGCGTCACCTTAGCCACAATGTCGGATTTCTCTGCCCACTGAACTTGAAACTATATCTACACCTGACAAGATTAACCCACAAAACATTAATCTACAACTTATTTTTCGCCGACCGCCAATGGCCGCCTCGTCGCAGTCGAAGTGCGTTCAGAAACTGAAGAAATTTTAGCGAGCAAAAATTTTTTTGACAGCAAATCTGACGTTGACATACCTAATCTCACAAAAGTCACAAATAATGACACAATATTATTATTTTTTAATGTACCGTAAAGTGGGGCTTTTTGGAAGAATTTTTTCATGAAACGGCTGTTAACAATACCGACACTTACCCTATCTACATAGGATGTTTTTCTTTGGGTAGTTCTCGCAATTTCCTATAAATAACTACTTTCACTGTTCATCTTCTGTTAATAGATTTAAAGATATATTGTTTTACAAGTGCCGTTCCAAATATCGCCTCAATGGGGGTATTTGGAATCTGACTTTATTGCTTCGGTTTTCCTTATTTTTTGAAGCCGTGTAAAAAGAAACGATAAAGAAATATAATGGAAAAGTAAAAGGATAACCAGCTGTCTTGAGTTCATCTCAGTTTCACTCCTTTCTGTCCCTTAAAAGGTGAAAAACGACAACTGATAATTTATTCATAATGATATCTACTGCTGCTTTGGGGTTATTTGGAATGTAACATTAATAATATCTGATGTGTTCTTAATATGGATGAAGCGATATTTGGAATATTTAAGGCTAAGTCTGTTTTATTTTAGCCTCTTGGTGAATAAAAAGTTATCGGTTGGTTTACCAGATAGATGAAAGTGCCCGGACATGAAAATGCAAATAAATGAAAAATACGGTAAATTTGTCGAATCACGGCTCCACCTTGAAAGTGCTCCAAATTTATGTTACTTCGTCACAGATGTCGATGGAACCCCGCTTCGCGGGGTCCCTTTTTTTCGCGTATACCTGGCCTAACCTAACCTAAACCAACTGTCCCTCTAGGTCTAGAGTAAGAATAAATACTCTAGCTGGTTTGGTTTGGTGGTTGGTTTAGGTTAGGTTAGGTCAGGTATACGCGAAAAAAAGGGACCCCGCGAAGCGGGGTTCCGTCTACATCTGTGACGAAGTAACATAAATTTGAAGCACTTTCAAGGTGGAGCCGTGATTCGACAAATTTACCAAAAATACTTGCCATTTGCCTGCCATACTATACCATGAATGTAATGCCTTACAAATAAATAAATATGAGAGAACTTTACATACATTTTTTTATAACGCTACACACTCATAGCCCCACACTAGGATTACTTGTGTCGTTGGTGCCATGGACAACACACAAGACAAGAACACACACACTCAGACCAAGAACGGAAATTTAAACTCATCATACAAATTTCCGCCTCGCTGGGAATCGAACCCAGGACCCTTGTAACGGCGATCCAGCGTGTTAACTATTGCGCCATCCGGGTCACATTGAGTGAGTTAGGATCGTAGCAAATGGAAGGATGTGCTCCTTAACTTATGCCTCATAACTTATGCCTCATAACTTTGCCCCTTAACTTATGCCTCATAAAACACTCAATTCCAAGTAGCCCCAAAACAGCAACCAAAAAGCCCCATTGCGAAAAACAGAAAATTTATGGGATTTCGTAAGTGATAAAAAAGAGCAAGTAGACTCACTGAAATCCGCATGAAACACACAATTTCTTAGTCTATTTCACTTTGTACACACCTGTCTAGACTTTGTATACGAGACGAAAGTTATGCACCTACGAAATACATCAAAATTTCGAGACTTTTTAAATTTTAAACTGCTCGCTGTTTATCACCAATAATCTCCAAAATTCAATTGTGACATTGAGATTAATTGTCGCTGTGTCGGCAGGTGGTAAAACATAATTCATACTATTCCTTAATAAATAATTACACGTGACCAAATCTTTTATTTCGGAAATTCCAAATAGCCTCGTGACTTGCAAAAAGCCCCGTTTTACGGTACCAAATTTAATTTATTTCTTTTTTTGGTTATTATAACTAAAGTACAAGGTTATTAAAATAACATTACTTGTTTTAAGACTATAAAATATTTTAGTGACTCAAGAGCAATAAATTAGATATTCTGAACGAAACAAAATGTAACGTAGAGTACTTAAAGCAGCGAACTTACATCACACAGAGTAGGTAAGTAATAAGGTCCTCGTTGGTTTTGAATTTTTAATGATTTTGGTGGGAAGAAAGAGAAGGCCTACTTAGAGTATAGGCACGTTACATAAACTAGAGTCTTACTCAAATCCGATTCAACTCGCAAAAAAGCATTAGTCGTCATCGTAGTGGACGTGGAGTTTGATTGAAACGATTACTAAGTTTATTCATAATTGCCTGAGGCAGAAGTTCTTTATAGTTATCACCACACGCCTGCTATATACACTCGGGTGCAATGAAATCGCACATTTGATTTTTTTCTGCAAAATACAAATTTTTTTTTTTTCTGAAAGATACATATATATTTTTTTAATATGGAATTAAAGCTGGTTTCATTACCTATCCAACGATACCATACAAGCCGTTATTACTTTACCCTACGGCCAAGAATTAATGACAACAAAAAAACCCTAAAATTAACTCCCTTAGGTTACCGTAGTTTGCCAGACTAATGCAGGTATAAAAAGGCATGTTTTGAGTAAAATGTCATCAGTTGCATTTCAACGCTCAAACTGAAAGGACGTCCAGTGACTACAGCTGCAATAATTATCGAAGAAAATGGATACTACGCCAGAAAAAGCCGCTCAAGTCGTTGCTCTAATTGAAGCAGGCCAGAACCAGAGTGCTGTAGCTCGACAGCTGAATATCAGTCGATATTCAGTTCGTCGTGTATACCAGCGCTATCGGGAGACTGGTGGCTATGAACGACGACGAGGATCTGGTCGAGCTAGAGCTACAACTCAGCGCGACAACCGATTTCTCGTAACGACGGCTTTGCGAAATCGTCGCCTGACAACCGTTGATCTTGCACATCATCTCCAAGAGGTGCGTGAAGTGGAAGTCAGTCGGTGGACGGTCAGAAGGAGACTTGCTGAAGGCGGCCTAACAGCGCATAGGCCAGCAAACGGCCCTAAATTGGCGCCAGCTCACCGCCAAGCCCGTCTTCGATTTGCACAGGAACATGTGAACTGGACAGTCGACCAATGGCGAACAGTTCTGTTCTCAGACGAGTCTAGGATGTGTCTCCATGGCAATGATGGACGAGGGCGGGTCTATAGAAGGCCTACAGAGAGATTTGCCCCGTGTTGCATCACGGAACGCGTTGCATATGGCGGTGGTTCGTGTATGTTCTGGGGTGGAATCTCTTTGGAAGCCAAAACTGAGCTTGTCTTCCTCACTGGGGCCAATATAAGGCGTCCAACAAGGGGACTAACTGCTCGGAGGTACGTCGAAGAAGTTCTCCAGGAACATGTCGTACCATTTAGCGGTTTCATTGGAGAGAACTTTCTCTTTATGCATGACAATGCAAGACCCCATACCGCTCAAATTGTAACGCAGTACCTTCAAGAGGTGAATATCAAAACAATGGTGTGGCCAGCTCGGAGTCCGGACCTTAATCCGATCGAACACGTCTGGGACAATTTAAAAAGGAAAATAAGAGACCGAAATATTGCTCCAGCTAATCTCCAGGAGCTGCAAACTGCGCTCAAGGAGGAATGGGACGCTATCCCACAAGACTCTATCAATCACTTGATAGAGTCGATGGGAAACCGGTGTCGAGCGGTAATTCAAGTAAGAGGGGGTAACACTTCGTATTAATAAAGGTATTTTTGTAAGAAAAGGGTGTTTTTTTTTTAAGCCTTCATTTCCCACACAGTTTTGTCAAGGAAACTTCTTTTAATAAAGGATGAATTTGTAATTGGTGTTTTTTTTTGGCAGTAGGATAAAGTAATAACGGCTTGTATGGTATCGTTGGATAGGTAATGAAACCAGCTTTAATTCCATATTAAAAAAATATATATGTATCTTTCAGAAAAAAAAATAATTTGTATTTTGCAGAAAAAAATCAAATGTGCGATTTCATTGCACCCGAGTGTAGATCAAAGTCTACGTTTCAGTAACAAGGGTACTTTATTGGAGCAAAATCTTTTCATAACTTTGAAGTAGTAAAACTGATAGAACCACCTAACTTACTTAGTAAAAAACACCAGTGGTCAGTGGTTAGACGTTATATTCTGCAAAGCTAATGGGTGATGACTGATTGATGATTATTTAATTGTGTTATAGCCATCATATTTTTTTCGAATATGGCGTTGGTGCAAGTACACTTCTTGTGTTTATTATTTTCAATAGGCATCTTAAAAAAATGAGCTGCCACTTTTACACTCTTCCCAAATCGTAAGGAGTTCAGTTCGCCAAGCGAATTATGAAATGCTTTATTTATTTTATTATTGGTTTTATTAAAGAAAAACAGCGATTTAAACCTACCTATTTTAAAATTAATAAGCTTATAGCTAAATGAAGATAAATCTTAATATATATAATTCGAGTGTGAGTGTGTATGTCACTGAACTCCTCCTAAACGGCTTGACCGATTTGGTTGAAATTTTTTGTGTGTCTTCAGGTGGATCCGAGAATTATTTAGATTCACAATTGGACCCGGTAGGTGGCGTTGCTGTCGATATATCACCAAAACATTTTTTAACGACTGGACCGATTTGGATGAAATTTTTTGTGTGTGTTCAAGGGGATCTGGGAATGGTTTAGATTCACAATTGGACCCGGTAGGTGGCGTTGCTGTCGATATATCACCAAAACATTTTTTAATTATAAAGCGGTACGAAGTACGCCGGGACAACTTGTCTACATATATGGAAGGTTGTAAGAAAACCAAATAATATTTTAAATTATTTCTTTATTTTGTATTGTCTTGCTTCATGTAATCGTATGTTATCGTACCTTAAAGTAATAAATAAACACTTAGTTTACAGCCTGTAAACGAAAGTACTCCAATGGCGACTACGGACTACGCACTCTACTAGTCTGACGACAATTAGGTATACCATCTGGATACCTCAGGCCAAGACTGATAACAGCAATGCCTATTACTGATGACTGATGTCCAGCATGGGTCCTCAAAGGCAAACAGATGAATTAATTACAGCTGCTGATTAAAAGGATCGTCAATAGGATTCTCAATCTTTTCAAATGGATAATAAGGGTGATTTTGCCAGAAAGACGGGCAAGTGTATCTAGTTTTGGTGTCGAATTTATTGATCAGCTCCATATCTTCATCAGTAAGCCGGAAGTCGAAGACGTTGATGTTTTCCTGCAGCCGTTTGACTTTAACTGTTTTTGGGATTGGTATTATTTTTCTTTCGATCTGGAATTAAACAAATTTCGTAATTTCAGTAAAATGTAAAAAATACGAGCAGTAGTAGCCACGTAGTTTGACGTTGGACGACGAGTAGTTTTTGAATTATTCCTAATAATGCGTATTTAATTGACTTCGGCTACGTTGTTCTTATTTTATTATTTGTCGATATAAAATTAACTATTTTTGAAGACGTTTTTAGAAGATAATTATTACTTACCAGCCAACGCAACGCAATCTGAGGCACGGTTTTGTTATATTTGCTGGCAATTCCGGCTAGGATCGGATCGTCCATCTTCGGGCCGGGGAAGTAGACGCCGTGCCGCGCCACTAGCGACCCAAACGGGCTGTAGCCCATCACCACGAGACCTTCGGACTGCGCGTAGTTCACTAACTCGGTTTGAATGATCTTTAGATGAATCTGAAAGGAAATAAGCTTTACATTGTCGTGTATGAGAAATTTTAAAGCTATTACGTTCAGTTTTAACTAATATGTATCGTTATTTCAGAAAACATTAAAACGTACAGTACGGTTCTTAAAACATTATGCAAATATTTCGCATAATAATATAGTTTGTAACCAATCAGACGCTTTTCTGCGAACTTCTAGTTACATTGATCGTTATGTAATTATATTGTTATTATCCGACCTTGTTTACTCTGGTTTTAAATCTCCTTCCTTATTGACTCCAACCAAACCTATTTGTGGTGCGACGTAGATCCCTCTTTATAGCTGCAGAGGCCTTAAGTGTAAAGGTCTGCGCACATTATACTAACTTAACTCAAGTTTCCCTTGAGTTAAGTTAATTTAATGCTTACTTTTGGGTGAGTAGGTACCGGTTGGGAGATGAGTTGTAATGTGTGCAGACCTTAATCAGGTCCATAGTGACGTCGATCTGTGACGTATTAATGCAATGTCACATATCAATTCTTATCCACCAGGGTAAATGACATATTATTATAATTATTAGTTATTATTGTAATTACTCACCTCAATCTGCAATACCGCGGGCTTTATAGTTCCCTCTTTAATAACACGTTTCATTTGCTCTAAATTGAAATTTGATATTCCGATAGACTTGGCCAGGCCCAGTCTGACTGTGTCCTCTAGTCCACGCCAGGTCTCCATGTAGTCCACATTCGACATTGAGTAATCTTCCTGAAATTAAACTAGCTTGCTAAAGCAGTGATTGGCAGGTTGTTTGAACGTTGGACTCATGAACAATGAGGCCTGCGTTCAACTCCTCTGATTGAGACTTTAACCTGAGAGTTTTCCATAATTCTCACAGGTGTGTGAAGTTTGCCAATCCGCACTTGACCAGCGTGGTGGACTATGGCCTGTACTCCCACAATGAGTGAAGATCCGAGCCGTTAAAAGCAGAAAGTTTGTTTACATAAAATTAAGAGCTATTTATATAGAAGCTTATCTATCAGTTATTTTTAACCAAACGCGATTAACAAATAAAAAGTAGACCAATAACGTAAGGAATGCGATTGACGGCGCTCTAGAAGGGCTTTATGTACCGCTAC
Source organism: Ochlodes sylvanus (assembly GCA_905404295.2). Classification (NCBI taxonomy): domain Eukaryota; kingdom Metazoa; phylum Arthropoda; class Insecta; order Lepidoptera; family Hesperiidae; genus Ochlodes; species Ochlodes sylvanus. The sequence goes on along the minus strand of FR990151.1, from coordinate 5,049,101 downwards.
AGTACTTTTAAAATGAGACATGTTACATTTTATATGTTAATTGTCGACCAACGAGCAGACGAATCACCTGATGGCAAGTGGTCAGTGACGCTCATGGACGTCAGTAACACCAAGGAGATCACCGATTCGTTGCTCGTTAAGGACAGACGAGAAAGCGAATAAGAAATTAAGAGATATTTTCTCCTCAATCGTACACTCTTGACGGTGACGACGATGCTTGATATTGACAATGCATTATTTATTAGATCTTTATTAATTGTTTAACAAGATTGGTAAATTTCTTACACTAAATTAACTCATTGGTAAAATGATATTACTTATAATGTCATTGCATTGGTATAGTAATCATCATATCAATAAATTAATTATAAACAAACGGTACGTAGGCGACCTCGCGAAGGGTAACAGAGATATGTGCTTGATCCGGGGTCAATGGTATTTGCTTAGAATAATAGTGTAATTATTCTAATGGTATTTTTCATGTTATATTTGTATGTCCTGTATCTGTGTATGTCTTGGTGATGAGCACGGGGTTTTTTATAATTGTGAAAAAACTTATTTTTATGTTTATAGTCAAACGAGCAGCTGAGCCTGCTGGTGGTGGGGCGTCTATAAATTACGTGAGGTGATATTGGTGATTTCGATTACTGGCCCTCAAGCTCCTAGCCGAATCACGACAAGTCGTTTGACGGCTGACTCAGTTTCTTCTCTGAGAATACGCCATAGCCTAGTTGGTAGTTGCTAGTGGCTCTGCATGCGAAGCGAGTAGTTCCAGATAAATGTGTGTTTTTAGGTATTGGGTGTTAGTGAGTTTGTGAGAGTGTGATTTGTGTTGTCCATGCCACCCGCTACACAGGGAAACGTAGTGTGGGGGTATGAGTGTATTAGCATAACTCTCAATACTCACGTTCAATGCCATTGGCCAGTGCATAAGATATAGATCGACGTAGTTCAGATTCATTTGGCTAAGGGAATCCCTCAGGGTTGGGACGACTTGATCTCTCTTATGGTGAGTGTTCCATAACTGAAAACAGCAAGAATTTCATTTACATATTATAATTATCAAATCTAAAAATAAATTGTCTATAAAATAAATTATGAGTCAGGGTCAATCAATCAATCGATAGTGATAGTCTCTGCTTTACGTAGTATAATATTATGACGCAGAAAACTAATAAGGCGGTTTGGGTCAACTAAGTATATAAAATATCGCAGACCATAATGAATGACAACTAGTAGGTAATTTCATATAGTTTTAATGTAAGTATCATGAACGTTTCCGTGACCTCTATGTCACTATAGGCAATCGATCTAAGTTGTTATCATTCGAATCTTGCCCAAAGTTACAATGGAGATTATAAAGTAAGTACCTTAGTAGTGATAAATATGTCCTCCCTGTTCACGACACCCTCTGCAATTTTTTTCCGGACAGCGTCCCCGATGTCACGTTCGGTCTCATAGATAGAAGCAGTGTCAAAATGTCGGTACCCAGTATCAATCGCTTTAAGAATCACATCGCATTGCTTTGTAATTTCTGGTATTATATTACTTTGGGAGAATATCTAGAAGAAAAAGTTAATGCTAGGTAGTGGTATTTCAAACTACTTACTTTTGGAGTTAGTTGTTTCAATGGACATCCTACTTAATTTTATCAGATTTGTTCGTAAAATTATTATCCATAGGCACGCATATCATCATCATCATCATAACATAGGAGTAGATGTAGGTAGGTAGTATGTATAAGTAGAAAGTAAGAGCTCAGGAGCTTAAGGTTAAAAGTTAAAAGTTAAATTATTGAAATAAAGCACACAATGGTAAACTATAAGGGACGAAAAAATATTACCTGATCAAAACCCAGATAAGTGCCCAAGCCGATTGCAGGTATTTCTCTGCCATTGTTAAGTTTCAATTTCGGCACTTCCACAGCACTGTTTTCCATCTGTAAATCAACAGCAACAATAAAAATAACAGCCTTTATAATTGTTGTATTCCAAGTAAAAAAAGCGAGAGTGTAGGCTAATCATATAATTTAAACAAAATGGCGTCAGCACAGTCCACAGCTGTGTCTTCCCGCGTAATATTAAAAAATACACAACAACCGAACGCAGAATAGCACTTTTATACAGCCATGGTGTGCAAACAAGAAGTATGTAGGCGACGCCGACGCGCCATGCGCCATTAGCCATTATAGTCCTAATCTATATTTGCGTGGAATATAGCGAAATATAATTTTATTTTTATTTTTGTAAATTACATATTTTGCTTTTCAGTTTAATGGTTAGACACACGACGTATAATATGCCGGTGAAGCATGCTTTTTAAAGCATGTGGCATAGATTTCCCTAAAGTCAGCGGGTTATAGTATTCGATAACACGTAAAAGATGTAACCTACATTGCCGGTATTGTTGACGTCACATCTCGTCAGGTTATACATACATACACTTGCCTACAATTTATCTCTATTTAATTATTAGAACTTTATTCAGTTTTTCACGTTTCCGTGGGTTCATTTTATCAAATTTTTTTATTGATGTTTTTTGCTTTTTGTTTTCTTGCTGTGTAATTTTGTTTGGTGATCGTTATGAGTATGAATATACGCGTTATATACTTACCTAGGTTTAATTTGAGGTTTTCATATTTTATTTCAATCTGTATTCAGGATTAGTAAAACCTTCTCGCGTCGCTTCGGGAAAGCTGGCCCTTAGTACCCCCACTCAAAATTTTTTACACGTGATTATTTAAACTAATAACTAACTTTTTATTTATGAACTGATTGAATTTTAAGTAAAGCTTACCTCCCATACTATAATAACATTACCATCTATAGACATCATCGCCACATAACATCAGGTGGGGATGTTGTTAAACCTTAAGAGGGGGTATAAAGCAAAATTGGCAATCGTAGATTCAATTTTTACAGTAGTAGATCAAGTTTCTAGAAGCTGAAGAAAAACATAGTTATACTTCATCATATTATTGAGTGAATGCAAGAAGCAAAAACATAAAAAAATTAAATTTTCTCGATAGAAAAAAATCACAAAGTTAGGTCTAATTTAAAATCAATTTATTTTCAATATGGTCCATGTTTTTGAGTCAATATTTTAATATATTATGCTAATTAGTATCACGGAGGGATTTGTAGATCGATTTCTAAATCAAATCTATAATTTACGAATTATTTAAATAAAATACATTTATCTTTATAGCTCTAGGATTTTGACATGCTCTGTTCCATTTATCAGTACCGTTGTTCCATTGAGGCGGGCGGGTGAAATTTGATTTTTTCCTAGCTTTATACCCCCTCTTAACGTTATTAAATCTCTATTGTCACGTATTAACTTGCAGCGTGACAAAAATGAAATTCCGTAACGAAAAAAACCTAACACCCCCAATCAGCGCCATCTAGTACCTTAATACTAAGGTATGGTACGTATGTTTTCTACAAACTAGATGGCGCTGTTCTGATATAACTATATAACTTCTAATAATTATAATTGCATAAGTTGATAAAAAATAATGCTATGCAATAGCTTTACCGCAGCAGTCTCCGAGTGCCACATTTAATTTTTTTATTTTACGTATAGAATATAATTATGTTATTTGTATGTATCAACCTATGTATGTAGCAGCCCTAGGTAATTACCGCTATTCTTGGCCGTGATTACTTTGTTGTTGCATTCGGGGATTCCCTCGGCGCAATAGTCATTGTAAGCAAATCCCCACGATTTGAATAATTATGTAAATACGTACTCGTTATCACTTCTAACAGTTTTCGAGTAGGGATACTACTATTACTAGGGGACAGGTTTCCCGAAGCGAAGCGAGTGAAAAAAGAAAATAAAAAATAGTTGATAAATAGAAAATACGCATCTTGAATTATATCTCTCTATAATATAAAAATCAATTGCTGTTCGTTAGTCTCGCCAAAACTCGAGTACGGCTGGACCGATTTGGTTAATTTCGAATTATTTGTGGAAGTCCAGGGAAGGTTTAAAAGGTGTGTAAATATGAAAAAAATACTTGGAATACAGTAAAATAACAATTTCGCTTTCCCTTACAAACTATTCTTTTGGTTTTGAATGTCAAACATTTGATGTTCGTCCAGTCGTTTAAAAATGATTCCGAGGCGATACGAAGTTTGCCGGGTCAGCTAGTTATACATAAAAAAGCCGCTTATCCTGACACAAAACAAGTAAAACACACATCTACGTAATTTACTTGTTTACAAACAAAAAACAATAGCTTGTTAAGACCCCAACCCGCTCCGTGAGTTTACAACGGAGTTCAATAAACTTTGCACTTGCACAAAGATAGGGCCCATTATAATATGTTATTGGACCCTATCTTTGAACTTACGTAAAGCTTATGACCTTAACTGGGTAGGTATATTACGAAAATCACTTTGTAGCCCCTTTACTTTGATTTTTTATGTTTGTGGATGAATTCGAAAATATTGACTGTATGCAAAGATATTAAAACTACTCGTATAGGTGCGTTCATATTACGCGAGTTGTTATGTTGAACCCGCTCCGATGACATTTGTACGTCATTATGGATGAGACAGATAATTGCAAAACATTATGAGAAGAAAGTACGAAATAAGTCTAAAATTGTATACCATATGTGTCAAACTATGATGATACGGAAATTGGTTTAGCCGTTTTTGAGATAAGCGGGTACAAACTCACAGAAAAACAAACCAATATCATTAGTAAGGGATCTGCTTTTTACTAGTTCCATGATAACGTTAATGAAACGGAAGTAAATTGAAATTAAACAGAAAAAATACAGATAAAAAATAAAATTCCATTTTCTGAGTCTATAAAAGTACCCACTGTCTATTATAAGCCTATTTTTCAATTACAACGAAAAGTGGCATTGATTTTTATTTAAGAGAATAGCCAATCACTCAATACTCAATAATAAGTAACATTTATAATTAAAATAAGTACCTTAAAAGTATTCAACACCGATCGTCACTTTAAAAACAATTTAAATATCACTCACCAAGACACTTAATATTACACATAAAGATACAATCATTCCACACATGACGACGATCACTCACTGACTGAATGACTGAGATAGGATGCTCCATTGCTTTATTAGTTAATCTTACAGTGACCCGCCCTCGCTTCGTTTCGGGAAACTTATTGCTTCGGTTTGCAAAGATTATTTTGGATAATTCACACTATATCTTTATAAATTATATCCTATGTGTTATTCTGATGTGTAAGCTATATTATTGTAAAGTTTCAGCAAAATCCATTCGGTACTGTTTGCGTGAAAGAGTAACAAACATTCATACATCCATACAAACTTTCGCATTTATAATATTAATAGGATTACTTAACCATATTCTTGGCACTGTATATAATTATGATTTGATACGTTGCACTTTCCAAAAATGTAAGTCACTATCGAGGTTTTGAAATATTTTCAATACATTTATGGTACCTATACCTAGGTAATATGCTCGGGAGTATATCCAGATTCTATAAAAAAACATTTATTACATATTTTAGTACCTATATTTTGGGCTAATCCTGCTTAAAAGTGATTTGTTTCGTATGGATAACAATATTGAAAAAGCAAAGTAAATTGCGAAAAAAACACTCATTATAGGTGCGGCACAAAAGGAAGGCCCCGATGAAGTTTATTTGACGTCTGTCCGATCATCAAGTTTCGTATAAATTATTACATAAATTTGAAGGAGCAAATTGCTGTTCTTCATGGTCTATAGTGATGTGTAAAAAGTCATAAAATTTATCGAATGTATAACTTTAAGACCCAAAGTTAATTAATTACATGGATATTGAAACAATATATATATTTAAATATTATGGACTAATGCGGGACCATATAAACAAAGTATATGGTACCGCGAACAAATTCCTTCACGTTTTTACTAACAAAATACAGTGCCACCTTTAATAAAGTAAGCAAGTCAATTAGTACATAAATGAATATACTATAAATCATCTCAACCCAACAAGGCCCACTACTGAGCTCAAAGCCGAGGAGACCTTAAATATAAGGTGATTCGTAAGACTCTTGTGATATTAATAGGGGGTACTCAGTATTCGATTCTCATTCCAAAATATGTAATTAAAAAGGGTGCTTAAAATTTTTATTCCAAAAAATATGGTCAAGTGCGAGTCGCATCGATACAATGCGACTCGCACTTGACCATATTTTTTCGATACTAAATTAACATTTTTCACGTCACTATTTTAATGTGTCAAAGGGGCCTTAATTTTTTGCCGTTACTATAGGTACTTACATACTTAAAAACTTTCTTTGTTAACCTGTTCTTAAAAAACTTATTTTGGTAAACAAATATATTATTAATTTAATACCAAAATAACTTAACTTATAGTAAAAGAATTCGGTACCTATATTATAAACTAGCTATTACCAACCAAGTTGGGCTTACACATGTGACTATATAAGTACAATAGGTACGTGTTTTTTATACCTGGTAATTTTTGTTAGCAATCATTTTCCTTACAACCTAAGTTAGAATTGTTTTTGCACGTAAATAAACTTAGAGAATTGTGTTCGCAAGATGAGGCATACCGGAGATGTCCTAGTTATCCTCCATAATCCTAGCTGCTAGTAATAGCTCGTAATTGTTAGTAAGAGTCTCGAATTCGGTCACAGATGTGTCGCTAATGGTCGGTTTATACGACAACGATTTATCGTAGCGATGTGCATTCGCAGTTCGTTTGTGCAGTTTTATCGATGGTGTGTACGAAAATTGGCACAGATTTTTATGGTTGTTGCAAACGAATGAGGCAGGAACAAAATTTATTCGATAAATCGTTGTAAGTTGCTACCCTTAAATACTAAGATGGTCGCCACTAAATAAGTGTAACTGGATCCACAACTTTCTAAGCAGAACACAATAGCTTTAAAAAAAATTATTACTCGGTAGAAATGGTATTAGGTGAATAGGTTAATATCTACTTATTATTAATATCTCGGGTGAAGGTTAACGTCGAGCGTAAGGCTCTACTACCTATTTAAAATGAAAAATAAATAAAATAAACGTTAACACACTCATATGGGAACAGGAACACACTCATATTCTACACACTAGGATTCCCTGTGTCGCGGGTGGCATGGACAACACAAATAACACATCACTTACACCCATGGCACGTTCATAAAATTCCGTTCGAATTGACGGAAATGCCATACTGTAAATTTAAAAGTCATGTCAAAGGCATTCTTATGACGAAAGGTTATTACAAACTTGATGATTATTTTAAAGATAAAAATGCTTGGACATGAGTTTGATATTCTAGCTAGTAAGTAGTAATAAAGTGCTATCTGTAATGTGAGTAGCAAAAAAAGCTTCTTGGAAGTTTCTTGCCGCTTCTTCTTCCAAGACTACTCACGGTAGGGATTTATCGAAGCGATGGCGTAGATTGACTTTCGAAAAGTGTTTGTAAAAAACCAACTTCGAATAAATAAATTTCATTTCATTTCCATTTCATTTCATTTCATTTCATTTCATGACCTATCTGTCTCATAAACGTCTGCCCTATCCGGGAATCGAACCCGGAACCCCTCGCTTCGCAGGCAGGTTCAATACCACCTAGGCTACGGGGTCATCGATTTATCTATTAAGCCTACATGTTTAAATATCTTCCTCTAAAAGGTCTCAAAGAATCCAAACATAAATCTTCATGTAGACTATGCCAAAACTTTCACGTTTCCAACCACGTTCCAACTTGCTGTACCTATTTTGAAAACAAATTCGTAGTAAACACAAGAATGCGTTATTTCAATCGAATAAGGCTCACAATCGCTCGATTTTTGTATAACTGTTTAAGGCAAATGAGACGTGGACCGGATGTGTTGTCCGTTGTTTAGAAATGTAAGTTTACGAGGCAGATACGCGGTACAGACGTTGAGAAAACGTAACGGAGAAATTGTATTAGTTTATACCTCAACCAAGTATAACAGTGGAGTTTACCTTCACCTTCACCCTCACCTTTCGTTCACTTTCACCCTCACCTCTTTTTTCCCCTTAACTATCCATATGTGGGAGGGAGGGAGGTGTTATTTGCATGAAAGTATACAGGTGTTAGATAGTTTGCACGTTCGGCTCAGGCGGAACATGACAATGACGTCATAGTTTTCCGTGCGTGCAGCCGACGTTCATCGATTTATAAAAAGTTATCACGTCAAAAAATCGAAAACTGAAAACACTTATGTCCATAACTGTACCGTAAACACTTTTGATAACTCTCAACAGTGGATTCTGTTCACTTGTATCGTAAACTTCAGGCTTCGTTCAACTAACTTAGTAACTAAGTAAGTTACTATGTCGTGTTTATATATTTTCGCGTTTAGTGTGTTAGTTACAACTTCGGCTGGGCCGGTCACAGAGAGTTATAAAGATCAATGTAAGTAAATAAACTCATTACAACCAATTTTTCCCACGTCCCACTGCTGGGCTATAGTTTCTTGCAATTCAAAGACCAAGTCCACCATATCGAGTGACGACCCCGCAGCCGACTTGGTAGTGACTCTGCCTGCGAAGCGAGGTATTCCGGGTTCGATTTCCGGTACCAGATATTTAAGAGACAAATAAATGTACGTTCTCGAGTCATGGTGTTGGGGATGTTAGGGCGCGTTCACATAGAACGTCCGTTTTACTGGATCTGTTTTAATGGGTCAGTATTTTTTGTGTGTGTTTGTGTGTGGGACTTTTTACTGGATCCGGTATACTGGATTCTGTGTGAAATCGCTCATACCACTACATACGCTACTAGCATCCAGTATTCCGGATCCAGTAAAACGGACGTTCTATGTGAACGCGCCCTTATTGTTGTGATTTCCATGGCGCCCACGACACAAGGTATCCTACTGTGTCTGTGTGTGTGTGCCTGTGTGTGTGTGGGGGGGGGGGATTGGTACAGCCCAAGTGCAGCTTAAAATAATTCTATTCTCTTCGTTGTAAAGTTTGTACGGATCCAAGAACAATGCAGAAGCACGCAGCGTACACAGAATGGGCGGACGCGTACTCGTGCACCAGACACCGCTGTCAGCCTGGGGGGAGGAACCTCGCCATCTACACTGTCGGGTAAGTGCCTGCAGGTCACTCACTGGTATTAAGGACGCACGAAGTGCCAACCTGATACGGTCTAATACTACGAGTATGCGTTTTTGTGTTTTCCAAAGCAAACGTACATGACGGGCACATAATAAGCCATAATAGGCTTATAGTTAATACTATTGATGGAGGAATGTTGTTTGAGTACCATTTTTGTACTGTTTAATTAGGTATTATCGTTGCCATTTTATAACCTATTATCATGTTTAGGTGCAAGAGAGTGGAGGCTCCGGAGTCAGCCATCGAGTGTGAAGAAGTAGTGGAAGATACCAACATGCAGTTCCCGTTCTGCTGCACGAGGCTCAGGTAGACCAATTATCACCATTCCACAGTCTCTTCCTTCCTTCTTGGCCGGCAATATCGTCGATGCACTGCTATGTATCAAATAAGGGAGAAGACAGCAAGAAAGACCTTGAAGTCGGTGTGATTTCAAACTTGAATCATCGCGGACACTAACCATTTCAAATGCAAACGGGTACTCACAATTTAGTTCACCAATCTATTTAATTAAAGATCTTCATTAGAGCTAGGAATTATGGCAATCACGTCAGCTTACAAACAAACAAAAACCGCATCTCGTTTGGTCTATTCGATTAGGATTTATTGCCACAAACACACAGATAACAGACAAATATATACACAGACACATAGACACGTCAAACTTATAAAACACCTCTTTTTGTTTTGCGTCGGGGTTAAAAATGCTTTGTCGATTAAACAATCTTAACTATAGCAGTTGCTTCTCCACCCAGGTGTTTGGTGGTGGTCCGTGGTGAGGTATGGACGCGGGTGCTGGGCCAGCCGTGGGAGACGCTGCCGGCTGCACCCTGGAGCCACATGTACAAGATGAAGAAACCTCCCCCGCCCAGTGGAACTATGTTGTCTAAGTAAGAGATTCGGCATTTACTTTACGGCGAAGGGATTTTAGGCGTCTACAAAAACAGTAGAGATGAGCAGGATTGGCAGGAAGTGGTGTGGTGAGATGAGTGGAGGTGGGATGAGGTGCGGTGAGGCAACAGTAACGGTAGCGACCAACACGAAGTGTGGAAAACGTTGCCTGTTATATTTCTTCATAATTCTTGCTGCTTGCTTCTTTCTGACGAGTTACTTAACTACTCGTCACCCTATGAATATAGACAACTGATGAGACCTATCATAACATCTTTCTCTTCGATCTTACTGATGTCCATGGGTGAAGATGACCCCTAAGCTACCACGAGATGGCTCGTCTGCTTGTTTTCCGGCCATAAAAGTATTTCTATCTTTTACAATTTAGTACCCGACTGCGATCCCACCTGACGTTAAGTGACGAAAGTGGTAGATGATAAGTGTTAAATAAATCGCACTCACTTCCATCCATCCATCCATCCATCAGCCTTTATTCATCCACTGTTGGACATAGGTCTCCCTTAACTTGCGCCCTTAACCGCGCTGGCGTAAGCGTCACTGTAAAACCACCCTAATTGCGTGCAATAAAACGTGGGTATTCCCCCCCTCAGGAACGCAGGCGCGGGTCCCATCTACGAACTGGCCCCGGACACGGACGCGGAGAGCCAGAAGGTCCTCCGAGCGTCCAAGAAGTCCACCGAGTCCCCGGACTGTAACGAGAAACCTGCACAAGTTCCTGATATCGTGGTGAATCATTTTAAAAGCTTATAAATAACTTGCAATGTCTGTATGTATGTAAATGTGTGTTTGGGACAAATCTTACAAGTGTAGTATCTCGAAAAATTGCGAATATGAATTAATATAGGTACTTCATTGGAATCAGAAAAAATCTTGGAATGATTCCATTACTTAATTGCAAAAAGAAGATTTCAGTGTAAAATTCAATTTCTATCTCTAATAGTCTTCTACATAGTTTACATTTACAAGTGTCAAATATGAAATCGTTTTTTGGCTCTGGTGTAAAGTTGCATGTTTTTGAGATACGACAAGATCTCTTTCCGGCGTCGAATTATCTAAACGCGCACCAAACGACTGTCGCGCGTCGCGTCGTGTCCTCGCCTCCCCCTCACTACGCTACGGCATTTATTATAAAAATGCAATTGATTCTACGATTGTCGGCAGATCGCCCTCGCGACGGAGCCTGAAACCAAAGAACAGAAAAAAAGCGAAAACAGGTATCCAATCTATTAATAAGTACATTCAACCTTATCTACTTTGTGATTCAACGAAAACTTTGTACCCCTTTTGACGAAATACGCGGACGGAGGTGTGGTCGCTGTCGCCCTTCGACATCTGTAACGTCAAAGATCATCGATGCGTTGTCGGCGAAGAAAGTGGAATAGGAGAGTCAATAAAGAGATGTCGGTACTACCGTCCATCACGGTACCAGGTACCGGTTCTACTGTGTAATTGTTGTTTTAACATAAATTGTGTTCCGGTTGGAAAGGTGTTGTCGATTACAGTTTCGAACATCTTAGCCTTTAAGGGTAGCAATACATCTGTGACTAAATTATAACTAGACTCTTAACGACAATTTACTAACTGGACTATTAGTAACAACTACTAACAGAACTAACAATCACTAACAGTCCTTGCCCCAATCCTCATACTTACTAACTACTACTTTTTTATATTGAATAAGTTAATGCTTGACAACAATCCCACCTGATGGTAAGTGGCGATGAAGTCCAAGGTGTTGAACGCACTAACTTATAAAAGCCTATTCACTCTCCTCTTGAAGACTCCCACATCATACCTACACAGGTGGAAACACTGACGCAGGCAAGCTATTCCAGTCCTTCGCAGTACGCACCAAGAACGACGACGCAAACCTTTGCTATCTTAAAACCATAAAAATAATAGAAAATCAATAATGACGATCAACATGGAAAGTGATTTTGTATACTGACCAGCAACAAAATTAACTTCACAATATTTGCATTTCAGACACAAACGTCGTAAAACATCACACCCGTTATCGGAGGAGGCGTCAGAGAAGGAGCTGCGGACGAACGAATTGGAGTTCGAGGATGCTGTCATCATCACTGAAAGGGTAAGAACAGACCACCATAACGGGAATAAATACACTCGTGCACCGTCTTCCAAACCATTTCATTAGAGCTACATACTAACTGTAGAACTTGTAATAAAACATTTCTTTTGTTTTACAAAAGGCGCCAGAAGCATCAGAGGAAAAGGCGAACTTAGCAGTCACTCGAAAGTCTTCTAAAGTGAGTTTTATTATATTCATAGCTGATTAACGAGTAGACACCACCTGATGGTGAGTGGCCCCATGCCCATCAAACACCAATGGTATCGATGTGTTACAAGAGACTTCTTGGACAGCAAGAAGAAGAAAGAGAAGCTTAAGCCCCCCGCCGGAATACGACAAATCGTTTGGCAGCAGACTGGAGAGACAGAGACAAGCAAGAGGTTGGTAGCTAGCTAGTAGCAAGCTGAGTTCAAACCGCTACCACCAGCCAACATCGCAAACTGGTCTCGCATCGGTGTTGCGTTTGTTGTTACTAACGTTCATGACGCAAGCAAGCACCCGTATAATGAGGTAACGAATACGTTTATCCCCACAGAGTCACCAAGCGGCCTGGACAGAGATCCCGCAGAAGGAGTGGAACGAGCAGGAGCCCAGCTCAGACACAGAGAACACCTACAAAGTAAGAACCATGTTAATTTAGTTCGTACCACAGAGTTTATTGACGTGATACTTCGTCTTATAAATTGGTAAACATTAACGCGGAGAAAGCGATGAAAATCCAAGGTTGGTCTAATCAAATCACTGTTTTCAGGACACTAAGTGTTGGAGTTTAAGCGTAGAGCATGCCCCTTTCAGTCACCCTTTTTAAGCACCCGTCGTAACGTAACGTAGGTAATTTAAGGACAGCCCGTAATAGGCTCTTTGACCTTGCTACCCCAGGAGACGCTGACCCGCGGCGCGGAGGCGTCAGACGACGAGAAGAAGCCAGCCCTCCAGGCGCTGGTGGACGCCATCGGCACCAGGATGCGCGACATCGAGAACGTGGTGCAGAAGATGAGCGAGAAAGTGCACCAGGTTAAGCCCGGGGAGACTGACACCAGCTTGGAGAAACGGTTGGCGCCTGCATCACTATTCTCTTTATATTTTTATACCATAAATAGTAAAAATTAGGCTTGGTGTTATAACCAAAATAACCTCTAAGATACATTTTTAGAGATTTATACCGCTATGAATGAAAGTGATTTTGATTAAAGAAAGAAAGAAAAACCTTTAATAAGTCAAGTATTATAAACGACAAAAGTACATGCTTAATGACAATTCAAACTTATCTACTATAAATTTAAAATACATGCATCTACTAGGTATAAATTTAAAATACATGCAAGGCAATTATTAAAAAGAAAAAATAATTAAAATAAAAGCTGATTGCCGATTTGAAGTTTTTGCGCTATTCGAGTCAATAATGAGTATCAAACTTGCGTCGTCAGTACACCAAAGCCGTAATTTAATTATGAGCGAGCCTGTAGAAGTAATAGAGTAGAGTAAAAAAATGTGTTCATTTGTAATTCGCTTCTGATGATTCAGGATACCAGAGCCCCAGGCCGACAGCGAGGTGGTCCCGCCACACGCCCACCACAAGAGCCAGCTCCCAGACCACGGCTCGGCCGTCATGAAGCCCAAACAGCCGGCGCCGGACAACGAACACTATAAACGGTAACACCATCACCACTTACCATCCGGTAGGATTGTAGTCAAGCATTAACTTACAACAAAAAAAAACGACACTGAGGTACTTACTACTTACAGCATTGACCGCCTAGTGGTTTGAAAGTTGGACTCCCAAACCCGGATGCTCGGATTAAAATCCAGTACACACCTCTAATTTCCAAAAAATATGTGCGTTTTATTTCTAATTAGTTATTAATTCAATTATCACTTGTTTCGGTGACCAAACATGGTGAACAAACCTGCACACCTGGGAGTTCTCCATAACTTTCCCAAAGGTTGCTCCGCCAATCCGCACTTGACCAGCGTGTGGTGGACTATGGCACGGTAATAGTATCATACAGTATTGTGACTCGGCCCTGTCCTTGAAATAAATGCCTACAGCCGCGCGCGCTAGGGCCGCCTCTTTCTAGTTATAGTGAATGTAATAATGTAGTGTCTAGTTATAGTAGGAAGGTAAATCGCACGTTTCCTGACTACAAACCCACGTTAGTTCGTCCCTACGTCGTATCTGCGACTGTTGTGTACCGACCTCCGAGGCGCGTAGGTATGATTCGCATACCGACCGTTTGTTTGAAGATGGAATACTGTATGATACTATTACCGTGACTATGGCCTGTACTCCTCGCACTGTGAGTGGACGAGCCCAGCAGTGGGACAGTTTGTATGTATTCAGTGTGTGGTCCGTAGGTTCACGGTCCGCAACCGCGGCAGCAAGTACCTCCGCACGGCGCTGACGGAGGGGACCAGCGAGCCACCACTGTTCGTCGAGGACTCCCACCTCAACGGCTACTTCAGCGACGCCAGCAACAGCGTGCAGCGACGGGTTAACGCGCCCAAGGTTTGTGCTTATCAATGTTGTCCCTGTAGGCTAGGCAATCGTGCCTGTTGAGCGGTCGTACTCCGACTATTTACGTTCGGAGTTTGAATATAAATGAGCGGTGTACAAAACTTTGATACCAATTTTTTTTATGGATTTAAGATTGCAAATCATGCAGCAGCACCCTTCTGCTGCCCGTGACAACTGTGGCCGACACAGTACAACACTCACATCGGGAGTAGGAGATTTACTTTAGATGTCGCCGCAGGTCTATTGGCCGTATTGGAGCAGCCTACAGCATTGATCCGAACCCCACGAGGCCACGAACCCAGCATTGAACAATGCCGGAAAACTAGGGTGCCGTAAAGGCGAAATGAACACTCTTGGCAAAGAAATGTATCACTGTATTTTCATACTATACTAGTTGTCCCAGTAGTTGCTTTATAATTAAAAAATGTTTTGGTGATATATCGACAGCAACGCCACTTAAATCAAAACTATCCTCGAATCCACTTGAACACACACAAAAAAAATCATTCAAATCGGTCCAGCCGTTTTTGAGTTTTAGCGTGACCAACGCACAGCAATTCTATTTATATAGATATATAAGAAGATTTCCTTGTTATAAGAATTAACATAACCAATACTACCATTGCCAGCCTACCTAAATACGACCATATCTTCTAGGAACCTGCACAGTATGTGGCCCCAGTAGAAACGCACCACAAGACGCACATCCTCAGCGATTCCTCCGACGAGACGCGGAAGCGCTCCCACCGCGCGCACAAGAAGAAGGGGAAAGGCCACAAGAAACACCACGGCAAAGACAAGAGGAAGAAAATACGGCCCAGCTCCGCCGAGGTCGACAGAAATGTCGTGTCTATCGAGAATAGCGCTATTGTTACCATTTAAGCATCTCTAACTATTCTTTTTCGTCTTTACAACCAGTAGGCACGGTAATAGTATTGTGACTCGGCCCTGTCCTTGAAATAAATGCCTACAGCCCCGCACGCTAGGGCCGCCTCTTTCTAGTTGTAGCGAATGTAAGTGGGTAGGTAAATACGCACGCTTCCTGATTACAAACCCACACGCGATTGTCCCTATGGCGCTTCTGTGGCTGTTGTGTACTTAATGTGTACTAAACTCCAAGGCGCGTAGGTATGATTCGCGTTCCGATCGTTTGTATGAAGATGGAATACTGTACGATACTATTACCGTGCAGTAGGGTAGCTGTGGCGGTACCCCCAATTCCAGCGTGACACCTGACCGAGAAATACATAACCTACAAACGTAAAACCTTATGTTGAAAATTAAACTATATGTCACACGGAATAAAACTCACATTTCAGTGGTTTCCTATGAGTTGAATTTCACTTTCAGTAGTCTGGATATGTGCGCAGATCTTTACGTTCATAGACCACTTTTTGTTTTGGGGTGACACCATGACGACTGCACCGGGGGACACCCAAGCTAGCTACGCCTCTGTTTACAACCCCTTATTCTGTCTCTTATCCTCTCACAAGGGTACAGGCCAGCCCCCCACACTGGCTATAACCGATAAGTAGACTTCATACACCTTTGAGAACATAATGAAGAACTCTTAAGTGTGCAAGTTTCGTCACTTGCTTGTGACAACCAGGTGATATTTCTGCATATTTTTGGACCTAAGACATACTCATCAAGTCTTGGTCAACTATTTGGGGCATTTCAAATTTCCAGCTTCGATTTAATTCATTTCAACCCATTGTCTTGATCGACTGATAAAACAGTTCTTGCATTTGTAATTAATGTAATTTTTGATTTTTAATTTAATATTTATAGTTGTAAAATTACGATAATAGATGTAACTAAGCAATTGTAAATAAAGTATGTTTTTTAAATTGATTTTTCTGTACCATGAAACCACTTACTTATAACTTAATTTTAAATTTAAAAAACGATTTAAAAAATGATACGATCTTTGTTTCGCATTTCGTGCTGTGCTTTTCAAGGAAAGCAGTTATTTACAATTTTTCTTGTGTCATATATAATAGTAGTTTCTCGTGCTGTCTCATGTTGGCCACGCTCTCCAGATGCCTATATCCTACTCTGTCTACGGTTCCAGGGCTCAGGTAGCCGTAAGGATGTGGGTAGTTGATACAAATAAAACAATCAGTATACGGATATATGTTATAGTATATTACATCAAATACACAGCTACACTGCGGCACACGACCGTCCTAGCTACCGCTACCAGCTGTCCAATAATAAAATCTCAAAATAATATTAACAATAAAATAATTATTAATTTGAAAACATCAAACCGAATAAAGTTACTACTATGAATATTATTTAGTAAAAAAATCCATTTGGCTTCCACATACTGAGATTATATCGTAAATGTTATAATCATAAGAGTAATAAAATTAATATTACGCTATTAAATATAATATAATAATTACACAAGTATAAAAATTACAGTTACATGACATTACAAGTATTATAATGCTACAGTCCTACAGAAATGAGAATACACATGTTAAATGTTACAAAATACAGTATTACAAGACATTATTAACAATATTTTTATAATATATAAGACACAGTATTTAGCCTGGGATTACACTTCCCCGTTATATATTTTTATTAAAATTAATAATAACTCTCATGTATATTTAATTAAAATATTATATTGTAATGTATAATAAGTGTTGTAAAATACATTCGGGTATAAGTAATAATATATGGAATAACGTAATTTTGTTGATAAATTGCAATGAAATGAAAAAAAAACACAAGACTATTACGCCATCGTTTGAATAACAAATGTTTCTTTTACATTAATTATATAAATTATAATTATTTCAAGAAACAAACTCAATCCATTATTTTTCCAAAACGTATATTATACACATGTATAATTGAATAAAACGGTATACACGCAGTAAAACATATCGCTGGCCCCGGGCAATAAAGCAGTTATATCAAAAATCTAATTTTACAGGAGAAATAAAAGAAGCTAATTCGTACAGAATAAAATCTCTTGTGATTACTTCGTATTAGGTGTTTACAGTTTATTGATATAATACGTTTATTTCCAAAAACGCGGCTAAATTTATTACTGTTACTCTTTGTTTAGAAATTTAGTGTAATGCAATAATAGCATGAATTAGCCATAAGATAATTTCCATGCAATAAAGCTGTTATTGTCAATCATTCTAAAGAAATATTAATAAAAAAAATTAGAGTGATAGATTGATACTCAGAGAAGCCAAAAATCAAATAACATTAAAAAGGACGTAACCGGCGTTAACCGCTTTATTGCCCGGGGCCAGCGATTTATATAAAATGGATTATACTTTTTCATACCTTTCTAACATATTAAATATACAAAAGAGCTATTTGAAACATCCTACATATTATTATATGTATAAAATAATATAAATGTTCGCTACATCTACACGTATCTAAGCTACTACGATTGGTGTTTCAATACCTTCAGCGGACGATTCGCTTTCGCGGGCTTTTATACACTAACGGTCTTATTCTTAAAAATTTACCGCATTTGAAACGTTTCGTAGCTAAAATATGATTTGTCTCGTTTTTGCATGACATTTTGAATGCGTTGGTGTGAGACAAAACATATTGTAGTTAAAAAGGGTTAACAACGCGGTTGATTTTCATGAATAAGACACTATATATTATTTTATTATTAATTACAATTACATAGAAATGAAAATATATAAGTTGCATTCTAAGGCACGTATCGTTTTATAAGCTGTCCCTTTTACTCTTTCAGTGAGTATAGCTGACACTTCAGGCCACTTCAGTGGATGCCACGGTCACTACTTTGCTATAAAAAAAATAAAGATCACATCAAAACAGCTACACAATGTTACTGTTACACATTGTTATTAATCATGCTTCTCAATTTAAAGTTTAGTAAAGTTATTTTTTTTATTTTTCCACTACCGTTATATGCCCACACAAAAAAATTTTTTTCATGTTGAGGTCATACGATCGATCCCCCAAAAATTATAACTCATTAACCTTAGTAAATTAGTTTAAAAATCATCGCATAATTAATAATTAGTATACTTTTTTAAATTATTTTGGATTTATCTTAAACTACACGCTAATACTAAATAATTGTAAAATTATACGCAATAATAATGTACGATTTAATATTATATACACTTAATTAAATAACTGTGTATGGCACTTTAGGTATATTTATAATTATATCACTGGAGCTGCGTGTAAAGTGTTAAATGCATAATTATGTGTATAACCTGCCAGAAACAAAAAATCTTTGTGACTTTCAAAATTTGTTATCTTTTTTAAAAATTCCATGTGTTGGTGGACAACGAATTAAAAATAAATAAATGTAGGTATGTATATTACAATCCCAATTACACACAGCCCACAGAAACATATACAATATTTTTTTAAATAACATTTATTTTATTTTTACGGTAAAGGCACTATTTGTAAATAAATACGATTCTCTTCAATGGCACTTTCGGCAAATGTTTTATTTTTCGTTTTCATAATTATTATATTTTTAATCACAGTAATAAATTACTGTAGTTATAAATATTCTCGTATTTCACTGTAGAGTCGGTAGACTTAAATCCATTTTCACTTTTATTTCAAATATTGTATTTCTTTATGAAAAAAGGCATAGAGTAATTATATTTCTTATTAGTAAAGAATAGCACTTCGTGAATTATAGGCCAGGGGCTTACATGTTATATTACGAATATCGTAAATTGTTTTATTGTTTTTTGTAAAGTATTATTTATTCTTTTAATATTTCATTAGATTCATTTCATATTAAAAGTAGAGGCCCCTGGCCTTGAAAAATTTCATATAAACACCGCAAATCGTAACTTGAATAGAATTTTTATAAGAACGAACGATTTAAAATTTATACTAATTCAATCGAGGCACCGGTTGCACTACATTTAATAAATATAATCCTAGCACCGTACGTGAGTCGTACCGTCACACTTAAAACTATGGACACTCTTGCGATTTTAAATAAACTAACAAATTCCGAGGGTACAACTACAAAACGAAAATTTACCAGCTCCTAAACTATAAAATCCAATTAAGTACAAATTTAGATCCAAAAAACTAAATAAAAATCAAAGTCGATGATAAGCACTTATCTTCATTTTAAAAACTTAAATCACAAGAGTGTATCTAAATTGAGAAATACCCTCTAAAAGTGCACTTTTGGAAGCAAAGTAAAACTTCTCAACACAGAAAGCGTTACATAAAGCGATCAATCATACGAGGAGCGCAAACCTTAGAAATTGCCGAACTTCTTCGTCACAGTCGAGCTGGACTCCGACTTATGGGAGCTGGTGGTCACTGACTTGCGTTCGATGGTCTCTGAGGTGATCGTTTGCTTGGAGAACTTCTTGTCCATGCTATCGATTTCCTTTATCAACTCCGAAGGTTTCTTAACCTTCGTGACGCTGCTGGTAGCCTGGTAGTCGGACGATTGGAACTCAGACGGGCGCATGAAGGAGCGGCTCGTGTCCGAACTCATTTTCGATTCTAGCGTGTTGAATTTAGAGTCCAAAGTGCTGTATCTCGAGTCGTTGTCGAACGACTTCGACAGCTCGTCGATGCCTTCGAGCTTTATCGGTTCGTATTTCGTGTTCGTGCTTGTCATGTTGACTGGTGATGAGCTGTAGATCTTGGTGGTAGTGATCTTTTGTGTCCCATTCGGTATCTCCTTCACCTCGGTGGTAGTTTCCTCCATGAAGTTCGGTCCGCCGTAGCTGTGCATCTCCTTGCCGTACGGCGACGATATCCTCTCGAACTCCGGAGTGGGAGCCTTCACCAGATCCATTGTCTTGGAGTAGTCAAACTCGGACCTGTCAAACTTCGAGGGCGTCGAAGTCGCGAAGGGAGATTTGACCTCCTGCCGCGTTTCTGTCTTAACGTACTCCGTTTTAGGGTAGCTCTGGTAGGATTCGCTCTTGACCGTGTACTCGGAATGTTTGGTCCCCCCGGGGATCGTTTCAGTGGATTTCTGGTGTTCAGTGAAGTTTTGCCCGACGCCGTCAAACGGAGATTTTGGTGTCGATGGCTTTTTGAGCGAGGAATAGATGGGTTCCGATTTCTCATCAAACTTCAGATCCCTGGCGTTGAACTTGGGGCTCATCGGAGACTTGGGCGCGTCATATCCAAACTTCTGCTCCTGTTTGCTGAACTGAGAGCTGAACTGGCTCTGACTGGACTCAAACCTCTGTTCCTCGCTTTTGCTATACTCTGTGTTGATAGGTCGCGGGGTGTCGTACAAGCGGGTCTCGTAACTGAAAATTCGCGATTGCTGATTACACCCATGTTATTGGTATACGATACCAACACGTACCATCCCCGTTAACGGCAACGGCCCCGGTAATGGCCCAGCACCAACACCGACATGCAACATGCGTTAATGCTTTCAAAATGCTATTCACTGACTTATCGCACCTTCGCACTGTAATATTCCTTAACATTATAAATGCCAAAGTAAATCTGCCTGTCTGTCGGCTACCTCACTCTTAATCCGCTAATAGGATACAGATAATTGTATGAAGATATTTTATTCCAATAATACTTTCCCATGGGTTATTTGGGAATTTAAAAGGGCATTTGTTTGTTTCCCCATCCCCACGCGTTTAGTAGTTTACTTTTAAAATAAATAGAATCCCGTTCTACCCTCATTTAGTTACATTTGGTTTTCTATACGCATAAAAATATCATAATGCTTGACTACGAGCCCCCCTGATGGTAAAGGGCGACGTAGTCTTGGGTGATCAAGTTCACTAACTCAGTACAATTCTATTCCCTCTTGACTTGATAGCAACGTTATAATCAAACGGGATCACCGACACTGGCGATTTATTCCAGACGCAGTGCACATTATAATTTTTATTTTATTTTATTATATTACTCTTTTTCTTACCCCAATGGTGTGATGTATCCATTCGTTTCTACCCGAGATTCTAATCAACTAATGTACACCCCAGGAATATCCCATCAAACCCTTGGTCTAATGACCATTCTCAATACCCTACCTATTCATAATCCTCTGTAAGTTACCTAGCAACTGTTTAAACATCACACACGTCATAATGTTAGTTGTTATTACTTTACCTACTAAGTAAGCCAGAGATTATGTTTAGATATAATATTGGGAACAGCTGAAGATAACTATATGGGCAGTTACGATGGTGCAATAAGCCATTTCGCGAAAGACCCCAAGTCATCCCTCACTCGTCAATCAATAATGAACTTTATGCAAATACGAAAAGGTGTTATTTTCAAGTGAGCGCTGACCGGAATTATTGACAAGAAACACAAAGTATGAGAAAATTGGAAGTGAGAAGATCGCACGAGTACCTTCAGTGAAATGTCACCCCCGAAGTGGAATTAACAAAATATTTGCTTTAAAAACTCAAATGAACCCCTCTGGTGTTTTATGGCTTACTGTTTTTGGGAATGAAACGCCGATGAATCAAAACGTAGCCTGCGTGTGACTGAATTGAGTGACCCAAATGACTTGCGAAGTTGTTTTCCTATTGATTACAGCCGGCTACACTTTTTATTGGCGACCATCTCAGTCCTCAAGGGTAGCAAAGCATCCGACCATATTAGAACAAGACTCTTACTAACAATTACTAACTGGACTATTACTAACAACAACTAACAGGACTAACTATCAATAACAGTCCCTGCCCCAGTCCTCGTACTTACTAACCAACTAACGTTCTAACACCGTCTGGTAGCTGACTAACCATCCCAGTCCAGATGCGAGTCTTGTTCTGTGTCGGTCACAGTTGTCATGGCGGCAGCGGAAGATGGCACATGCTACCTTAATTCCATAAAAAAATATCTTACAAGATAAAATAACACTCATTTACTTTTTGTTTTACACCTTGAACAACCCCCTCAGATTGACTATTGACACCATTGAAAGACGTCACAAATGATGCGAAGTGATGCGCCAAGTTTTTAAGCGTCGCAATGTTATGAATTAATGTAATTTACGTCACAAATGAGCCCACAAACGGTGAATGAAATTCAAAAAACGACATGAGCAAAAATGTTGAACTATTTGTAATATCTCGACTATTGGTTAGTGGACTGTGAATAGAAAAATGTACATTAGAAATGGGTAAGGTCACTAAATGGGTTTTGTCAAGACATTTCATGAATCAGTTAGGAAGTCAACGGTGGAAATGGACAACTATGAACCTATTTGTTCATCTTGGATTAATCATCATCAGTCACAATATCAAACAATGTGATCTTTATTAAAAATCTATACTAATATAATAAATGCGAATGTAACTCTGTCTGTATGTGTGTCTGATACGTTTGCACACCTAATCCGCTAAACCGATTTAGATGAAATTAGATATGCAGGTACTTTGAGACCTTGGAAAGGACATAGGACATTTTATTCCCTGAAAAGCATTTCCTTGGGATAATTTTAACAGTATTTCATTTCGGACTCCACAGGGGCGACTAGGAAATATTTCCATAGACCAACTTCCCAACCTAACCTAACCAATCTGCCCTACCCCACCAGCCGATCCATTCCCAAACAGCCCCGCCCAACACGACCAACCGAAGCACTGAAACTGACCATTACCCATCAAGAACGATAGCCATCCTCGTACTTTAGTAGCGACACGCGGCGCGGCGGGGGCGGCGGCGCCGAGCGCTTGTAGTATATCCTCTCGGGGACTTCGCCCTCGTCAACCAGGTACGCCGTGCGCACTTCCGGCAGGTGCAACGACTTGACCGTCACGGTCTCCTCCGTCATGCCCGTCCTATGTTACACCCGCATGCAGGTTAGGGAGAGTGGGGACATATTACACATTAGTCAACCGGCCGCTGTTATGTTTAACTACTGCAGCGACGATTCACGACTGAGATGTATTGCTGTTGAACATGTTACTATATACGACTCGGATTGAACGCGGAAAACTCGCAAACTGCTGAATAGAATGTTTGTATGTATTTCACATCTATATCTTAGAATTATGTGCCGAAAAAATTATATTTCTTTATATATTATTTATACATAGTATGTATTACATACTTAATTGACCACAATATAGTACAAATGGCGAACTTAATGTTTATAAGATTCTCTACCAGTTAATGTAAATTTAATAGCATTAATGCCTGTAGAAAAAGACGATTATCTAAAACATTAACTATATCAAAAAAAATGTTAACACGTTCAGAGACGGTGGTATCAGATGGTGAATGTTGACGCAGTGTTGGGTGGTAAATGTTGGTAGGTATACAATACATAGTATATACTATAATATACATATACATATATAATTATACATAATTATGTGCGATACGCGTCACGTCACGGATCTATATCCCTTTGAAGTTAGCTGTAAGTAGCTGCGCAAAACCCATTTTAGGGCCAAATTAGAGGGATGCAGAGGGGGCAATCCAGGCGTTATATAACTGGCTCGCTCACTCGCTTGTGTTTGTCGCATCATGTCATCTCGTTCACTCTTGTACACGCGCAATTATTTGTTACACCTAACTTCACAGGGACAACGGTCCGTGGCGAGTACTGTAGCTCAATGTTCCAATCAATGTACATCTCAGTCGCTCGTCAGTCAAAGCTTACAGGGGTAAAGTTGTAGTACAGCTAGGCGTTTGTTGCTGCGTTTACGAGTTTTGTATCATTATCGAGGCCTATGTCCAGCAGTGGGCTTATAAAGGATGGATGGATGGAGGCACTTGCATCCATAATAGACTTTTAACTCTTTTTAAACCTTTTTTGAAGAACCCCGTGTCATAGCGCGCCGGGAATACCTCAGAGGGAAGTTCATTCCACAATTTGCACGTACAAATTTTGATAACATTGGTTAATGCTCCAGGCCTTTCCTTTTTTAACTTTACTTAAAGCACACGATATCGTTTGCTTCAGATTTTTTTGTCTATATATATAAACAATAAAATCTGAAAATGACCAACAATTTAAACTTGAACCAAACTAAAAAGTAAAATGCAAACTTACATTACCATAACTTAGACGTTTGACGTAACAAACCTAACTTAACCTCAAAACCTCGTAAACACAGCGACAATTCAGATTAACTCATGCCAGACAGAGACGGGTTACAGTAAGAAAGAGACAAAAATCAAGTTAAGTTTCATGTACAGAACGATGCTTCGGCCAGACAGAACTCGTATGGACAAGCGGCAATGACAACATTATATATGTATATATACAGAGGGTCGATTTCGCAGCGGATCGCGACTTACTTATTTGTCATCGTTCTGTCATTTCTCGAAGTTTTTTCGCTGCAAAGGAAATATTAATGTAATGCCTAGATTATTTCTAGTTTGTAGACACAGTATAACAAAGCGAGTGGGGATAGTTCGGCGATTTATTACAGATTTACAGGTGTGTAGCGACAGGTTTTCAACGATGTTTATTTAAAAGGTTTCGTCGTGGTCGGGACAGCGTGGGGGGCGATGGTCCGTTGATACTCCGATTTGAACCGAAGATTGAATAGTTTTTTTCATGTTAGGCGAAAACGTTACGAAAAACGAAAAAGTTATGTTTTTTTTTTAAATATAATATCCGTTCGATAAAATAAAACTATTAAAATCAATACAAAAAATCGCAAACCAAAGTCAAGGCCACAGTCCACCACGCTGGTCCAGAAACAATTGCCAAAATTGACACGAAAAACTTGAAAATCTGCCATACAAAATACCAACTTACGGCATAGGACACAAGACACATTATTCAATGTAATAGTATACAACATTTGGGTAAGCACAAAGCCATGCTTCACTATAGCTGAAGTAACTTGGCTATAGTAGACATCTTATAGCTAAAAAAAAGTGTATTAATCGTATTTTAAACCTTCTTAGCTACAATATGCTCTGTCTCGCT
The DNA here is from genome assembly GCA_905404295.2 of Ochlodes sylvanus. NCBI lineage: Eukaryota > Metazoa > Arthropoda > Insecta > Lepidoptera > Hesperiidae > Ochlodes > Ochlodes sylvanus. The sequence goes on along the minus strand of FR990151.1, from coordinate 5,023,560 downwards.
CTAGCATCAGGGATTTTGAATACGTTAGTGTGAGACAAAACATATTAAACAAAAGGTTTATAATACACTTCAAAATTTCAATGAATATAAGCTAAAGTTAATATAGGCTTATAAAATGAAATTAGGTATATGTATTGACAGGAAAATATAAATGATGATAGCCGTTATCACGGGATCATAGATTTTTTTAATTAAGAATAATACGTTAGTGTATACTTTTCTTCACTCTACGTGCGAGAGAGACAGGTGATCTATAGTTCACGCGGATTATTGCCGGAGTGCACTAATACAAACTTAGTTAAAAATTAAATAATCACAGAAATTAAACGTAACCTGTCATGGACGTAACCTGTAACAGTTTTACCAATTACCTAAATATTCGATTTTTTCATTGATTATTAAAAATCTTATTACAAGGCAGTAAAGGTGACATAACATACGATCTCATGACAATGGCTATATGCAAACGCTTATGAATAACAAGAATGATAAATGATTTTTTTTTTTCAATTTTCAAACAGTATTTTTAATACACATCAAACAAATTAATTAACATTTTTTTGGTATTTAGTCTTTTTTCTATAATAAGACAAGTATTAAAAATGCACAGAGATAAAATTTCATAAAAATCCAATCGAATACTTAATAACGCGTTGAAAACATTTTTTTTTATAATTCATTTTCCGAGGCACAATTATATAATCTACATTCCAAAGTTATATTCAATAGAACCACGGTATATACAGGCACAGATCATAAGATGTGTTAAAGGCACGTTATGTATCATTATATAATTAATTATTATTATAATTATACAAATAAATTGTTATTTTATTATCTGCGATGTCCGGGCGGCGTGAAAAGAAAGCAAAAGTTAAGATTAGTAATGTTATTAAGGTAATTACAATGTTGGATGAGATTTAGTTTGTCGTCCAGAGATTAGTTGAAAAAATATCAATACTTAAAAAATAATACATTTCTTTAACGCGAAAAACTTTAAATATGTCGCACGGATTTTCGTATAGTTTTCATCAATAGATAGATTGATTCAAGTGAAAGGTTTTGATGTATTATTTATGGGGATATTGTTTTAATTGTCCGAACTATGACGGTGATAAAATAAATTGTAATGGCAACTCAACATAATTTTCAATTGTAACGCGTCATGAAAACATAGCGATGGTCGAAAAAAGATTGTATGGTTCTAAACTTTTGATCGGTAATTAAATACAGAGATAGTGAAAATATATCAAACGCAAAAATCTAAATAAAATTCGAGGGTAGTTTATGGAGTGGCTAGATTATCATTAAAATTGTGGAGTACTAATTTACACGGGGGGTACTTAGTACGAGGGTCGTAGCGACCCATTGAAATCCTTGGTTTAAATCAACGAAAACATTTTCACGACTAATCTATGGACGACCAACACAATGATGATGACCAGCGAGCAAAGAACACTCACCGAGTGGTGAAACCTTCGTAGTTCTGTTTGGGCGTCTCCTCCTGCGGCCTGAAGCTGGAGAACGTGGGGCTCTGGACCGTATACAGCTTCTCCTCTCGGCTCTGGTGGCCGTTGTGCTGGTACCCCGGCGTGGGGGTCGGCTGGTACCCCGGCGTGGGGGTGTGCGGGGAGCCGTGCACAGACTGGTTCAGGCTGGACACGTGCTGCGTGAGGTTGGTAGTGTTCTGCGTGACGTTGTGCGACGTGTTCTGCGTCGTGTACGTGCTGTTCGGACTGTACGTCGTGTTCGCGAAACTGCTGTTCGGTGTTTTGAATCTGGAATGGAGGGTAGTTGGTTGTTTACAATTTTTTTACTATTCAAACTCATTTTTTGTAAAAACGTCACATTAGTGCAACATGTGGACGGTAGATCACCGCCGCTCACCGGTGGTGCGACGCGTCGCTCGTGTACCCGAGCTGGTCGGTGTCGGTGTCGTCGCCGGACGTGTCCGCGCGCAGCTTGTACTTGGCCTGCCGGATCGCCGTCAGCCGCCCGCGCGCCTCCTCCAGCTCCTTCTCTATGCGGAGCACCTCCGACCTGGTGTGGGAGAGATGATATTAACAAAAAAACAATACTAATAAGTGTGCAATTCGCACGTGGTAGAAGTGAAACTTCGGCTATCAGGGGCTTTTAATAAGCTAGACAATTACCTCTTTATAAGCACCGTCCCTTTAAAGATAATGATGAATGATGTAATGATGAATGTTACTTACCTAGCGTCAATCTCCTGCGCGATGCCACCCACCATTCTCCTGTTGAGCACGAGGCTCCTCTCATCATCGCAGTGGATGGCGTCCCTGGCGGCGCGCACCAGGTTATCGGTGGACCGGATCACCTCGGCCCCGGCGGATTGGAGACGACGTGTGGACTCTGATGTTGGGTCCGCTTTCACCTGGTTAAATAATAACAGTATATTAATAAATAACAATTCTATTTTTAAGGTAATTCTAATGGTTCATATTTATTCTGTGGTCGTTGCTAATCTTCAGCATGCTGCTTAACTTGAAACAAAACTTGTAACTCGACTTTCACCGAACTAACCAGTTAACCAATAGTTCAATTATTGGTTTATGGTCGTTGCAGTCCCGGCGATCACAAATACAATTAAAACTGAGCCTCTATGATAAAATTCACCAAACAAACCTGTTCGCAATAATTTGATATTTATTCTGTGGTCGTTGCAAGCTATAAACTATTTATCACAAGATGAACTACAACCGTTAAACGAACTTCACCGTACAAACCACTTCAATATAAAAATTATCTCACCTTGCAAGCAACCAACAGTTGCGCGGTAGACGACGCCACTTGCCGTGCACTGGATATCAGCCGTTCCTCCGAAGCGGCACCTGCCACCAGGGCATTGGCAGCTTCTACCAGCGCGTGGGCGGCCGCAGCCACCAGCCGCGCTGCGGAGACCAGACCCTCGGACCATTGCCCGTCGTCGGAGGACGATGCGGGGCGACGGGCCACTTTACCCTGGGAAACCGTCAAGAGTTAATCAAGTTTGTAATAATTATTTAGCCAACAATTTAAATCGGCTATTCGCTACGAGCATTCGCTCGGTAACGGCTAGGTATCGGTTTTTTTGGCGCAAATCAAATGACTTCTCGTCTATATTCGAGAACACACCCAGACCGAAAATAGAAATTCAAACTTATCTTTCAAATTTAAACCTCAAAGGGAAACGAACCCTCGACCGTTTGAACGGCAGTCCGGCCTTGTTGATCATTGCGCCATACGGGTCGTCAATAAGAATTCATATTTACGCCTAGGTTTAGACCTATATCATCCTAGCTTTCCCTCGCGGCTTCGCCCGCCAAAAATCCCTAAATATATAATATAAAAGTTGATAAAATCAAAGAACTTTCACACTAACTTTGCACCCCCGTTTTACCCCCTTAGGGGTTGAATTTTCAAAAATCCTTTCTTAGTGCTCCCCACGAAGCAAATACAAAGAGGAGTCGGCCTAAGCAACTGTGCACTGTGATTATCAATTAGGTCCTGACGTCATCACAGGGGGCGTGGCTTTAGTCAGTACCCTGTCAGCGTTCGTACTAGGTGCAGGTGGGGTGCACTGTATTGTCATTCCAAAATAAATCATATTTCCGTGTTACCAAGAAAAAAACGATGAAGTGTTGTGTTTTATCGTGCAAAAAGTACTCGGATAAACGTTCTGATGCAATGAATAGCATCACATTTCATGTGTAAGTAATTTTATACGTAATTTAATTAAAATATTTCTAGAAAACTCGCTTATCGTCGGCTATCATACCTATACATTTAAATCTATTAGACACTAGGTGGCACTAGAGTGCATCAGACAGAGCCGCATTTAGAGATCAATTAATGGTAATATAATATAAATTTTAATATTTAATATTTAATTTAAATACGTGGTAATACATACCTACACGGCAATGTATTATTAATATTAGATTAATTACTTATGAAATTGCCGTTTTGTACGAAATAAGTTAGCGTTTCTTTGTAAAAACAATTTTATTTCTGTTAATTAAAGTCAACATCCATGCTATCGATGCATATTTGCTTACGTAGTCGCTGTTTAATTTAATATTTAATTATATAGATGACCTTCTTTTTGTTGTTACAGGTTATCTCCAATGCTAAGTATGTGTTGCCGCTGGTAAAGAGTTCTTGAGGATGGAGCACATGAAGACGCCGCAACGAGTAGAGTTTTAGGGCAATTACGTATATAGTAGAGTTTTACCGCGATGACGTACCGAATAGAGATTACGGGAATGACGTATCGAGTAAGAGTTAAAAGAATCCGCAAATCATTGATTGGTAATTTTGTTCAAACAAGTGTTGTAATGTTATGGAGTTTGTTCCGTTGCTTCTGTCTAAACCTATCTTTTAAATAACACCTATTAAGTTTTGTAAATAAATTATGTTATAATAGTGTCTGTTATTTGATCACCCTATATACCCCATGCTCCTATGCATGAACATATCGGTCGAAAACAAAACGCTTCTTTTTTCAATAGTGGCATAATTATAAATGTTTATACAGAGTCACTGGTGAGTAACTAACGATATTGAAAGAGAGCACTTGGTACTCAATTCTCGTCTTAATTATGAAATAAATGAAAAAATCTAATAAACAACAAATTCACACATAACATAATAAATAAATATGAAAGAAAAAGTGCTGTAAAAAAGCAATTTAATATCCTTGTTACGAAAATTCTGAGTACGTCCCTGTTAAATCCGACGTTTAGCGACATGACATCTAGTGTGAGGTAGTTGAACAACGTAGTTTTGCGTAACGTAAAGAAGAAAGTAGTTTTGCTTTTGGCCGGTAGGTGAAAAATAGAAATGTGGGAGGGGCGTAACTCCCTCGCACCCCGCAAAATGTAACGCACTGTTTCTTAAGGAAATCTAATTACAACACCTCCTCTTTGTATTTGCTCCGTGGTGCTCCCCTACGATATAAAACGAACCCCCGTGCAAAATTTCAAGTTTCTAACCCTTATAGTTTAGGCCCTGTCGTTGATATGTCAGTCAGTCAGTCAGTCAGTCAGTCAGTCAGTCAGTCAGTCAGTCAGTCAGTCAGTCAGTCAGTCAGTCAGTCAGTCAGCTTCTCCTTTTATATTTATAGATATAGATAACATCTGATCATACCTGATCTATGAGCTCGCGCTGGGCGGCAGACGCGGCCCGGACGAGGGCGGAGGTGGCCGCTATGATCGACTTGGCGGCTTCGAGGATCATCTCGTCGAAGTTCAGGGTCTCGTCGGTCTCCTGGGGACAATAGGTAAACCATGAACGTCGCATGAAAATCCGTCCATTATTTATCTATCAGAGAGTAGAGTCATGTTTATCTATCAGAGAGTAGAGTCATGTTTAAAAGTGTAAATGAATATTTATTACGTTAACATTTCAAAAAGTGTATTATTGAGACAAATATAATTGTTTTAGTAATTTTCTGTCAAACTTATAAATTATTTGGCTGGCCGGCTTCAACCCATTAATTTAATAACACAAATCCTTATTACATAATATTTAATATAATTATACAAAATAAAAAAAATAAACATAATAAACTTTAATACTTACGACAGAAAATTACTAAACAATAAATGACGTGTTACATCATCGAACTCATCTTCCGTCCCACTCAAAAATCCACTAATCCTAATTCTACTACCACTACTACTAATCCTAACCATAAAGGTCTGCGCACATTACACCAACTCGATGTCAACTCCGACTCGGACCGTTCCGTTCCATTCGCGGTTGTAAGTGCGGCGAGTAGTAAACCTATTTCAAAAGGAAACGAAATTCAACCTTGCGCAACAAGATATAAAGCGCATAATTGAGTTCTAGTTTTGTCAAAGAGTCGCCGTCACCGACTCTTTGACAGTTGACTTTGACTTTGGGACTTGAGTGGGTCCAATGTGCGAAGTTCTTAACTGCAACTACTGAACATCTTCTAGAACAACATATCTTCTCCAGCACTCTACCGCTTCTCTCCCCGACGACCGGTACACGGCCGATGTGTATATGTTTGATTCCTGGGTGATTCAATAAAAAACAACCAAGAATATCAAACATATCTCACCGGCACGCGACATCTTCTCGCAATCTTCTTTCTTCTTAGAATAGAATAGAATAGAACAGAATAGAATAGAAACATTTACTCTGTCAAGCATTGTGAACGACAGAATAGTACATACATATTTAGAATTTAAAGTTATCTAATATACAAGGCAGGTAACATAAAACAAAACAGATTATCAAAGTCTGCTATTTGACGAAAACTTAGCACTTAGCATTGGGTAGAGTAGAACCACGGGCATTAGTTTTCAGAGCGACCAATTCTGTCCACTAATTAAACATTTAAATAAAAAAATTGCTACCCTTTCACAAAGAAATACTAAATAAACAAGGCAAAATATTATTTATACAAGAAATATGTACAATCACAACTTCACAGCAAAGGTATCCTAAAGCTATGCCAATTACATGTAAATGAATAGAGTTTCTCATATTATTAAAAACAAATTATTAAATAAAAAAGCTATAATATTTTTTAATGTATGGCTCAATCATTATTTCAAAGAGAAGAATGCTAAAATTAAAGCATTCCGTAAACAATTTTTAAATAGAAAATATTCTCCTTGGGAATTTCTTGCCGATTCTCCTTCATCGAACTACCTAACGAATGGCATCAATTCACCTTAAAAGTTCCAAACGTATTCGAAACATAGACGATCATTATCAACAACGTACCTGCGTCTTGGGCGTGATCCTGGGTCGGAGCGCATCGAGTTTCCTCGCCGCGGCGTCGATGGAGGCGGCCGCGCCCAGCAACTCCTGCTCAGCGATCACCGTGGGGTCGGCCGGGTCCACCCACTCCGAGCCTGGGGGTCCAACGACACATCGTCATCATTGTAACACAACAATGTTCTAATACTGGGATGGGCACAATATAAATAAAAAAACACAAGAGAGGTGTCAAGGGACACCCGGATGGAACGAAGTTCCTTTATTATTAACAAATATAATGTAATATAAACTTAAATAATAATAATCATACTACTATTAATATAATAAATACTTAATATAAACTTTTTATAAGAGAGAGAGAGAGAGACAGACAGAGAAACATGCGCACGCCGCACGGCTTACAATAGCTTACAATAGCAAAAAGTGTCGTTACAACTTTACGTCTTCATTTTTCGTTACAACATTTCGTCTTAATTTTTTCCGTCTAGCCTTTCATTAAAAGTTAGTTCATTAAAAATTGTGATAGCAGCTACCGATGTTTTTGTCCAAAACTGGGTTCCTCCATGAAGTACTAGTGTATAAGTTCTAGAGTCGTGGGTGTTAGTGATGTGTAATTTGTGTCGTCCAAGCCAAAGTAACGCTCGATACAATTAGTCACGTTCGTCTTCGACCTCGACGTTGTCGGCCCTCACCTTTGAGCAGCTCGGCGGCCGCCAGCATGTCGGCGACCGCGCGCGCTACCTGCCGCGAGAGCTCGGGCAGCGCGCCGCGGCTGGCGGGCGCGGCGAGCAGCGCCGACAGCAGCGCGCGGTAGCTCTCGCCGACCGCGCGCGTCGCCTCCAGCGTGCGCGTGCGCAGCTCCGCGCTCTCCGCCGCGTGCGCGCACCCCTGGGTACACACGGTATCGGTATACTAATGTACGGTTTCTATATTCGAAAAACGATTCGTTTTGCTTACGGATAGTACAACTATTTACGAGGCGCAACCGCATAATACTGTGTATTTGGGGGATTCTTTCACCATTCAGGCCATACTACTTAGGAACTCCTTGCCCGTAGAGATCATTTGTAAGTTAGTATGTATGTGCTTCTACAAAAATTTTATTTCTATTAACGGGTTGCCTCCATGCTTGTGATCAGAAAAAAATGATAATTCTTGCTTGTGGTGCATTCTGCTGAATTCACTAACTTTTTATAAATCGACTTCAAATAAATAAAATACTTTATAAATAAATGCCTACGTATCCAGGCACTCACAAAGCACTCACCATAGCACCGACGAGCGTAATTATAAATATTTGTTGCAGAGATGACATACTCTATCAACTTTGTATAAGCCAACTTTTTAACACGCAAGTTCATCCGTAAATGCTTACGCGAGCACGCAAGCACGCACGCACGCACCACGTCCTCACCTTGGCAGCGACGAGCATGTCGACGACAGTCTTCCGTCCGAGGTTGGCGGCGGCGGTGAGCAGTTCCTGGCCCGCCGCGCCGCCCACGCCGCCGGCCGCCACCGCGCGCGCCGTCGCCGCCGTCATCAGCCGCGTGCAGCGGACCAGCTCCTCCGGGGAGGCGGTCGACTTGGGCGGTGAGGGGGACATTAGCACCTGCGGATAATGGACACAATATCAACAACTATCACCTCATAGCCCGGCGGCTTGCGTCGGTCCTAAGTGATCGATAAAGTTAAGCAACAACGGGCGCGGTCGGTAGTTGGATGGGAAACCGCTAGTGGCTAAATTTCTTCGGCGCTTCCGTGCTTCGGAAGACACGTAAAGCTGACGGTCTCGGTTGTGACCATTTGGTAGCGGTCGTATCATAGCCATATCGGTTGCCTTCGGGCGACATAAATTTTTTCGACACTTGGATTGGCCACTTGTTTTGGAAGAACAGCTCTTAAAAACACGACAAGTTCTTAAAAACTGAACTTTGAGGCCACTCTGCTTGCTATTTAAAATATTTTTCTCACCACTCAATTTTTGTTTTTCTAGTGCTGTATTTTTCACAATTATACAAACGTGAACTATCATATAAAAATATACACGCATATTTAATACAATACAACATCACCCGCGCCCCATACCTCAATCTCCTGGGATATAGCCTCGATAGTGGACTCCAACGCCCTGGTGCCGCGCGTGTGCTCATCCTCCACGGCTTTGACGGTCTTCAGCAGTGACGTCACGTTGGTCACCATCACCTGCAACACTCGAACGGTCAGCCACCATCGTATCATCTGATACCGTGATCTTACCGTTTCATAATAGAGCGTTTTACGCTATGATTTTAGCAGTTTGGGATTTGTCGTACGATATTGTCGAATGATATTATTGTTGGTGATAAAACGCAAAGTATTATTAATATAATGCAAAATAGTATTGTTAATCATAAAACACGCAGAAAATTTAAACACTTTAAAATATTTAATTTAGTCAAAATTAAGGAATTAACAGCATTACCTAAAAATAAAATCGAAAACGTTTGAAAGCTAGCTTGTACTCATAAAGAAGTTACTTACAAAATTGAAGAATTTACACTATCATTATATTAAATATTTGCATTTTATCCCAACCATTAAGGTACATGAACTATTGAATGACATTATAACTAATAGAGGCTTTCGAACAAAGCTTTGGGTTACCGACTGCATTATAAAAAAAAAAAAAAATTTTGATAAGCTTCTACTGACATGGGTAAAGCTTAAGCCAATTTCATTTCGCTGTCGACCGATAGATGGTGTTGATTCTATACAGATTAAAAACCCAATAAAAAAAACATAAAAACTCAGCAAAAGCTCATGCGGTAGCGGAAAACCCAGAAGCTTTCAACCACAGATAAAACATTTTTTTTTCAATATAGATAATATATCGTATACACAGATAAAAATTATATAGCTCGTAGTGTCAATATTGGACTTTAAAAGCACGCAGTGAAATGTGAAAGCTTGTGGCTTTGTTGGAAGAATTTGATATGTTAAACACTCCGTGATAGGACGATGATGTGACGCAGACACCGTGATGATGGAAGAAATGTGCTCAGATGATGGACGGGCTACGCGGTGGCCCAGTGTGGAGACGCGTGGACCAGACGTGGAACCGTATGATGACATTTGATTGTCTCAGAGACGCTATTTCGCTATACGAATGTATTCCTTTGCTATATAGAGAGTAGAGACCCTTGACTTCTCTAACTTATATGCTATTTTCAGCAATAGCTCCTTTGTAAGCTATTTCTAGGAGTCATCACCCAATAATGGTTTTAAAAAGATTTTTAGAGCAGTATTTAGTTATAAATTGTATTTCCTCTAAGCTCATAGAGTTTTTACAAGTACCCTCATAAGATTGACTTTAAATAAAATATTTAAAAAATTGTATTGTTTGGAACAATTAAATTCATTATAACATTTCGAATATCAATTACAAGAGTCACACTAAGTGACTTCTATATGAGACAATGCATAGCAAATAGCACTTGTCTCTTCACGCTGCATGTTAAGCGTTATACGCTATATTTAAAGCTATTATTAACACGTTATCAAACACCAATATTAATAACCAAAGATCTATCATACGACAACAACTAACAGTAGGTATTGAGGGTGTGAGCGAGAGGGAAAATCGACAAGTTCATGCCACATCAGACAGAGACAACACAACGCTAAACACATTTCCACGAACGATCATGATTCAGCTGAAATGGTAGAAAGAGACAGATGTAGCGTGGTGTCTAAAGATTACTTATGACATTGTTGTAGACGTTTTTACTTATAAAGATTTTTGTATGATTATAGATCTAGTCTTAGAAAAAAAAATTTTTTCAAAGTTGTAACGTTATTAATATTTTTCCAAAGAATCCTTAAGGTAAATGCTGTGGAGGACACATTAAGGCCTTGTTTTAGGTCTTAAAAGGATTTAAAAAGTTCCAAAATCATGAGGATACTAATATTTCCACAGACCTATGCAAATGTGAGATACACGTTTGATTGTAATCAAGATTTACATGTTCAATTTTCATTAGTTTAAGTTTATATCGATTTCAGCTTGCCAGACTTCACAACATTATTAAATCTTACTTTTATTAAACTCTTTATAACAAACAAACCTATATAACATTAAGCGAAGGGCTTCGTGTTAAATTGTATTGTTTAAGTTTTATATTTTTAATAAAAAGTTGAAACATTTTTTTGTATTCAATATTTCAGTCATAATAAATTCTGAGACTTGACCTACCAATCAAAACCGAATTAAATTCACCTTTAAACACCACAGTCGTGATAACAGAAAATGACGACATCGATTCCATGACACCAAACACCACAGCGAGAAGCGAACTTCTCCACACCATGCGCACCATTGCGTGACCATTGCGTCGTTTGTTAGACGGTGTGGGCATCCAGCGGTTAATGGGCATCAAATTCAATTCTGACCGATTCGTCCTCGCTGCGTTTGACGTCTTCGCTCTCGTGAAATCGACTATTGTCGACCTCTTCTAACATCCTCAACTGTTCCTCCATACGACTGTTCGGGCGAGACCGTCTCAAGCTATTCCTGTACTCCACAACCTCCCTAATACGTTTCAATTCATCGGCAGACGTGTCTGTCCCATTTAAAATGTTCTCGTAAACCCTCCACCAGTTGTCTATGGTACCGAATTGACGCTCTCGACTCTTTAATATGTCCTCGTATATCGTCCACCAATTGTTCGCGTAGTACTGTTCGGGATAGGTACGAGTCAAGTCGTATATCTCTAAGTTTCTCGATCTTTCGCTACTATTCGCTCGTCTGTATGATCCGTTCATTGTATTGTAGCAGTTTATATTTCTCGTCAACGTATTGTTGACGTTGAAAGAGACGTTTCGGTTGTACGCGGGCGGCGCAGAGCGTTCCCTTTTTGCCAAGACTTCCATAGGAACTATATTTTCTTTGTGTCTGTCGCTTCTGTAACTCCTTATAATCTCCTTGTAATATTTTTCCAACAGGCACAGTTCTTCGTAACTGTACTTCGATACGTCGATGCGATTGTACACATCTATAATGTCTTGTACGTGAACTAACTTTCTCTTTCTACCCTCTATTTGTACGTTAGAAAGAGCTTTTAACTTCTCGATCAACGGATCGAATCCTTTATAAATAAAGTCTTTTTTGGCGAATTCTATCAACTTCAACACCATATCTTCGTATTTCTTATCGTATTCTAAATCTTTCTTAACCGCTTTCGACTTATCTACTTCATCTATGAACGTTTGCAGCGTCTCTTTCTGTCTTTCGTATTTGTCCATTTCCGTCTTTATCTCTCCTAGGACAAGTTCGTGTCCACTGAATCTTTCCAGTTCTCGTCTCGTCTCTTCCATCTTCTCCAAGTTTCTCTTAGCTAGAGCCTTCCACCATTCAGTGTCATCTTTGAACATTTTCCAGAACTCTCCTTTGACGCTCATTGTTTCTGGTTTAACCATAACTTCTGTTCTATCCGTCTCCTTCTGTTCCGGAGTCAAAGGTTCTCGTTTTAGAAGTTCTTTTATAACTGGACTGACTATTTTATCATTTTCTTTATCTTCAGGGCTTGTAGGTGATTTCAATGGTAAGACAGAAGTTATTTCTGGGCTTTTAACATCCAAATTGATAACCAAGTTTACCGGTTTAACCTTCTTCACTTTGAACACTGGGCTCTTCAATTTTGGTTTCTCCAGCTTACTCTTCTTCGATGTATGTGTGTCTACCGTCGTTATAGTCGTCTGCGTGACTAATTTGCTTGTGCCCTCAGGATCTTCGTAATTCAAGTCCTCAATAACTTGTGACAGCCTATTCATTTCGTTATCCAAATCAGAATTGGCTTGCAATCTTTGAATGACTTTTCTCTTGCGTTTATTTTCGGCTTTATCGAAGGAATCCACACACAAATCTACCAGTTTCTTCACTTCACACAGGAAGAGGTTCTCGCCATATTTCAAAACTCTCCAATCCATATCGAATAAGCTATTTTTGGATGCGTTATTGTACCTAACATTTACGTCATCATCTTTGATAGTTCTTTCTGGGACTTCGTTCATAAATTGTTCAATATACGCGATCATTTCCTCACAATTGTCATAGAATATAGACGGGGAGACGTCGTCATCCTGACTGGAATAGTCTAGGAGCTTGACAAGTTCGTCCTCTTGGTCAGATTGGAATATATCGGTCTCGGAGTCGCATGAGTTGTAGTCGGTGCGCAGGTTGACTGATCGTCGCTTGTGGCGCGGTACTGTGTTAGTTTTGAGCGGGAGACTCCACCGCTTGGTCGTGTCGGACAGCCGCTAGGGAAAATTGACCATTAGTCGCCCGAAAGTCCAATATTGACAGCACAAACATTTGACAGAACGAAGACAGGTGACAGTAGAAAAGGGATAGTTTGAAGAATAGGTTTCTTTATTGACAATTATGTTCTTTAATGAGGTTGCGTAATAGTATTTGAGAGATTTCAATTTCGAAGGTAATTTTTGCTGCCAATTATTCCTTGTTAGTAAAATTTTGATTCCAAATAGGATTAGATTAAAATCGTAAGCGAATTTAGTCAACAGTATAAACTGATCTCTCAAACTATGTACAGAACTAAAATTATTATAATAACATTTAACACATACTTAAATATAGAACTGAAATAAAAGCAATATTTTTTAAACATTCACATATTCAATCCCCACTACGAATACTATATATTGCAGATAGCGTTAACATAAACAAAAAACGACAAACACCCATGAACCGAGAACCAGCTTTTATCTAACACATTACCTAGCCGGGAATCGAACCCGGGACCCCTCGCTTAGAACTGAGCGAGGCCAATCGCCGGTTATTGTTCCATTTCATTTACAGTTAAAGCAACATAAACAGCACCTTATGCAACATTTTTACTGACACTAGTCGGTAACTGTCATACATATTTTTGTTCATGTGCATCAAATATGAAAACAGTAACAATCTCTTCTTCCTAGAAAATGTTTGTATCGATTTAAACTATATTAAGTGAGGATTGCAGACCATCAATAACTAAAAAAGCTGATATCTACGCAAATATCGTCCAAAAGGGTGCCACTGTTTTGCATTTAAATAATCTGTACTTGTGCGAAATCATTGAAACGTGAAACGCTACTAAAATGTCTTTAGTTTATCCAACTACCCCCAAAAATTAAATATCTTAATTACATGTTAATCTTAATGTTAAGTTATCTAACTACAATGAAAGATAAATAGCTATATTATATCTTCTTCCTTAACAAACTACCCTCAAAACCGAAATATCGAACTACCGTCAATTTCTCCCAAAAAAAATACCAAACTACCCTCACCTTAGCGGCGTGTTTCAGCCGCTGCATATCCGGGTGCGCGACATGCTTCCCGCTGGCGGCCGCCGTGGCCGCGGCGAGGTCGCGCAGCGCCGCCGCCGCGTCCCGCGCCGCGTTCAGCACCAGCACCTGGGGCTCCGCCCCGCCGCCGCCCAGCGACATCGCGCCTTGCTTCACCACCTCGCATAGTTGCACTGGGCGAGAACATGTCGAACGTTAGTGCACAGATGCCTTGATGTTTGGTGTAACTATAGTTCCCCCATCCGCCAAGAGATGGCGTTACTAATTTCATTGAGCGGAAACATAAGGGTTTATTAAATTTGTTTATCATAGACTTGACTTGTAACTCCCTTAGGTACTATTAATGAATACTAGCTACATTTCGATATTTGTTGTGGAGTTTCGGACCCGTTTAAACATTGACCCTTATCTTTATTTCGCCTCTTAAAACACGATAGTGAATTTGATTAGAACTATGGTCATACATACCATTTACATTGTTAACTAGTAAACGGTGAAGTTTGGCGCGAGGTCGTACTCGTGAACCAAATTATCGATAGGGAAGCGTTTCGTCGTAGCTGCAGTCAGTACAAAGGTTCTCTTCACATGTCATGATGTCACCATATCATTCAACTGTACCTATGGTGGAGACGGCCGAGTGCGCCGCGCCGGCGAGCTGCTCCTGCGAGCCGGCCGCGCCGCCGACCAGCGTCTTGGTGTCCTCGACCAGCGTCTTCGCCGTCTTCAGGATGCCCTCGCGGTGGTTCGAGAACGTGTCGCCCTCCTTGTCCGAGTGAAGCGTGCCTGCGATCAACAAACAACGTAATTACTACATCTAAGTTTATATTGGGACGAAGTTCCTTAACGCGGTTTACGGGGAAGTGCGATTTAGTAGAAATCGCCACGTAACGAAATGCCGTATGCTGTGTCTGCGTGTGTTTTAATAGTGTTGTGTAGATGACGTATCTACAGTATTATTTTGTAACTAGGTAGCACAGTACAGCGCTGCTTTACAATGGGAAAGAGTGCCTAGATGGCGTTGTTACAAAAAATCACCATGTTACGTTTATTTAATGATATTCTAGTTTCTTGAGTTTCACTTCTATTTTACTTTTAGTTAAGTTTAAACGTAAGGAACTTTGTGTACAACGTATGTAAAACGTAAGGAACCTGTCAGGGGTCCCCCATTACCGGCCCTTCGTGGACATCCGGTAATAAAGGAAATATTGGCTCTCAGGACCCCAGCCAGAGGGTATAATCTATCCAGCCGGGCTTCACGAAGTATATATTGACCGTGGACGCTCTACAAGTCGGCGGTGGCACTCACCAGCACTGGCGAACAGGATGGTGGTGTCGAGGTCCCCGATGATGGTGGCGATGGTGGCGGCGGCGTCGATGCACGCCTGCGTGCCGCGCGAGCCCGCCTGCAGCGCGCTCAGCACCGACACCACCTGGTGGTAACATTTGAATCAGTCCTCTTAACCTCAGCCTCGAGCATTAGCGTCGAGATGTTCGATGGTGGGAAGGGGAGGGAGGAATTAAATTACTACGCACCCTCTCAAAGAAAAGATGGATGGATTGTGTGAGAGATGATATTTAGATATCTTTCAGATAAGGGAGTCAGTGTAGAAGTGACAGCCAATGGGGAAGAATGGAAGAGAAGAACACATTGCGCCGACCACAAATAAAATTAGGAAACGGGCGGGAAGATGATGATGACTGCGCACACTCTCTGAAGCACACCTGATATATCCTAAAGAACACCGAGAGGCTGGCAACTCTACGCCTCGAGTATAGATTGAAGATTGGTTTCAACCAATTTAGGGTCACTAATTGTATTGTATTGACAGCAGACAGCAACTGACAGCAGTGATAGCCATGTGGTTGAACGTTGGACTCCCGAACCCAGGGTTTAAGCCCCGCACGCACTTTAACACTTGCTTCGGTGAAGAAAAACATCGT
This sequence comes from Ochlodes sylvanus, assembly GCA_905404295.2. Taxonomy (NCBI): domain Eukaryota; kingdom Metazoa; phylum Arthropoda; class Insecta; order Lepidoptera; family Hesperiidae; genus Ochlodes; species Ochlodes sylvanus. The sequence continues at coordinate 5,007,519 of FR990151.1, read as the reverse complement.
GAGGAAACCTGAGAGTTCTCCAAAAAAGTTCTCAAAGGTGTGTGAAGTCCGCCAATCCGAACTTGGCCAGCGTGGTGGACTATGGCCTGTACCCCTCACACTGTGAGAGGAGACCCGTGCCCAGCAGTGAGACAGTTATGGGTTGTGATGATGATGATTGTTTTGTAGTGGACCCAAGGACGGAAGGAACCCTCACCTTCTCATTGACCCTCCTGGCGGCGTCGGCCACCGCGCGCTGGTTCTGGGCGATGGCCGACAGCCTGCAGTGGCCGCCCGCCCTCACCAGTTCCGATACCGCCTCGCCCAGCTCCACTGCCGCCAGGCGGATCCTGGGGACAGACATTGTATTGTAAGACTAGCCTGATAGGTAATGCCCGTGACCTCGTCTGAGTCAACTTCGAAATTGGGTGTAAAATGAAATGAAGCAAAGTCGGATAATAAAACTGTACATTTCAATTTATGTGTCTCAAATTTCATCAGAATCGGTTCAGCCTTTTTTGTTTCATTGAGTAAGAATAATAAGTTAACAAGAAACTTTTACAGCACGTAGTGGACGAGCACTAAGAGAGGATTTTTGATAATTCGTCCCTTAAAATTTTAAATGGAGGGTACGTTTGTATTGAGGCCAGTACACATACACGCGGTATCCGGTACCGCCGTGGGTAGTTTTGTAGTCATCAAAGGTTCTGAGACGGTAATAGTATCATACAGTATTCCATCTTCAAACAAACGGTCGGAATGCGAATCATACCTACGCACCTCGGAGTTCGGTACACACTAAGTACACAACAGTCGCCGTTGCGCCGTAGCGACGAACGAACGTGTGGGTTTGTAATCGGGAAGCGTATTGCCTACCCACTTACACTCACTACAACTAGAAAGAGGCGGCCCTAGCACGCGCGGCTGTAGGCATTTATTTCAAGGACAGGGCCGAGTCACGATACCGTATGATACAATCACCGTCGTCCAGGGGTCGGCCCGCAGTCGGTCACCTGTTGGCGATGTCCGCGTTGGGCGTGGTCGCGGACGCGCCCAAGCTGTCGGCCGCCAGCCGCTCGTACTTGCCGCACATCTCGTTGCCGACCTCCACCAGCTTGGACGGCTCCGTCGCCGACTTCGCCGTCTGTCACGACGATTAGCGTAGTGAGCGAGAAGTAAAGTCAAAGTCAAACATACTTTATTGTGGACAATATGTTTACAAGAGTTGGTCAGATACAACATAGTTTGCTATCTATGTATGTCCGACCTGTCACAGGCATACAATATTCGGTACTAATAATGATTAATTATATAAAAGTCAGAATTACAATTGACATTAGTCGATTATTCCTATTACATTAAATTAAATTAAATATTTTAATTATTGGTTGTCTGTTCAATTGAACTGAAGCTGAAAACTTTTACTTTAAAAGTTTTAATGTCTAATAAAACATCGTTGCAAACATAAGCTCTTTCTGTCATGTATGTGACGTTATTTATTGATTTCTTCCTAGGAAAACCAGCCATGAAAATATATACATTCCAGCACAGATAATGAAAAATATCTTCCGACGTTCAGAACTTAACGAATTTCAAACGTTGTCAAGTAATTAAACAGTTACACGACAGACGCCATCAATAAATCCATGGCGCAGGGCACAAACTCACCATGTCTGTGGCGAGCCGCGCGATGTCCTTTGCAGCGCCCACCATCCGCGTCTGGTAGTCGACGAACGAGTCCGACTCGTCGTACGAACCGATCAGAGACATTCTGCAACAAACGGGAACGCGGGTTAAATATTACTCATTACAATAATACGTTCCTATTTAGCTTCATTATTATAGTATGTATAAGATTGGGCAATGATTAAAGTTTAATTAGACAACATACTTAAACAAACTATTTTAACTATTCAATAGCGTGCTTTGGAAAACGCCTATTTCTAGCTAAGTATTAACATTGCTCTATTAAGTTATATCACTTCATAAATATGAACGTTATTTTGTGTATATTAATACGTGAAGATAAACATTACCCATTTGAGATTAATGCACGTATGTAGGATTGTCAGACTTGGCAAAGTCAAAGTTTACATATAATTATGTATAATTTGAGAAAAAGATTACGTTGACAGCGTCAATGGGAAATAACTTCTAAACGGAACTAATTACGGTCGAATTTCAAGCGCAGAACGGGTCTCCCATTATAATAATACGATATACATACAACTTTTTCATATCCGCACCAACTTTGCACACTGAGCACTAAAAACATCGATCTCCCAAAACCGAAACGCACGTACGCGCGCTCGCTGTTAGCTCGCGTCGGTCAATCTGACTCACATTCCATTTACTGACACATGGAATAACTTGTCAATGAAAATAGCTTACTTCTTTATGCGTATGAATTTATGGTTGAATATCAATCAGCCACAACGTAAAATTACATGTTTATAAGCGTTTGAATTTTAGTAGCGGCTTCGTTTTCTTACACACTCATTGAAGCTCTCAGCTCGGCGGTTTGCAGCGATCCTAAGTGATCGACCGATTTTAGCAACAGCGGGCAGTCGGTAGATAAGTTAGGGATAGGTGACTCTAGTGGGAAAATTTTCAGAAGAGGCTTCAACCCATTAAAAGCCCACTACTGAGCGTGGGTCTCGGAGCGTGGGTACAGATTAGTGGCCCACTTATGTGTCGGAAGTTTTTTGCAGTCGATGAATATATTAATGACAAAAATGTATTTGTTTGTAGGTATTAAATCTGTAATGTAGTTGTAAGCATTATTTTTTAAAAGATGTGCCGAGGAGTTTCTTTCGCCGTTTCTTTTTCGCCTCAATGATTTAAAAATTAAAATTCAATATTTAAGGCACCTTAGCGAAACAGTGGTAAATGCAAAAAATGACGTTCATAAATGTATTAAAAATGCCTACCTACATGAAATTAATTATTTGAGTTTTGAGTTTGAGTTTGCGACCCGTAGGCGTTCAACGTGGCTTACCGATTGTTATCTAACGATAAAACCCGGGCGACTCAACGTGCCCTGCGAAGAACGGAAACAGTCACAGAAATGTTTCCCACTACGGTCCAATCAACTACCGACCGCCCGCTGAAGCTTAGCTTCATCGATCAATTCGGATTGACACAAGCCATCAGACTATGTGTGTGACTGTGAGAGGAGACCCGTGCCCAGCAGTGGGACAGTTATGGGTTGTGATGATGATGATGATGATGATCAGACTATGAACGCTTCATAGTAAATTTCATAATAGTAAGAAATAATAAACAACAGGTCATGGTTTTATAAGCTCTGGATTTATGAACGTAAGCAGGAAACGCGTTTGCATATACTAACACAATTAGACTACAATTTGTGCAATACTGTTTCAAGAATGTTATATTTAGAACGCAAGGTTCTTGACTTGAGAATATACCAACTGTATACTATAATACACTCTGTAGTTCACTCTCGGGTTTGGTTCCTGGCCGGTGAAGACATTTATGTAAAAGGGCTGTTACCTGCCGGTTCCAAGTCTAAACAACCAGAAACCCACTCAAACGCACACGAAATAAAATCATCAAAATAGGAATTCAGTCAAACACACACGGACAGAAGAATTATATTAGTATAGATAATCAATCACTACATAGTATAAAACAAAGTCGCTTTCGCTGTCCCTTTGTATGCTTAGATCTTTAAAACTACGCAACGGATTTTGATAGGTTTTTTTTTAATAGATACAATGATTCAAGAGGAAAGTTTATATGTATAATATATTAAAGTTTTTCGCAAACAATTTTGGACTTGGGTACTAAGGGACAGGTTTCCCGAAGCGAAGCGAGGGCGGGTTTACTAGTTTACAATAAATAAATAATGATATAAACAAAAACAAACATGTTTACAAAGCTCAGTGATCGAGGTCGGCTGGCGCGTGTCCAGCCGCCGGTGAGATAACCGCACGCGAATATACGTTATTGATATAGATTTATTGCTCCTTGCCTTTGGGCACCGGCGGGCACATTACCGACGCTACCGATGCATCCATCAGCTATCAAACCAATCTATTTGTCCCGGTATACTTTACTAGTCAATAATAATCAACAAATTTCAAATATGTAATCCATAGAAATTCAAATTCATCTAGGTATCACTGATACACTTATGCACGTAATTTTTTTGGTTCATATTCACTGTAGCTATATTTATCATGTATTAAATTCATTCACTCTAGCTAGGAGGGGCCGAAAGAATTACGACATATTTCAAAATTTGAGAAAAAAAAAAATGTTAAAAAAATTTATATGGTACAAAAAATGCACCGATTTTTTTTCGATGTAGTATTACTTAGAATCACGGTCCGAAAGCGTGGTAACAAGGTTTCTGTTTGAGCCCCTAACACCCCGTATATATATAATAGAATGTTAGCATCCATCCGTTGCGTCGGTGTATAAATACCGCATCTCAGCTGACTAACCGCGCGGTTAAGGCCACGCGATATTTATAGCAGTGCACTCTGCGCGGTCAGACTCAATCGCACGATCGAACGACTTGGATCACTCACCATCGACACGAGTCGGGTATACGTCATTGCAATTTAATTTTAAATATGCTAACATAGTCTAGACTAGACTATTGATTGGCGTATATTCGCATAAGGTCGAAAGTTGCACGCATTTGCTACCCAAAGAGTACCAATGGGACCGTATTGCTAACTTGAACTTGAGCGTGTTATTAATAATCGGATTATATAATAGTTTCAAGTGAAATTGTTTTTATGTATTAAATGAAATTGTTTATATAACGTATCTAACGCATTGGGGAACTGTAAGGTTAGATATAAGTTTGTGGAAATAAAATATAAATAAGTCGCGTCTGCGTCTGCGTATGCCCCCGTGAAATTTCTGTACGCCCCCCAAGGGGGGTTCCACTGGTTTGGAAGTCCTGCTCTAGACCTTCTCAGTTATTAGGAGACTAGTGTCAGTAGTGGGCTACTAAGAAGCCAAACTACTGATCCGTTTGGTCAAGCCTGAATCACGATACCAACGTGTTTTACACCACGCGCACATAAACAAGTTTCGAACGTGAACCCCAGGCGTTACACCTCGCCCGGCGGAAGACCTCCCTCCGCTGAGCCAACATCCCCCCAGTCTGACCTGTGCTCGGTGAGCCTGGCGACGGCGCGCGCCAGCGAGTCCAGCAGTGGGCCCACGGCGCCGCGCTGCGTGCTCAGCTCGCGGACCTGCGCGCTCAGCTCGTTGAGCGCCGAGCGCGCGAGCGTCGTTTGCGCGTCCACCTCCGCGTGCGCCGTTGTCGCCTGCGTGAGACACATGTTTTGATGTACGTGGAACGGTCAAGGCTTTTTAATCAGGTTCACAATTCGTATCTGACAATTAGTCGTTTTTTATAGCTTAAGCAAGCAAACGTACAGACGGGTCACCTGATGATAAATGATCAACGTCGCCCGTGGATATTATAAACGTTTCACTATGATACAAATTCTCGCGATTTGTATTTGAAAACTTAAGCAAGTTTACCAAGTTCTTATGCACAATAGATAGTAGGTTTGCGAAACTCAATTCATAAGCGACGTTAACTTTAATGATGGAAAATAACTGATGTATACAGCACGATCGTTCAATAAACCGCTAACAGTAAGTAAGCGCATGTGTCCCAAACATCGCCCATCAAACTGGACCAATCCATCGTGTACACAAGATAAAAGACAAAAAAATTCGAGTTTGGTCCTTCGAGCCGAATTTCCCACCATCAACTCACTCACGAACTAAATCCAACCATCCTCCACAAACAAAAACAAACATTCAACTTTGGTCGACATACAAGCAAAAATATTTTTTCATCTTTGGTCCTTCGAGCCTTTCACACGAGCACTCACCCGGGGGTTCCCGGCGGCGGCCTTCCCCGCGTGCACGGCGAGCGCGAGCGTCTCGAGCACGGTGCGCGCGTGCTGCAGCAGCGCGCTCTGCGCGTTCGACTCCGTCATGTTTGACGCCGCGCCGCACGCGCCCGACACCAGCGGCTCCGCGTACGATACCTGCGGGAAATTTATTTTTGTTTAATCTTTATTGTAATACCTTAAAAATAAGGGTGTAATGGGCGTACTTAATGCCTAATTGGATTCTCTACCAACCAACCCAGGAAATTGTTTGTTTGTACTGAACCAAAAATGCAACGTTTTCTTGAAACGGAAGTTGTGTTGTGATGAAAGTTGTGTGAAATTGCAACGCATGTTTGAAACGTTTTACCGTTACGGCCGCATTAATATACGGATGTGCGGATGGAATTCAGTGGAGCGGAGTGACTGGTGGGTTGAAGTTGAAGTCGGAGATGTAGTCGGAGTTGAAATAATAAATATAGTATCACAAAGGTAAACATTACAAACGAAGTATAAAAAAGGAATTATTAAGTAATATATGTTTAAAATTATATCCTATGGGTATAAGAAAGGAATCAATCTCGTTGCTTACTTTCAGAAACCAGCATATGTGGTTAGAGGTCTAAATATTGATTCTTGAGTTTAAAACATATGTGTCGTTTGTATAAATGTCTTAATTCTTTACGATGTTATATTTCACGCTCAATACAAGAATCAGCGAGAAAGAACAGACAAATATAATGTATTTTAGTACTGAACGATTCGTGAGTGTCTGAATACATTTTACGAGTATATCACGGCTTACCTCACGTATTTTAATTGTCGGATTCGCCCGACTAGTTTCGGACCATTCCGCAGTCGGAACCGCGCTCTCGTCGGCGACGGCTCTTGATAAAGGACCTCGGAATGGTCCGAAACTAGTCGGGCGAATCCGACAATTAAAATACGTGAGGTAAGCCGTGATATACTCGTAAAATATAATGTAATCCGTACCCTCTTAATAGTTTTCTTTGTAACCTCCTTTTTCGTATAGTGTCTCTCCATGATGATATTTGAATATACTCCCTAAACTTGAATCCAATCACAGATGTAAACACAACACTACGATACACGTCGAGACATTCTAGATATTGACAGAACTACAATCACAGATTATAAACACACCGAAACACTACACAATAATCACACCCAACGCCATCACTGATTCAAAAAAAACAACACTTCTTTCATCGCAAATTTAAAACTATAGAACACTATTTTAACCAAAAAAAAAGTGTACTTAGAAGAATTTTTTTTGGTTCGAACCACTACACTTTTTTAGCATATAATTTAGGGCTACCGAACACTTTTTTAACCTAAAAATGTTTGTATGCAATTGAACCGTGTACGCACACCGTACGCTTACCCCGTGACCTATCCAGCGACACTAAGCCGAACTAGAATCTAAACCGTATCAGGGCCAAGGCAGCTCATTAAACTTATTTATAGACAAGAATTTGGACGTTGACGTTCTGTCCACGTCGCGAATTGAAAACGAAAGTCTTCTGGACCTAAGGCCTGACATCTATATATTGACATATAAAAAGATAGCTATGTATTCCTTGTTAAAAATAATACACGCCCGTAGGAGCGCGAGATGCAAGTTTACATACTAAGAAGTGCTTCATGATACATATTGCATATATGTACATATAAACTAAACAAATCCATTTACTATGGATTGTACAAGTAGCGCCATCTTATATAATTATGTGACAAGTTGAAAAAGTGTGCAGTGATGAGCAGTAAATAAATAATAGTTCAAAAATCCACCAAAACTGGAATTTTGGCAAATACCCCACCAACAACCACCTCTAGGGTGGTCACCGAGGGGCTGATGATGGGGTGAGAGATGGATACGTCCCCTTACCAGTGTTCACCATCACTCCGACGAGCACAAACCCGTCACCAGCGTCTCACTCACCAGCTGCACGACGGCGTGTCCCAGGTTCTCGGCCTCGCTCCTGGCGGCCACCCGCAGCGGCTCCAGCCGCTCCAGCATCTCCGCCGCGCTGTTCTCCACTTGCTCCGAGTAACCTGCGGGCGTCACGTCATTGTAGATTGTCTTGCACGTGCAATATTGCTGTACGTGCGTGCGTGTGCGTGGGTGCGTGCGTGTGCGTGCGTGCGTGCGCATGCGTGTGTGTGACTGTAACAGGCCAGTGCTTCCAGGCAAAGTGATGTTTGTCAGACTTCACACACCTTTGACGTTATGGAGAACTCTCAGGTGTGCAGGTTCCCTTACGATGTTTATCCTTTAGCCAAGCAAGTGAAATTCTAATATTCTAGGATTCTAACGCGGCCTGGGTTAGGATATGCTTGTTAGGGAATCCAACGTTCGAAATACTTGGCTATCACTTGCAGTACAATTTAATGAAGTGCAATATGAATATGAAGTATAAAAATTAAAAATGACTTCATAGGTTCACGGGTTCGATTACCGGCCTGGCCGGATGTTTATGTGTCAGATTGTTCTCGGGTAACGGGTGTTCGTGATGTGTAATCCTAGTGACGTGTGATCTTAGTGCGGGGGTATGAGTGCGTTAACGTTTACACAGTTATCACAGTGTTACTCGGCGCGATGGTAGGTGACGGTGGACGGTGTTACCTTGCAGCGTGTTGGCCTGCCGCGGGCGCAGCTCCTGGCCGACCGCCTGGATGGCCACCTGGTCCAGCTCGCGCAGCTGCTTGTTCAGCGTCTCCATGGCCGCGGCGCACTCGCGTTGCCCGGGCGCTTTCTCGCTGTGTAATTGTTAGGTCAATGTTATGTATCTATACTAAACATTGAAACTATGACGAACGATATCGACGTAAGACGTCTTTCATTTTGGTTATAAGGAGCACGCGGGCTGTAATCATTATTATGAAGAATCATCATCATCAATACAATCTATAACTGTCCCACTGTTGGGCACGGGTCTCCTCTCACGACGTGAGGTGAGGCCACAGTCCACCACACTGGCCAAGTGCGCAATGGCGGAATTTACACACCTTTGGGAACATTATCGAAAACTCTCAGGTGCGCAGGTTTCCTCACGATGTTTTCCTCCACCGAATAGCAAGTGATAATGAAACTCTAATACGAAATGTCATTTTGCGAATGGGATAACAAACTACGATATACGAACAGAAAAGGACAGAACAACTATATTTTTATGAGTGTTAATACCGCACGCGTTGCGCTATAAATTCCATCAAAGACATGCAACAGAGCTACACTCACCGTATGTCAGTGACGAGCGTCTTGATCCCGTCGGAGACGGCCTTGCTGTGCGCGGCGAGCGCCTGCCACTGCGCGCGCTCCGCCGGCGCCAGCACCAGCGCCTTGGCCGCCTCCAGCATCGCGCACGACCCCGTTATTATGCTCCTGGGGGGGCGGGGGTACGGTGTTAGTTCGCTGGTGGAGTTGGTGGGTCCGGCTCGAAGGACCAAGTTTTTGAAACAGTACAGAAGTAGGATTATGTTGGGATTTCCGACGGGTTCAGCAATGTCATATCGGGTAATATTAGTTGAGATGGGTCGAAGGACTAAACATTTTTAAATATGAATATATGACTCCAACAATAAACAGGATCCTGTTGTTTGTTTCTAGTGAATTGGAAATTACATATCACTATGCTCTACTAAACTATCCGATCTGGCTCGAAGGACCAAATATTCAATATATCCAAACATCCATCTCTTTTAAATATGACTATATGACTAGAACAATGACCAAGGTCCTGTTGTTATGTGACGAATTTAAAATTAACACTACGTACAACTAAACTATCTAATCTAGCTCGAAGGACCAAACATTGAACATATCCATTTCGGTCCCACCTGCCGCTGGCGAGGATCGCCTCCTGGCTGGCGCGCGCCTGCGCCGATATCCTGGCGGGCACGGCCGCGAACTCGGGGCTGTCGGCGAACTGGCACAGACTGCGCACCGCCTCCTGCAGCGGGCCCGTCGCTTGGGCGCAACGGGCGCGGTTCGCCTGCGACACGCGCACAAATTCATTTCATATTTCACATCAGTTCGTGTAAAGATTTGACAGATTCTGATAATTTGTGTACGAATGATGGATCAACCTTTTATTGATATGCAGTCCAGTGGTTGATGTATTTGTGTAGTTCCATTGATCAAATTAGACCGTTTGTCCAACCACTGGGATATATTTGGTATTTAAGAACTACACGTATAGGAAATCTTAGTTTTTAAGTCCACGTTATCGAATCACGTGCTTAAAAGTGCAGTCCGTAATCCGTTCGTCACTGGAAGTTTTGATTTTTAGTCAAAACCGTATTTTGAGTCTAAGAAACACCCGCAAAACTTCTAAATAGCATTAACATACAGCTTCAAGTGCGAAACGACTGTAACTGTACTTCAACAAAGGCAAGTGTGGGAATCTTCAAGAGGATAGTGAATAGACTTTTAATAAGTTGGTGCGTCCAACATCCTCGACTTCATCGCCACTTACCATCAGGTGGGATTGTTGTCAAGCATTATAGTACGGCCGGCGGTTCTAGGCCGGTCAGAACTTTGTTCGGATCGCTGCGCAGAAGTCAATTTCAGGGTCGAAATGGTGGCAAGACGCGCGGGGTGAGCGGGGTGCCACTTTGAGCATTGTTTGTTTCAGTCACGCGCTCAGTGTTCGTGTCGCTATCTCTCTCTAAAGTATTCTCACAATATCCAAAATCCTAACCTCAGACCGGCCTAGAACCGTCGGCCGTACTCTAACTTATCTTATGTAAAAAAGCAGACGTCACCGACCTCGCTGTAATCGGCGTCCAACGCCTTGATCTCCTTGACGAGCGCGGCGGTGCAGTTGGCCACGTCCTTGGCGGCCTGCACGAAGTGCCGCTTGCTCTGCGGCTCGCCCGAGCGGCCGGACGCGACGCGGCACGCGTTGCACAGCGCGCTCGTGTGCTTCGCTATCACCGTCGCCGCCGACAGCACCTAGACGGGACACATACAGACACAGTTTAGTTGGAACGAGAAATGTTTCATCACCCGCATTGAGTTATCTTAAAATTAATAACTTATTTAGAAATCAGTGTTAACACTAAACGCTAAACGCTAAGACAGTCACACCCCCGCACTAGGATTCCCTGTTTCTGATTTCTGAACAACATAAATAACACTTCACTATCTCACCCACGACCCGCGAACATACATACATTTATCTGTCACAGTAATAACTAGTACCGGAAATGGAACCCGAGACGCTTCGCTTCGCTTCGCAGACAAAGTCACTGCCAACTAAGCTACGGGATCGTGTAAACGTGTTGTCTGTTTTTTAATCCTGTAATTTCATGTTTCATATCTTAAAACTTTATGTGATTTCTTAAATAGTGATATACCACCATCGGAAAGAACTAATAAACTGGGAGAACGAGAAGAAAGAACTAAATAAGTTGGGAGTCTGATTTTGACCCAGATTGAAATTGGTAACAAATATCATACTTTGTTATTATTTAACCTCAATATTAATGTGGTAAAAAGTTAATACAATAACACTAATCGGCAAAACAAATAAAACAATTCATATACTCTGAAATATGGAAACATCTCCGCCAAAGACAATTAGCCACATTAATTTTGTATTTGACATTAGAGTCTGTCTAATTACTCTACAAGATTAACAAACAGAGAAGGTCTCCAACACGGCTCGAAGGACCAACTTTTTTTTCTTATTCCAATGCAATAATAACTACGTAACTAACCTGTCCCTTCACCAATCCGCATGCTCGCTGCGTGGCGGAGTATGCTCTAGTGGAGCTCAATTATGAGGAGAGATCCGAGCTCAGGAGCGGGTCGTTACTAGGTTCAGCCAACTAACCTGTTGCTGATCGGTGTGCGTATCGGACAGCGTGCGGCAAGCCTGCTCGATGGCCAGCGCTGCGCGGGCGAACTGCGCCTGGTCGACTAGCCCCGGCCGCCCGGCGACGCTCGTCTCATCGGACACTGCCACCTGGGCGAGACATTGTTTGTGTTATTATAACTGAGAATGGTTGCTAGCTATCTTTAAATCAAGATAGATCCCAAATGTTAACACGTAATCCACTTTTCTCAATCATCTTTCAAGTATAGACATCGACCAGTGACAGAATTATTACACAATAGCGAGCCAGCCCGGCTTCGCACGGATGCAATGTAGGTATATACAATAATAAATATAGCCTTTGGTTACCCAACGAAATGTAGCATCCCAATGGTGAAATAACTTTTGAAATCGTTTCCGTAGTTTTCGTTACAAACATCCAAAACGACAAATATTTTTTCTCTATAACATTAGTCTATATTATTGTACACGTCATCAATAAAACAATGAACCACGACGGACCAGGTACGCGGCCTGCGCGGTGCACTCGACGAGCCCCTGCACGGCGGCCGCCACCGCCGCCACGCTCGTGCTGAACTGCTCCGTCTCGGAGCGCTTGATCGCGCCCGCCATGCCCGACATGCCCTCGCCTGGAACACAACGACACTGTCAACGGCTGCGCCTCATGAAGTAAGTGAATAAGTGATTTTATAAAACAAGTGATAAATGTTTGAATGATCCCATTAAATGATCCAATGTTTTTATTGTTACTAACACGATACTAAAACACAAACTTGTGTGTTTGTGTGTAAAAAAAAAAATGTGTCCGTCTTTTTTCGTCTGGGCTAATCTCTAGAACTGGAATAAAGAGCAGGTTCTCCGAGCCTACCTTAACCTAGCCTATTTTTTAGCTCGAAATTCCCTCGACATCTGTAACATAATATGACTAACGCTATAACATATACGACATTTGAGTCGCCGATCAAGCAACGATGCCTATCGATAGATGTGGCGACATCGCACACACGTCACGCGGTGACGTCACGAAGCCTCAATCACGCTATCAAAGTTTCCACACCGCTCGCATATATACAAGTTCCGACAGCTCGTCAGTCGGGGCTTCACTGCCTCCCGGACAAGACGTGTTGCCCGGAGATCTGCCTTTACTAGAGTGAATCGAACTGTTATGGCCCCGTTATTTTGTCTAATTCAGCAATAGCGCGGCACGGCAAATTATGCATTTTATTAAATGCATAGTGACGCGCTTCAGTTAGATCGTGGACAATACATTTACGAAATCATAGTATTCTTGTGGTATATCCTTGGTGGTGGAATGTTATATGTGAAATAAACCTTTTTAGTGAACAAAATAAGTTTTTCTTTAAAAGACTGTCAGAGGAGCACGCGTAACAGAACCAATGGAAGGCTCCACTCACTGAGCCCCTTGCTCTGGTCGACGACGGCGTCGAGGCAGGCGAAGTACCCCAGGTCGGACACCGGCTGCGTGGGCGCGGCGAGCAGCGGCCGCGCGCTCTCGATGCTGCGGATCGCCGCCGCGCACTCCTTCTGCCCGGGCGCCGCCTCCGTGCACACGTCCACCTGGGGGGGGGGGGGACACCTTGGATCATTCGTCGGCTTTTACATGTCGTGTTGGACGTAGGCCTCTCCTAACCGGTCCTGGAGGCCTCCTACGAAAAACGAAAGTCGACGTTTCCGACGACGGATCGTACAGTCAAGGTCGCCAAATTATGTTTCGTGTGAACATATGGAATTTTCTTAAGAAAACTTAAATGCGATTTTCGTATATAAATTTATTTTAATAGGTAAAGAAAAAACGTAACAGTAAGCAAAAGGTACGATCCGTCGTCCGAAACGTCGACCTTCGTTCTTCGTAGTAGGCCTCCTGAGCCTTCTGAATCCAGCGGTTGCCCGCTGCCTTCTTAGGGTCATCAGTCCACCTGGTCGGGGGACGCCCTATGCTCCATTCTCCAAGACGTGGTCTCTTTGAGGAGTTCACGTTGGGTAAAATTTAAAAATAATTCAAATTCGATAATCCCCCGAGTTCCACGACGATCTGCAAGGCGTCCAAGAAAATGGAGACCCATGAAATATAACTTGGACCTTCGGCAGGTCGTGTCGTTAATTTTGGTTTTTAATAACAAAAGTGTCGGAAGCTCTCGCTCACTCACCAGTCGGTTGATGCTCTCGGTGACGGCGCGCGCCGCCGCCGCCAGCTGGTTCTTGGCGTTGGGGCGCGTCAGGTCCTGCACAAACATCACATTCATTGGTATTATGTTATGGCATAGTAAAGAAAAGAAAGAAAAAGGATTTATTCATGACGAGCTGTGCCCGCGACTGTGCTCGTCCGCGTGGAATTTAACAAAAAAAAACTAAAATAAAAATAGCCTAAGTTACTCCTTATGACATCAGCAATCTGCCAGTGAAAGTCCCGTCAAAATCGGTCCAGCCGTTATTTTGGTATATGCACCGTGTATACATCCATGTGCATTTAGTAAAAAGCGGTTATTATAATATTACAAACAGACACACCAATATTATTTATTGATGATATAGTTAATCTGCCCCTCACACATAAAACATACAACTTAATAATAAGCAACCAACCCTGGGTTGATGTGGGAATGGCTGTTATAGGTATGTTTCTTTATATTGACAGTTAATATTTACAGTTACCTGACTGACAGACTTGGCGGTGCCGAGCAGCTTGGACGAGTTGATGGTGACCGTCTTCATGGAGCTCACCATCCTGGTTTGCGTCTCGCGATCCTGGGGAACCACATGTGCATTACTCACGGTGCTATAATTTGTTTACATAATCAGGTCTCTTATAACTAACTTATGAACTTAGTACGCGCGTCATACGTAAAGCAGTGATAGTCGTGTGGTTGAACATTGGACTCCCAAAAAGGGGGGCCCGGGTTCAAACCCCGCACGCATCTCTAAATTTAATTATTACTTGCTTCGGTGAAGGAAAACATCGTGAAGAAATCTGCACACCTGAGAGTTCTCCATAATGTTCTCAAAGGTGTGTGACGTCCGCCAATCCGACTTGGCCAGCGTGGTGGACTATGGCCCATTACCCTCACACTGTGAGGAGACCCGTGCCCAGCAGTGGGACAGTTAAGAGTTGTGATGACAACTCTACTACTACTCCGAGGCGCGTACCTCAGCCTGGCCGGCCATCTCGACGGAGACGCCCATCAGCCGGTCGAAGGCCTCCCCGAAGCGGCGGCCGCTCGCGGCGAGCGCATCCGCGCGCTCCACGCTGCCCACCACGTCCGTGGACGCGCCGCTCAGCCCGACCGCCGCCGCGTTCAGCTCCGACTGCAGCTCGCTGGTGCACAGATACAGTAATTATAATGTAAGTTACTACAGATGAGATACGTTTTAAGTATAATTATGTATTTATATGATATACAGTACTATTTTGCAACTAGATAGCACAGTACAGCGCTGCTTTACAATGTATTATTATGTATTAGTTCAGATGAGAGTGCCTAGATGGCTTATTATAAAAAATCACTATATTACGTTTATATACTGATATTCTAGTTTCTTGGTTTCACTTCTATCGGATTGCACACGAAATCTTTTATCATATAACCTCAACACACGGTCGTACAGTTTTTAAGTATGTACATTTATGGACTTGAAGAAAATCGTAAAGAACTTCGATCCTGACGTGATTTCATGCCAAGTCCCATCTAAAAAGTTACCGTAATTACAGTGTCCCCAACTCACCCGTAACTTTTGTCGGACGTGGGGAACTCGCCCATGTTGAGGATGTCCAGGGTGTGGCTGATGCTCTCCATGGCTGCGTCCAGCTCGGCGTGGGACGGGACCGTCTCCATCGTCTGCTCCAGACCCTGGTTGGACATTGAGAATTCAGAATCGCGGAGAATAAGCGGTAGTCCAGTACAACGATTGGACTATTCAGTGTTCTATTTCAACCGATTCACAAATAAAAAATATATTATGTACGTCAATTTATATAATTCTCGGCTAAATATTATAATATATTCGCACTAGTGGACCCGCCCTCGCTTCGCTTCGCAAAGCTTGTTCTATACATTTACAAGTATTAAACATATTCCCATTTTTGCAGCATTTTCGGTCTCAGCGTCACGTTACATAGCCTATAGCTTTCCTCAATAAATGGACTATCCAACACAAAAATATTTTTGCAATTCGAACCAGTACTTCCATAGATTAGCTCATACAAACAAACAAACTCTGCAACTTTATAATATTAAATATAGATGAAGGTTATAAGGCACACGATTTCCTAACAAAAGCGAGGGCGGTTATTCATTTCAAATTATTACTTGAACTAGACGGCACCGAGTTCAACGACCTCTCTAGATACCGGGCACCGTAACCTCGCAGGGGAGGTTCGGCTCGACGACGGACGGAACCCCTTGCACCTCGCGTCGTTTGTTTATGCAACACCGATTACCTGCGAGATGTCCTTGGCTATGGACATGATGTGCGTCATGTCGGTCTCCTCCGACGTCACCAGGTACCGCTTGACCGTCTCCACCAGCGTGAGGGAAGAGTGGAGCACTTGCCGCCCCGACGATATTACTCTGTGGATATGTACGTCACTTTGTTAGATGACGTCATGAGTAGATTTTAATACATTACCCTACCCACGTCACAATGTAAGAAGACGTCATAAGTGCATTTCAATAATTATATTAACACTTTGTTAAGCTGCGGCTCGATTAGGCTGCTGTTTCATGCTAAATTCATTTCATACATTCATTCATTCATTTCATTCCTTCATTCATTTTATTCATTTCATTCATTCATTCATTCATTCATTCATTTCATTCATTCATTCATTTCATGATATATTCAAGGGAATTTTACCATTGTACACGCAAAATTGAAGTTTACTTTATTTTAAAGCAAATATTAGGTCAATTTATATCGTATGATAAACGATGTCTATTTAGGTTCACGAGCCATTTGCTCGGCCTGTGTGAAGGTGCCTAATGGTCGCTAGAACGCTAGTTGCTTCAACCAATGATAAAATTTACTTTTTTAATCACCAAAACCGCCTTTTACTTACTTATGACGAAAGGATAATACAAACTTGATGATTATTTTAAAGATAAAAATGCTTGGACATAAGTTTGATAAACTAGCTAGTAGGTAGTAGTAAGTGCAATCTGTAATGTGAGTAGCAAAAGAAGCTTCTTGGAAGTTTCTTGCCGGTACGCCGGTCTTTACGGTAGGGATTTGTTGAAGCGATGGCGTAGATTGACTTTCGAAAAGTGTTTGTAAAAACCAACTTCGAATAAATTTCATTTCATTTCATTTTATTTAACAAACGACATAAAAAGCTAATTTACAATTGCACACGCGCACGTCCGCAACGCACGCAACGCGCGCTCACACGCACCTGTACTGCGTTTCGGGCGGGTGCGGCGCGGCGGCGGCGCGCAGCGGCGGCGTGTACTCGCGCAGCGCCGCCGCCAGCTCCGCGGCCGCGCGCCCCGTCGCCGCGCCCGAGCCGCGCCGCGCGCCGCCCGCGAGCGCCGCCGCCGCCGACGCGGCCGAGCGGCTCGCCGATTGCATCCGGTTGTACGCCCATTCCGACTGTTGGTGTGGATTATTGACAGGTCGCGTTAAACAAGTGAGATGGCGCTTCTATAGTGGTGTCGAGTTTTTTTTAATACGTATAAATAAAAAAACATTTGTTAAAGGATCTGTTAATTTGGTGATCGTGCTTCTCGGTAGATTCTGTGCTAAAAGCAGTTCGTTTGTTGTATTCAATTTTGAATAAACAAGACATAATACTTCCACTACATAACTCGCAAAGTTGATCAAAGTTAAACAAAGATAACTTCGAACATAATCGATGATAACATCGAGTGACGTATAAACCGCCCAACTAGATAATATTGCGCACCGTCTGTCCGGGCAGCGGGCGCAGCTCGAACGCGCGCGCGGCCTCCTCCATCTCGTCCAACTCCGCCTGCAGACTGCGGATGATCTCCGCCGCCGCGTCCAGCTCCAGGCCCTTGCACGAGACGCGCGCGCGGGAAACCGCCGATCTGTTAAACGCACACGCCGCGTTACTCTGTTATACGACGGCGCGTTCCACTTAACGATCAAAACTTTGAGCGTCGTGATCGCTTAGTGGAACGCACCGTGAGCGGTAATGAATGTACATTTCACTGGCTAAATCGCTGGATAGCTTAAGCAGGCGAGTCACCTAATATTAAGTGGTCACCGTAGACCATGGACATCACACACCAAGAGCATAACTGATGCGTCGTCGGTCAACAAAGAACAGAGAAGAAAGACAATACTGCCTCTCAAGCGCCCAGCCGAAACACAACAAGTCGTTTCGCGACCGCCTCAAGGGTGGTAGCTAGCCAGACAGCCTTCACGGAAAGCTTTTAATTACAGTCGACGCCGCGTCAACCAGCGAAAAATAATACCTCGAAGTGTAACTAACGATCAAAAATAGCGTAATGAATACTAGGCTGCAGCCTCGTAGGCAACGTCAGCAACTGGAACGACTTAAGTTGTTCCATTTTTTGTTTTTTACTGACATTGAAATTGACCAATCACGGCTGGCCTTGTGTAATGCGGCACAAAATAAGAACCAATCGTGAACTTTTAGCGGTTTAAGTCACGTGAGTGATTTCGTACAATTTCGTATGACTGTTTGTGTGGAAGGGCGTCCTCTATACTTCACAGCCCGCCGCGTTCAACTAGTGCCAGCTCACATACCACGTTCGCACGTTCACACGTTCGCACGTAGGCACGCACGCACGCACGCACGTACGCACGTTCACTACTGACCTGAGGTCGGCGCAGCTCGCCGTGAACTGGTGCGTGGTGTCCGCCAGCTGCTTCGCGGTCTGCGCGTCGTTCACGGTGGGCAGCACGCCGCGCGCCGCCGCCACCACGTGCCCGCTCGGCTGCCGAACAGTGACGTCAACGTCATCATTACGGGCAATACGGGCGCGTTCCACTGAGCTAACACAGCGGTCAAAACTACTTTCTCTACAGAAAAGGGAATGTTTTGAGTGTTGTAATCGTTTAGTGGTACGCGCCTCGGGACAATTTGATTTATGTATGAATATTAATAACAATGTCATTATAAATTGAAATTGATCGTGGTAAAATGGAAAATGTTGTTGCCGTTTAGTTCCTTTCGACCTCTTCAAAACTTTGATACGAATGGAGAATAGTTCTATGAAATCCCCTAATTCAGGATCGAAAAAAGGGACAAAAGTTTGAGTGGCATGTGCATTAGCAAATTTATTTCTTACCATCTGTAGAAAAGGATCTAAATGTAGCAAACTACGTGTACGTATTTAATTGGTTATATATCTCTAACCACGTGTGTGCGTATGTATACGCATGTCCCTGGATAGTTTCGTCTCACTCTCTCCCACTCGGCATACCTGCAACAGACTCTCCGACGCGGTAATAAGGTCCAAAGTGGCGGCGGCGTCGTTCTCGCGGTCGGTGGCCGCGCGCACCGCGTCCACCACGCGCGGGATCTGGTCCGACAGCGCCGCGCACTCCGACATCAGCGTCTCCTATTAACACGGTGCGTTAGACAAAGACAGATATACACATGTTTGTGGTTGGGTGGTTCTTAATTTGAATTGGTATATCTACTTCTTTCAGACAACTGGCCCACTACTGAGCACGGGTCTCTCCTCATACCTGACGAGGCCTAGAGCATACTCCACCACGCTGCTCCAGGGCGGATTGGTGGAGGGGTTAGTGGCCAACCCAAGTGTCGGAAATTTTTATTCCACTCGAAGACATCCGACACGGCTCAACGACTAGTAACAACCGCCACCGACGGCTTTACGTGCCCTCCGAGGCACGGAAGCGCCCAAGAAATTTTAACTACACATCTCTCACTCAGTCCCAAAGCATTACCTGCGAGTATTTGTTGGAGTTGTACTGCGTCGCGTTGTGCGCCGATGTTATCAGCTGTGTCGCGCTCGAAGCCGCATTGCGCGCGCTCTCCTGTACGCAATCAAATCGTTGTTAGTATCTTTGTAATTTGTAATTTCCTGTATCGCACAATAAAGAATATTTCTATCCTATTCTATTCTAGGAGTTTCAATGTTTCTTCTCACGTGCGCACCTTGCCGAAACGATGACAGAAATAATTTTGCTTTATCGATGAATATACGAAATAAATTATTTGTAGATTGAGTTTCGTGTTCATAATTTTAATGTACGCCGGGCCTTGTTAGTTCCGTTTATTGCGATAGACTTCCGAAACGATAGTAGAATCAAAATATGGTTAAGCTAGTTTAACCGGGTCTAATACTGAAATCGCGCAAAAAATGTCCCATTCCCAGCCATCACAAGAAAAAAAATGTTAACAAGGTAATTTTAACACTAAAATCACAATTACACCACGGTTTAATTTCGATTGCAGTCGTGAACTCGGAATTGTAGCTCTGTTTGCGTTTTGAGCTCATTCGGCTCGGACATTTTTTAGCGCGGACCCGGCGTCCATAGCAATAATTAGTCAATGATACTGGTTAAATTTAATCCAATCAAATGAACAGTACAAGAGTACAGAGACGGACAGTTACCTGCAGCCTGGCGACCTGCGCCCCGACCACGTCCTGCCCCTGCGCGTAGTCCACGGTGATGTAGCGCAGCTCCTCGGCCGCGCGCCGGAGCGCCTCCTGCTTCTCGCGGTCCTGACGTCACGCACATATTGTTTGTATTAGTTACAAGTTAATGCTCGACCACAATCCCACCTGATGGTAATTATTTTTAACTACAACAACTGGTGGAGGTTAACTACCGCTAACTTCACTTACTTAACTCACCATCGGTTTGTGGCATATTATAACATGTGTTATTGAAGTTAGACTTCTTTAGGTTGAGATGTTGAGAGTGAAATTTTAATATGTGAAGTTGACGCTGTAACGCAAAAAAAATAACAGGTTGAAGTTGCTGAGAGTGAACTTTTGTCAATGTCTTATGTCATGTGAATGTCAAATTTTTATTTGTTATTTTTTTTATATTCTATGTTGTGTAAATGCATGTCTGTCTTTTGTTTAAAACACTTTAGAAAAAAAAACGTGTTTTGTCTTTCAACGATAACCAATACTATGGTTGTTTTTATAAAAGTTTCTACTGTAACATGTTTTGTCCGACGACGTCTGTCCGTGTGTTACCTGCGGCGCCGAGGCGCACTGCCGCGCGGCCTCGACCATGCGCGCGGTGGCGTCCGCCAGCAACTTGGCCGCGGCCAGCAGCTTGCGTTGCGACTCCGACGGCTGTTTCTCCGCCTCCGTCTGTGAACAAAATACATTTTAATTATATATTCTGAGACAAATTTTGGGTTTTAATCAAAAGAAACGTACCCCACACCAATGACATTTTTTAAGCTATTGCATAGCTTTTATCGCGGGCCTTGAGCGTGGGGACCAAATCCAGAAATTCCGTAACGATAAAAACATAACACCCCCAATCAGCACCATCTAGTACCTTAATACTAAGGTATGGTACGTATGTTTTCTACAAACTAGATGGCGCTGTTCTGATATAACTATATAACTTCTAATAATTATAATTGCATAAGTTGATAAAAAATGCTATGCAATAGCTTTACCGCGGCAGTCTCCAAGTGCCACATTTAATTTTTTATTGTACTCGGAATCGGAAAAAAATCTGCGTTGCATGTTCCAAGTCTCGTGGCCCTACGACGAATAGAAAAAAATTAGTACAGAGTCGAAATGAACCGTATTGTCATTATCATTTATCGGCTTCGGTGAACATTTTATATTTTATAGGTAACAGCGTTTCCTCAGTTTCAGGGGCGGCTTTACCTATAGTGGGGGGATGGGAGGGGGGGGGGGGGGGTGTTGCGGTGCACCCGGGCACCAGTTGTTAGGAGGCGCCGAGAGCGTCTTATAAGAAGTTACCTAATCCATTTCGATTACCTTGTTAACATTTCTATTCTCACGATGGCTGTGACTGGGACATTTTTTTCGCGATTTTAGTATGAGAGCCGACGTCTATAGTAATGGAGTTACCACTCACCTTAATGTCAGCAATGAGCTGTGCAGTGGCCTGCCCGAGCAGCCGCGCCCGGCGGACCATCTCCGGCGCGTCCGAGGCGTCCGTCACGCGTTCACTGGCAGACATCACCACCTCCACCGACCGCTCCATCACCGTCGGCTGGGCGCGACGGTCTGGACAACCAGCGATGAATTACAAATCAATACAAAACATACAGACGTATACGACGCGGTTAGAGTTATAATTCATCAATCACTACTTATAGGTAAAGAACACTACAGAACGCTTTTTAATTAGAAGTTATTTTTTGTAATCATCATTGTTTATTAGTGTTTTTTCCAAGCGTATCAGAATACAAGACAATTTTCAGCTCCAGAGTTACCACAGCGAAATTTATTATTCACCAGCCAATGAATTTCACCCAACTGCCCAGACACCTGACCATCTGACCACACCACACGTCACCGTCCATTGACCACAACCCTCGCGCATCGGCCAGTATCCACTCACCCAGGTCGCAGTGCGCGAGTAGCCGCTCCAGTTCCTCGGAGACGCGCTGGGCGGCCACCATCAGTTGTTCGACGCCGGGCTGGGCGGCCTCCGGTGCCTGGTTGCACGCCGCTACCAGTTTCTCCACCGCTTGGGCGACCTGTCTCGCCGCGCTCGTCAATTGCTCCCTGCACGCTGGATTGTGGAGCGTCGGTGCTACCACCTGGTGGGGAAGCGAAGAAATTATTGATGTTTCAAATGAACAGATAGGTATCTGATTCTAAGTAATCACCGCCTTTTGATTCTAAGTAATTAACGCATCATCTTTATACAGTATCACCATTTACCAGCCGATTAGGAGGTGTTGCGTCTATTTCAATTTTCGCATAGTCTAATCATAGACATCACGGAAAAGTCTTAATGTAACTGAAACGTTTTTTAATAGAAAACATATTATTATCAATTATCAAATATGTTACAGGTACATTGGAATACCTCGGCAGCCAGTAACTCATCCACACTATCAATATTACTGGAGTACTCTGAATTACTGAAGAATACATTCAGACAAATACGAATACCAAATTATAATATAAAAAGACATTTACAAGCAAGCTAACACCCGTGCCTGTTATTCAGGTGTCAGCCACCGTCACCGACCACACAGCCAATAGACTCCTAATAACAGGCGAATGGCTTCTGTCAACACATCTGGCTCATAGTACCGATATAAATTCGTGCCGTCTCATTCTTTCCCGTTGCTTAAATTAATCTATTTCTTTCCAACGTTTCGTGTGGCCTTGAATTAGCCAATCACCCCGCTTCGTGTTACCTCAGCCAGTTGCCAGAATGCATTAAATACGGAGAATCAAATATTAGGTGTCTATTGGCTGGGTGGTCGGTGGATGGTGGCGACGGTGGTCGTTACCTTGGCGCAGGCGACGAGCTGGCTGGTGGCGAGCGCGCAGTGCGTCGCCGCCGCGATGATCCCGTTCTGCTGGTGCTGGTCGTCGCGGCACAGCGCCGCCACGTTCTTCGCCTTCAGCACCAGCGCCGCCGTCGTGTTGGCCACCGCCTTCGCCAGCGAGAGGAGGATGTCCTGATGGAGGGGGGAAAGTGGGGTTTGTTTTATCTTTTACAACTTATCACTACATAAATAACGCTATAATAACGCTACACACTCATAGCCCCACACTAGGATTCCCTGTGTCGTGGGTGCCATGGACAACACACAAGACAAGAACACACACACCCAGACCGACAACAGAAATTTAAACTCATCATTAAAATTTCCGCCTCGCTGGGAAACGAACCCAGGACCTTCGGAACGGCGATTTGGCGTGTTAACCACTGCGCCATCCGGGTCGTCAAGCACGCGTTTTATATTCAACTAACTTTCCCCCACGGTTTCGCCCGCCGATTTCCAAAAATCCTTTCTTAGTGTCCACTCGCGTCACTTGAGGAAACTATACACAAAGTTTCAAGTGAATCCATTGAAAGAATAAAAAGTTTCAGTTTATCACCTTACGGAGCGAATTTACAAAAATCCTCTCTTAGTGCTCCCCTACACTCCACAAGGAACATACATGCCAAATTTCAGCTTGTTGCGTTCAGTAGTTTCGGCCGTGCGTTGTCTGTCAGTCACTCAGTAACGGAAGAGTTTTATATTATTAAATATTGATTATAAATAAATTGATGTCGATACGTATTACAGTCTTATTTTAATTTATTATTTTTTAAGAGTTTTATTATTAACGAAAACTAACAGGACTAACTATTACTAATACAAAGGTCCTGTCCCAGACCTCATAGCTACTAACGTATTGACCAACCAACGGTCTAACACCGTCTGCTAACTGACTAACCATCCTAGTCCTGATGTGAGTCTTGTTCTGTGTCGGTCACAGTTGTCATGGACGGCAGCGGAAGGTGGTGCTGCATGCTTGTTTGCTACCTTTTCCATAAAAAAGGTTGATGGACATCGTAGTTCGGTATGTTATCAATAGATGGCGTTGTACTTGGTACTAATTAATGTTCCTATTTTAAAAAACCCATTCCTTCATCAAACGTCTAACACTAATAACTAAAAACACCCTTCTGTAGCAAACTTAATCAAAACCGTCAATAATATTCTAATTTTAAAATGAAATGTCTTCTAGTGACATCTGTGTTGTGACGATAAAATCACCCGCTATTAGTTCTTCTAAGCTCGAAGCAATTATCATAATCTTCCGCAACCCATCGAATACACGAACCGACTACACTACAATATAAAAATTTTACCTTCCAATAAAATTGTTATTATGTTTCCAGAGACGTCCGAAGTCCATTATGAGAGAGTACCTCGTTTCTGTTTCCGCGTCTGCCGCTAGATGGTGCTGTTTTCTATATCTTACCTGTGCCATTAGCGCCCCCTATCTAATAAGCCTGTAGGTAAGTGATCTAAATTTGAAATCTTTTAAAAATTTAGTTCTGACAAGCCACGAATTTGTTTATCATTGTTCAGCTCATAATATAGAATGGCTGGAAGGAAACACCAGGAAGACATTACTTGGACTTCGGACGTCTCTGGAAACATAATAACAATTTTATTGGAAGGTAAAATTTTTATATTATGTGTTCCGATCGACGTCCGAAGTCCATTATGAGAGAATTGTTTGGTATCTCCTGGTGGCTTGAATAGAAACGCAACAAGGTGAACATTAAATGTTTTATTACCTCTTAATAGAATGGAAAATAAAGTTATCTGTAACACTTCATTTGACTCAAATCATATCAATTAATATTTACAACAGAAATAAGAAAATATATAGGTATAGTTACTAAAAATCTAGTAACAAAAAATAAAAATAAATAAAAATTTGGTAACGATAATCCAACGCTGATGTAACAAGCGTTAATTTAAATTATAATAAGGGCGCTTTTGCAATAATTAAAGTTGCCCGAAACGTAAATAAAGGAGAAAAAATAAATAAAAATGAACAATTAACAAACTGAAAAATATTCTGCAAGTGATTTCTCACTAGTAACCTCACCGGTTAGGTTTATATCTTTATGATAAAATTTTCGGAAAGTTCCTTCATGTTGCCAATTAGCTTTGGCTAAAATATCATTAATAGGATAATTCTCTATCCAATTTAGAGATGAAACAGCCGACCTAAAACTACCCGGTGAAGCCTGTATACCAGCTTCTACTAAAGTTCGCTTTACCCAACCACCAATCATTGTTGGAGTTGCTGCTCTAGCTCTGCCTCTTGTTACAATGAAGAGGTTAGTTACATTGCTCCTGTAATTTTTTGATAAATCAACAAGAGTCCTAAGCCAAAACACTGGATCTACGTTTTTATCCGGTGATGTATGTAACAACCAGCTCGACTGTTGATGAGATACAGAATCAGTTTTGGAACCGAATACGGGATGCAAGGTAATACTATCTCCATTATCTATGAAGTGAGTTGAATCACAGTGTAAAAGTGAGAGGTCATGAACTCTACGGCTAGAACACAGCAGAAGCAAAGTCGCGGTACGTCTGGAGACGTCATATAAACTAGTTAAATCAGGATTGGTTTCCTTAAGGTGTTTAATAAGGATTCTGGCGTCCCATACAGGGGCTTTAGGACGAACAGGTTTAGCCAAAGAAATTGCTTTCAAAATATGTTTAACCATGTGATTTGAAGATATCTTTAAATTATTCGACATCTCACAGACAGATGATATTGTTGACTTATGAACTAGAATCGTCCGATAAGCTAAATTTTCGGAAAGATAAAGAAAGGCTAAATATCGAGCAACGTCGGCAGGGTTAGGAGAGTGGTGATTTACATTGTTAGACTGACACCACTGAACCCATTTCTGCCATATAGGCAAGTAAGTCCGCAGTGTGGACGCTCTCCAGCACGATGACAGGAGTTGCTTCTCTTGTAAGGACCAATTATTTGTTAGAGCGTCCCACCCGAAACAAGCCAAGCTTCCAGAAGCAGGCTGCCCACTCGAGCAGGCGGTCGTCCTGTCACAGGGTCTATCAAGACGTGCTGTAGATGCTGTATTTTCTGTGGACGCGTGATCGCTCGGCGCTTTAGGTCGGGACGCCAAAAGGGTTTCGTCCACCTGGGTGCAATTATTATGTACCGTCCTTTGGCCGTGTTTAAATGCCGCAATACCCGCGGAATCAGTGCCGGTGGAGGAAAAATCCAAGCCAGACCGTATGTCCAGGGCCTGCTGAACGCGTCGTGATAGCACGCGTTCGAGTCTAGTAAGTCTCTGGTAACATAATTCGAAACCACGTGAGCATGTTTTGAGGCAAACAGATCTATTTCGGGGATTCCCCAAAGGTCGAAAATTTTTTGAGACCCCTCCTGCTTCAGATGCCATTCGGAGGCAGCGTGCCCTCGCGACAGGCCGTCTGCCTCTATGTTGTATATTCCGGGAAGGTAGTGAGGAATGAGTACAACATCTAGTTCGTCCGCCAGACCCAGGAGTTGTCTGGTCAACTCCAATAGAGGAAGCGACTTCGTCCCTCCCTCGTTCCTTATGTAGGATACAACGGTCTTGTTGTCGCTTTGAACAAGGACTGTCGATTTTCTGAGCACAGCAGCTTCCGTTGTCAAAGTCGCCATCACTGCATACATTTCTTTCAGATTGCAATGCCATCTCTTTTGATGATGTTTCCATTCCCCGTAAATATTTCTGTTGTTCACTATCGCACCCCATTGGAGGTCTGAAGCATCCGTGATGACGTAGTTTGTAGGTCGTTCTGTGGCATGTATCGGCCTCGTCTGGGTTATATTCTGTAACCACCATCTCAGCTCGTGTAAAACCTCCTCGGTGAAATAAACGCTTTTCAGTGGTTCCCTGCGGAGGCAATTGCTGTGGCGCTGCAACGTTCGGCAGTGCAACCTTCCCCGGTGGGTGATGAAGGTTGCATAGTTGAGACATCCTAAGAGGCATTGCGCCTGCTTGAGGGTCCAACTGCCGGCAGCGAGTAGGGTCTGCAGAAGGCGGGATACTTTGCTCACTTTCTCTGGGGGAAGGGACGCTGTGTTGCTTTCGGTGTCCCAGTGGATACCTAGATACTCTACTGTCCTGCTCGGAGTGGTGACAGATTTCTCTAGGTTCACGCACCATCCTAAACCAGTTAGGAACTTTAGTGCCATCTTTACCTGAGCTCTGAGGGCAGTCTCGGATTGATGAGCAATCAGGTAGTCGTCCAGATAAACTATTAAACGGAGACCCTTCCTCCGCAACATTTCGGCTGTCCAGTTTGTGATTGTGGTGAACATTCGAGGTGCAGAGGCCAGGCCAAACGGTAAGCAAGTCATCTGTAGGAGACAACCGTTGTAACTGATTCGAAGGAAACGCCTGTGCTCCTCTTGAATAGGAATGTGATAGTAAGCCTGGCTGAGGTCTAATTTTACCATCCAATCGGTCGGTTGTAGAAAGTCCGGCATTTGATGATAGTGAAATAGATGAAAATGTTTTGGTACCATATACTGGTTTAAAGCCTTTAGGTTGAAAATGGTTCGCATTTTCCCATTGCTCTTCCTTATGAGAAAAAGAGGTGAAATGAAGGAAGGCGTGAGTGGAGCCATCTCTATAACATGCTGCTGAATCATTCCCTGTATTTCCAAAGTCATGTGTGAGGATACGGGGGTATGAAACTTCTTCAGCACTTCTGGAGTCGGCATGACCAATGGTGGCGTTTGGTTGAAAGGTATTCGAGCCCCCGAAACCATTTTTAGAACAGATTTTGGCGGATTGTAAATCTTCCAAGTGTTTAAGTGAAGACGCAAACAACCGCCTGAAAAAGTCGGTGAGTCATTTATTGCCATCTCCCATTCTTCTTCCGCTCTTATCTTTCCGTCCCCCTCTCTTTTTCTCTGAATTAGTCTTCTGCTTTCGAAATCTAAAATCCCTGTCTCGGTTATGTCTTCTCGGTGGAATGTTTTGCGCTTGAAAGGATTTATTTTGACGAAAAGTAGACGTAGACGGTTCTGGAGATCTCTGACGTGTCGGCCGAGAGTTATTCTGTTTTTCTAGTTTATCTACACCCCCGACCTTTTGTAAATAACTCCCCAATCCTTCTGGGTTAAATAAGTATTCAGATGATGGTGGAATCTTACCAACATCCTCTCTAATATACTTTGACTTAAATTGCTTCAAAAGGGAACGTCGCCGTAATTCTAAAACTTCTGCACGCTTACCACATACTATTTGAAGAATATCCTGAGAGACAGTAGTATATTTCGATTCTTTACCAAAGGACTCTTTGATCTTGTCGAAAAGAGAGGCAGGTGTCAATTGTACCCCTGATGTTCCACACCAATTTATTATGTTCTGTAGAGATTCGTTAACATACTCGTTTTGTGCCAAAAGAGCATTAGACAAAGCCGCGAAACTCCGCTCCATCTGAAAACTTCTTAAAGGCGAAAACGAATCTTCAAACCGCCTGAGCTCCTCATTCACCCTTAGTTCAGTAAAAGCTGGGGAAGCAACATATTTCTTCTGTATATCAGTGTAACGCACAGAATTCCATTCGGCTGAATTAAACCGCTGCATGGAAACAATCTTAGCAACGCGACCTGGATCAGCATTAGGCACAGTAGGTTCTTTAATGGAAACACCCAGGCCTGAGATATTTTCATAATTATCCATGTGCGGAGGTTGTAAATAAAAATCATGAGAAATTGCACTTGGGAGCTTCTGTGTGACATCGGGTTGACATTGTGTATTAGATAAAGAGCAAGAAGCGGCATTATTAACATTAAAATTAGCCATTAAAATATTATTCACATGACTCACCAACTGCTGAGACAGTATCTCAAACCTCTTATCTATTTCCGTTCCGATTGATGCCGTACTTTCAAAACGGCGGCGGCGTTTGCTCGGAGTTTCGCTATCACTCGATGACGAACTTGAAGACTCGGACGTAGTCCGCCTTCTCGAAGTCTCGATCGGCGCATCTTCCATATCGTTAACCACAGTTAACGACTCGAAATGTATAAAAAACTAGCACTTTACACTAAAATTTAGTCGCAATAAAACTTATAATTATTAACTTTTTACTTTAATCTCAAAAGTTATAAAAATTTTGACTAAAATTTTTCAATAAAATCTAGCAGTCAAACAGCGCGGTCCGAAAAACAACGCAACAATGATAAACAAATTCGTGGCTTGTCAGAACTAAATTTTTAAAAGATTTCAAATTTAGATCACTTACCTACAGGCTTATTAGATAGGGGGCGCTAATGGCACAGGTAAGATATAGAAAACAGCACCATCTAGCGGCAGACGCGGAAACAGAAACGAGGTACTCTCTCATAATGGACTTCGGACGTCGATCGGAACACATAATAATTTATAGCTATTCTGACGAGCATCATCGTTTTTTTATTCACAACAAAACGGATGGTTCATTTACCACATCATAGATGTCGCTTTTCAACTTTTAATAATTTAATTTTTAAGTCTGTGTATGTCATGGTTCTTTGGCAGTGATTGAAGTAGCTTCAAGATTATATTATGTTAGGTAGTTTCACATAAATCTTAAATAACTATTATTTGTCGGTGATGTATTTCACATTGTATTGTATTAAAAATATGTAAATGATAAATAATATTATATCATTTCATGAATTTACAGCATACTCTATATAACCTGAACATCAATTTTTATATAACATTCTGTAAAACTTGAAACATTACTTTAAAATTCTCTTCGATGTGTGATCTATGATTTTTTTTCAGTTATTTACAGTATCATTGTGTGTTCTATTTACAAAATCTATATACAAATCTGAGTGTTTTGTTATGTAACAAATACATCTGAACAGTAACAGGGTCATTGTTAGTATTTTTAGCGTTATGTAACGTATTATTTTTGTCACTACATTCACTTCTTGCGGACAGTTAGTCGTAAATAAAAATCCCAAGTAGATTATCGAAAGCAAATGTATTAACAAAAATAATATTTTAATGGGCAGTGGTTGGCAAGCGTATTAACTTAATAGTTAAAAATATGAGTCCAATTGTTGTTGTAGTTATATAACAATGCGTTTGATGGTAGTGACATCGTATCAAAGATGATGTGATCCTTTTTACTCACAAAAAGTTAATACTTGACCACAACACCACCTAAAGGTAAGTAGCGACGTAGTCTTGGGTGGTAAAGCGCACCAAATTGATTGTCAATACAATTTAAATCTTTTCACGAATACATTAATATTATATTCGTAAAATTGATTAATGAAATAACAATAAAGATTTGGTATATCAGTATTTTGATTGAGATCAGTCTTTGATCCGAAGTAACTAAAATCAAATAGCAATTTTACGTTACAAATTAAGATGTATTTGTTATATAAAATTTTTTAAAAAAACACCACTGCACAATATTTTAAAAATAATTAAAACTTAATAAGAGATTGTTTTCAATGTGTCAGAAAAAAAAGAAAATTATATAGAGGGGCGGTAACAACATAACAAAATAAAATTATAATTTAAATATAACAAATACATCATATTAAAAAAATATCAATTTAATATTCCGGACCAGGTTATTTGGCAATAAATATAAAAATAATTATTTACGATGGAATTCATATGGCGCATATTTACAAAATAACAGATAACATTGTCTATAATGATGTGTATTGGTATTACTTTTAAATTGGTAACATTTTTACGTATTAATGTTGGTAATTCATTAATAATTTTACCGAGATTCTTATCCAAACGTGAAATTAAAAATTAAATCGGAACAACCAACCAAAATAAGACAAAATAAATGTTATTTCAATCAACTTCTACACACTTTAACAAAATCATATTAGGGAGTGATAAAAAAAAAACTTAAAACTAAAAACATAAAACCAGGTTAATGCAACCAGCACAAAAAATATGTACACGCGAATGTAACACTAACATCGGAAACACTGCACACATTTATGATGCTGACTGTACAAAATTAAATCGAAACCCGTAACCAAAATAAGACTTTAAAAAATAAATGATAATTAAAAAATGTAATTAGTTAAGCTTTGCTCACACCAATACATATTTTGTATTTACAAGGTTATGTACAATAATAGTTATAGGGACAATATTAAACATATTTCGATATTTGAATACATTATCGACTTGTGGCAATTGGCCCCTGAAACCCATTGACATTGGACTAATAACTCTGAATAGTAAATAAGAGTTCGAACAAACAGTTATAAAAATATTCTCCAAGTATGAATCTTGTTACACAGAATCTATATTGTTGTAATCTCCACCGAGTTTTTGTTATTTTAATCATACTAAGTGCAAGTTTTTAAAGTAATTATAGTTATAAAACTATCGATGTGAACAAAGCCTTCAAATAATTGTGATGTACCAAATGGCACTTTTTATAATGGCAAGTTAATAATGGCGACATTAGACCAATTAAAAACTAAAAAAGTAAGTATTTAAGGAACTTTTCTTTTTTGTAGCGGTGGACGGATTTTGTAAAAACAAAAAAATAAAATCACTGTATATCACTTAGCTGCCAAATTGAACTGTGTATAAAACATAACAAAAAAAAACTACGACTAGATTACAACTAAATTAAGGTTAACAAAAATATATTAAAATTAAAAACAAGTGTATACTTAATAAATAACAATGTGTTCGACAGTCGCGTTGTAACAAAAAATATTATTTAATAAAAAAATTGTACTTGAACACCCTTCATACTTATTCAAACTATTAGGAGTATTGAAAGAGTTTGATTATTTCTCAAATGAAAAAAAAAACAAAAATTAATTTAACAGTTAATGTCAAAAATGTCCGACTGTCAACACATTGGCTTAAAATCTAAAAAAAATAGGACTTGTCATTTCGCAGTCTTTTTCCTTAAACATTTATGTCTTTCAATTAAAATATATTTTTGGAATTTTCTATTCCGACTGAACTGAATAGAAACATTTTTGAAGAAAAAAGAGATTGATACAAAATTATAACAACGAGCAAAAATTTCGAAAAGTACCCCACCAAGTTTATATTTCAGTATGTAAAATTTAGAGGCAGGTGAGGAGGGGTGTTCGCCATTAAAAAAAATCTTGCGAGCTACAATAAAATGTTGACTAAAGCGAAATTAGCATGGCAAGAGTAACCAACTACCCTCCACAATACCAACCATGCCTCCCTAAGCCGCCAAGGCAATATTGTCGGCAACGTATCCAAATATTTACTATTGAAACGTGGCAATTACTTCGCAGTCATTCGACCTGGTTGCCATCCGATTCTTAGCCCACTACTGGGCACGAGTCTCTC
Source organism: Ochlodes sylvanus (assembly GCA_905404295.2). Lineage (NCBI taxonomy): Eukaryota > Metazoa > Arthropoda > Insecta > Lepidoptera > Hesperiidae > Ochlodes > Ochlodes sylvanus. The sequence goes on along the minus strand of FR990151.1, from coordinate 4,974,971 downwards.
CTCAGTGGCAAGGGGGCCCAGAGCATACTCCAGGGAGGATTTCAATTTGGCCGCCTGATTCATGACTCATACAATCTCTATTAAAACAGAACTAAGGAAAACGACAGCAAACTAAAGTAATACACGTCCGATTTGCATAAACATAATTATTATACGATTATTCGACATTATTATAACATTATTATAAATTATTATTGGGCCCACACCACTAAAAGCTACCACGCACCCCTTGCGCTTGTTATAAGCTAGTATAATAAGAAAGGGGTGTTTATTATTTAAAGTAAAAGCCGCTAGGGGCGATTAACAATATCATCAATACACATATCATCATATATCATTATATATGTAGTTAAAAGTGTATTATTTAAATACATTGCTGGCATTGTAAGTACATGTAACTTAATAATGTATTATTTGTTTATTACGTTTTAGACAAGTGCAAGGTTACTCCGTTTCATCTCCACTATGACGAAGCAACGTGTGAAATAATTAGGAACAACATATTCGACGCTCGTTATTGTCATAATGCGTATAAAAAGCATATTTTTTGATGTCTAACTTCATTTGTATAATCATATTGTTGTTAACAATAATAATTACATATTATGCAGCGACTACAATAAAATTGTGGATAATATTATTTATTGTAAACGTATAATTTTGTCTTAATATTTATCGCAATGTGCAGTAAACGTCTAAAAAACGTTGACAATCATTAGTAATAATTTAAGAGTGATTTCTGTATAGTTTAACGCAGTACCTATACTTTGATCTCAAAATAAATTAATACTTGACCTTGACGAGATATGTGACTAGTAATTTAAAACTCTCCTTTTAATCTTTACTGACATTATTGTGATGATCAGTTAAATAAAATAAAAATGTAAATTGTGCGTTGTTTTACTTAAAATTTTAGAATAGATTAGGAATACTATTTAGACGCCCTAACTACCAGATCGGTAGTAACAGCCAAACGAGACAGGGGTTCCGAGTTGAATTTACGACCGAACATTTATGTGTCAGATAAATGTTTGTTTTCAGGTAGTGGGTGTTTGTTATAACACATTATAACGACCGTGCCACCCACGACAGATTATACCTTATTAAGGGAACAGTATATAAAGAAAAACTCGCATCATTCAGCTCAAAAACTACATCATCTCAAAGCATTTCTCATCCCCACTTCCATCGCCATCAAAACAGCCTACATTCTCAAACAGCCACTGTACTAAAACGGCAATGATGACGAAAAGTATCGCCAAAACCAACAATATGTTCAACCAATTCTCCTTCCAAACAGTTTTCAACTCCAACTCGAGACAGACACATCTCGGACAACACTTGCGTTCGGTCCTAGGGCACCTACGTCTGCAAAATTCGCAGAAACCCCTGATATTTTCATCGCCCGTCGCTAAAAATGTCGGGTTATAGAATATTCGTATCTCAGTCTTGCCTTGGGGCACTTCCGTTTCGTTATTAAGAGTGACTGTCGTCTTTCTGTCCCTAACTTCGTTAGTATAGTACTTTTCGCTTCGCTTTATAAACGATTCGAAGTCATCTCGCTTCTTATTCAACTCGAGCTTAGTAAAACTGGCTTCGGCCGTCTCCATAAACGTTTCGGTGGTTGTCAAAACGCGATTGTACTTATCCAAGTTCAAAAGTTTCATATTCAAAGCGCCCGACACCTTAACATCGGGCCCGGTTTTTGTTATATCGTTCCGAATGCTGTGACACTCGATTTTTTTATCGTTGAATCGATTAAACCTGTCGTTAATATCATTCTTGTCGTTGCTGTTATTCGTCGCGAAGAATTTCTCTCTCAAAATCTCATTTTTCGTCCGCCTATCGAGATTGACGTCTGAATAATCGATTTTTGAATCGAAGTTTATATTAACGTAATCGTGATTAGAAAAATCTTTTTTGAAATTGTATATCTTATCGGAAACCGTTTTAGGATACAATATAGGGCTTGCGTTGCCCACATCTACGTTTTCATAATGTTTACTATCATTATCGTTCTTTAAGTAGCCCTCGCAATTTTCCAAAATGGTTTCGAAATTGCTGTTCCTATTCGAATTTGGCTCTTTATTACGAGTTTGATTGATATCATCGATTGTGACCGCCTTGCCCGACTTAAATAGAGCGTTACAATAATCGATACTCCTATAGTAATCGCTATCAGACTCCTCCTGTATAACATCCAAAGATTTACCCCAATGATTATTAGTATCAACATCCTCATACAACCCGTCGTCATCATAATGCTTCACCTTACTATAATCCTCATCATCAGACATATCGCTACCGAAGTCAGCCCCGTACTCCTGTCTATCCTTACCGAAGAATACCTTATAGAAATTGTCGTAGCAGTAGTTAAGCTTGCGGTACAGGAATGACTTCTTCCCCTTGCCGTCGCTAGTGTTAGTTACCTGGGTTTCCTTGTCCTCTTCGGTCTCTTCGCCGATCGTGTGGAGGACCGATGTGGACGCTTCGCCGACGCGCGATGCCGCGTTAAGAAGGTTCTGGCGCGGCTGGAAAGGACATAATTTTGTATTAATATTGTACCACCTAGTAATCACTTTTCGATGTACATTTCCTAATTGTTATTTTTCGTGTATATAGCCGAAAAAAGAGAGGAAGAAACCATTGATGGTAAATGGTTATCGTAGCTCATATCTCTGTTTACCGGTAAACCATTACCATTACCGGTTAAAACGAAACACCGGAGATCAGCTTAATAGAGGACTCTGTATCATAGCAACGTAGACATACATGTTTTGTAAATTAATTCCAAAGATTACGGAATACGGATACGGAATGATACGGAATAATACTATTTCAATGGCAATGTGTACGTGTGTTTCTGCGCGCGTGTGTGTGTGTGTGTGTGAGTCCAGGTCCCCATACCTCCTTGGTGTCGGGCTCGGCGGCCTTCAGCAGGTCGCTGAACGCGCTGCACAGCTTGCGCGTCGCGTCCAGCAGCCGGTCGCCGTTGTCCGTGTCGTCCATCAGCGCGGCGATCATCTGCACACCTGTGGGGGAGGGGGGGCGCAATCGTACAACGCAACCCACAACCGTCCCACTGCTGGGCTCGGGGATCCTCGCCCGGTGCGAGGGGTGCGGGTCATAGTCCGCCACGCTGGCCGAGTGCGGACTGGCGGACTTGACACAGCTTTGAGAACGTCATGGAGAACTCTCAGGTGTGCGGGATTTTCCCTCGATATTTTACTTCACCGAAGCAAGTGATAATTAAAATCTAATGCGCACATTATTTTACGAATTAGAAGAATTAGAAGATTCGTGTACGATGTGACCAATACCCCTCGGTTCCGAAGTCCAACCTTCAAACCTCTCGGCCAATGCTTGTATACAATTACAAACTAAAACATAAATTCCAATTAATTTTACAAATTTTTCATACTCTTTACAAATTTTTCCCTTGATCATGGTTGTAAATGGCATATATTTGACAACAACTACTTTTCAAATACGAATCCTATGGTACATTATTTTATGTCCCACTTACCCTTGGTCATCTCTGGTAAATTGGTGGTAATAGTGGTGATGGCGGCTCCGACGGCGGTGTGGTCCACTTCCTCTGTAGGACCTGTGGAAGATACACGCTATCTGTTACATTCGTGTATAAATTAAAGTAAATATTAACTATTTTATATTATGGTCCTTCGAGCCAAATCTGTGCACGTGACAGTGCATTTTCGACTGATTGTTAAATTTTAAAATTTATGATCAGCCCAGTTTAACCGTCATGAAGTGACAGTTATGTTCACGTTTGATAGTTATAAACAAATTAATATTGATAATATAATTAACAATTGTTTCATATTGCAATAATTAAAAAAAAATATGCTACGAATGTTTTTCTAGTACGCTGCTGTAAATTTTATAATTGTCACTCCTCCAAATTTTTGAAACGAGCACAACAGTGATCAACCAACATCCATCCATCCGTGTAATCGATGTCACCGCTCAACCACCTCGTCGACTCGCCTGTCCGTGTCGACCATCAACATAACAAAAGGTACGTACCCGCGGTGAGAGTGACCACCTGCGCGGTGGCGGCGTTCATGGCGGCGATCTGTGACGTCACGACCTGCGTGCTGCTCGCCAGCGTGCTGCGCCGCCAGCGCGCCGAGCCCGCGTCCTGGCCCAGCGCGGGCACGCTCGCCTGGGGGGGAGGGGGGCGCGTCCGTTACAGAGACGTGTTGGGGACGGTATTGTGGTATTGAATTGTAACTAATAAAATTCTTACAGCCTTAAGGTCTGCGCACCATAGACCCACTCAACTAAAAGGCTCGACAAAACTAAAATTCAATTATAAGCCTTATATATTTTAGCGTAAGGTTGAATTTAAAAATGACCTAAAAATAAACTAACAGTCTCATCAGTCCGTCTATATAATACAGCTTGACAGTATTCTTTATCTTCGATCTATAGTCAAGTAAGTAAGTACACAAGTAGCGATTGCTTTTTGTTAGTGGACGTAGGAAAACTTCTTCCAATACCGCTCACGGTATTCGTTGAAGTAACCGCATAGTTTGGACTTTCGAATAGCGGTTGTTAAAACCAACATCATCATCATCATCATCATCACAACCCATAACTGTCCCACTGCTGGGCACGGGTCTCCTCTCACAGTGTGAGGGGTATAGGCCATAGTCAACCACGCTGGCCAAGTGCGGATTGGTGGACAACCAACATATTATTATTTAAATTCATTTCATCTTTGCTACTTTGCTTTGATCCCACTGCTGACACCATCGCTCGCCCGACAGTAACAGTGACGTATGATAATGACGATGATGATGATGATGATGACATATCCTCACCCTGCTGAGCCCCTCCTCGGTCTGTCTGATGATCTCCTTGCCGCTGGTGATGGTCGACAGCAGCGCGCGCTGCGGCTCCGTCATCACCGACGTTATCTTCGTCTGCTGGACCTGGGTCGCCTGGAACATGCGTACGTTTATGAAATCAACGGTCATTTACACACTCAATACAAATACGAGTAGGTAAGGGAAATACTCCTTGATACGTGATTAGTGACAAAAAAATTGTGTAAAACAAAGTATGTCTTTTTTTACACAATGCTAAGTTAATCCTTGATCTACCCCACCTGATGTTAAGTGGTGATCAGTTAGTTACACTTAGACAAGCTTACATTGCTTGAATTTGATGTCGCATGCAGAAGCAATCGGGTATAACTGAGATCGCTATTAGAAAACGTAAGCAACTTTAATGTTCTGTAGCCGAAGAAATACTAGTGTTATAACAGAAGACGAACTGCTCATATTCTAGCATATTATTATATATAAAGATAAATAACATAGTACGTTAGTATATCGTCAGGTACCTACACATCCAACCTCGAACACTGCAGTCCGGGGCAAGCGTGCAACAAGAGATAGCGTCGTAAGACTCACAGTTCCGCAATCACACTTAGTAAACTATGTTAGTTAAATGAAAAATATACAGGGTGATTTCTATTTCACTTGAAATACTCGAGGACATGAAAGAACATGGTCATAGGTAATGATTAAAAATATAAAGTCAAAATATTACACGATAATTATTTCAAAAATGGCAATCAAAATTATTTAAAAATACTCGGCATGTATGTATGTACATCAGCTGTGCGCTACTGCGACCGACCGAATGGCGGGGGTTAATGAATTTTAGCGGAGTAGTTTAAACTGCGCGCTCAGTTTGTCCACATTATGGGTTTGTAATGGATAATTACGTCAAATTTTAAGCACCTTTTTTAACTACATATTTGGAATGAGAATCGAATACTGAGTACCCCCTATCAAAATGTCGAGTGACTAAAAAATCACCTTGTATACAAACAGAAACATTGACAGTACGTCCTTGAATACATTTCAAGGACGCTAGCAATAGAAAGATTTGAGTGATGTTTTTCTTTAAATTCGTATGTTATATGTTATAGCCGGCAAGAGCAGACGAGTCTCCTGATGGTAGACGGTCACCGTCGCCACCATCAGCAACAGTAAAGACATCATCAATACGTTGCTGGCGAAGAAAGACAGAAAATCTAGTTCATACAATCATATATGACATATAGCGACTGTACACAGCAAACTTAATCAAATATCATATAGTAACTATTCTACTGTACAATACTATAAAATATACACATAAACACATTAATAATATTACATATTATATATGTACATAAGTACAAGCTCGAGTTTACATAGTAAGAAATATCAATCTCGTATTGTAATTATTTGGCGATGTGTTATTGAATGGGAGCAATCTCAACTCGTTCCTACTTCTTCTTCATACTTCATCTACTTCTTTTCTTCATTAACTGCAAGTCCAAGGTCTGTCCGTCTGTCGGTCGGTCTGTCCGTCTAGAGACGATAATTTTCCTGCACTTTTACCACAACAAAGAGAATCATGAGGAAGGTTTTTAGGAGGCTAAACATATATGTAAATATAGTTTTATTTGTATATACAAATATTTTCTATTCGAACTATCCCCTTCCCTGTCCCTCCCCTTACTAACAAACTCGAGATATCCACTCATACAAATAGATAAACCTTACAAGCTAAAAAGCAAAAAGTATAAAAAAAACATATATTATATATATAAACATATATAAAATGGCCAAACTAACAGCGGGCGGCGTGTGTCCCGTGATCAGCTGTCCCGAGACCGTCGTCTGCTGCGCGCCCGTCACGTGTCCCACGGCGAACGGCCGCGCGCCTGCGCCCACACGGGACCAAATAAACATAAAACACAACCACTGTACAACACGTAGACAGAGAACGATATAGACATCTGGTGAGACAGCACGAGAAAGTACGATTGTATGCGGCACGAGAATTATTTGGCAAACAGCTGTCAACTGACAACTGACCGACATATTTATTTTATTATGACACGGGTACTCACGATATGTATTTTGAAACGCCGATATTTCGACCCATGGATCGTGGTCACGGCTGAACTGCAGTTCAATATTTCGACCCAGTTGCATGGATCGTGGTCACGGCTGAACTGCAGTTCAATATTTCGACCCAGTTGCATGGATCGTGGTCACGGCTGAACTGCAGTTCAGCCGTGACCACGATCCATGGGTCGAAATATCGGCGTTTCAAAATACATATCGTGAGTACCCGTGTCATAATAAAATGAGTACAATCCGCGATGAGTTAAGTTTAAAATCATACGTGACCGACATACTTTTTGACTTGTAAGTGATTGTGCTTTCTTTGAACCGGCACGCAATGCGAAACAAGACATAGCATCATACTGCCTCGTTTGTTTTTCGCGTCATTGGCGTAAGTTGGTACTTTTCTTGTGTGAGTGCGATAGATTACATCCATTGATCTATATTCTTCTCTGACTCCGGTGCAAAACAAAAAATAAAGAATATAATATTTCAATTCAGAAGCCGGCTAAATAAAGCATCTGTAAGTGTTCCTTTTTTAAAGTCTTATATATACTTATGCAAACTATACAAAAACGAAACAAAAAATTGGAATAGAATATACAAGCCGGCTAAATAAAAATATGGGTCCTTGTTTTGAGTGAAACTTCTCAAAAAAATTTGGAGAGCGTAAAATGAAACAGAAAGTGGTGTGAGTACTGTGCTCGTATTTTAAAATATCGCGAATGAAAAATATACCACAGCAACAACACATACAGATCGTAGATGCAGAATGAAGTTAAAAATTAAAGCTTTTAAGTGTCATACTACGAACGAAAATCGTAAAGAAGTTTCACTTTTTACGTGTGTGCACTAGTACCGCGCACACGTTTTTAAATCTGTTTTTACATAAATGCAAAGCGATACGACGCAAATAAATATTTTTAACGATCTATCTACATAGTATCTGAGGCCAGATTTGGAATGCAGTTTCAAAGATAACCTTCTATTAAAATGAAATAAAAATTTACAGTGAAATGTCATGACCATATAAACAGTATGTAAAATTATAGATAACATTCGAAATATTGAAGTATTCCATATCGACACAAAAAAGCGGAAGCATTGTAACTGTTAAGTATTGTTTCACGATCAGCAGTATGATTCAGTAATATGAAACTAGATGGCGCTGTAGGTACCAGTCTGAATCACGCTGTTGAGATTTCTTGGCCGTAACATAAGTAAAATGGTTTCTTTTAATAAAGCTCTCTTGTGCTCAGTGAACAGTTGTATTTATTTGGGAAAAGTATTTTGGGGACTGAACAGTAACCCACACCTATTAAATTGTTTTTATTGCAGATTCAAAATCAGAAAAAAATCGTGTCGAATCAGAAAAAAAAGTGTCGAATAGTCCAAGTCTCGTTGCTCTACGACCAATAGCAAAATTTTGCACAGCGTTATATTATAATTAACCCTATTTTCATACATTATGTTCTGAAATGTCAAAAATTTATCGGCTCTGACATGGCTCTGATGAACATTTTCTATTTTGGAGGTTAAAGCGTTTCCAATTTTTGCTCCGTATGTACTGTTTTTTATGCACATCGATATGTAATAATCGTGAACATACCCTCAGCGCCGGGGCGCAGCACCGCGGGCTTCGCCACCGACTCCGTGTTCACCTTGCCCGACTTGTACGTGTCGTGTTGGATGATGTTCGCCCTGTCGACGACATTACACACAATAATATGACGTATTACACATAAAAACGACTGCATTCGGTGGATAATCGCGTGGTTCCGTGGTTCGTGGTGGATAATCGTTCCTTACACTTTTTCGTCAGCTTTAAGATTTATGTGTAAGTATGGAATCGTCGCAACTCATAACCGTCCCACTGCTGGGCACGGGTCTCCTCTACCAGTGTGACGGCTACGGGTCATAGTCCACCACGCTGGCCAATGCGGGTTGGCGAACTTCACACACCATTAAGAATATTAAGGAGAACTTTATGGAGAGCATATTTACCCAAGTGATCAACCGAGTCCAGCAACAGCGGGTGCAGTCGGTGGGGTGGGCGACTGCTAGTAGCAAAAAAATGTTAAGCGCTTCCGTGCTGCGTGCACGTAGAATCGTCATACAGGCCTTTGGGTGACATAAAAACTTCCGGACATATTTTGGCCACTAACTCCTCCACCAATCCGCACCAGAGCAGCGTGGTGGAGTATGCTCTGGCCCTAACTCAGTTTTGAGTGCCCTACCCTGTAGTTCAGTCCACTAAATCTCCAACCCCATTCAGAGCTCTTCCCCGGTATATGTCGCCACAGTCTCTGTGATCGACAGTACACCCCACTCACCGACCACACAGCCAATAGACTCCTAGTAACAGGCGAATGTCTTCTGTCAACACATCGCGCTTATAATGACGATAATACGATATTCGTGCCGTCTCATTCTTTCCCGTTACTCAAATCTATCTATTTCTTTCCAACGTTTCGTGTGGCCTTGAATTAGCCAATGACAGCGTTGAACTAGCCAGTCACCCCGCTTCGTGTTACCTCAGCTGGTTGCCAGAATGCATTCAATACGGAAAATCAAACATTAGGTGTCTATTGCCCCCCACCGCACCTGGACGGCGACACGGAGTCCTCGAGCATGGCGGAGCCCTCGTCCCCCTCGATGCCGAGGTGGTCGCGCGCGCGCCGCTTGCGCACGATGATGTCGATGTAGCCGGCGATCACCTGCAGGATCTGCTCGGCCTCCGTCGTCTGCACCGAGTAGTACTGGTCGCTGGGGACAGGTGGCGCCACTTGTGTCGTTTGCTTTGCGTGTGTTTATTATGATGCGGGTACTCACGATATGTGTTTTGGTACGCCGTTATTTTGACCCAGTTGCACGGTTGCGGTGTGAAGAAACTTTTGACACCAAAATACATATCGTGAGTACCCGTATCACAATAAAATGTACAATCCGCGATGAAATAAGTTTAAAATCATACGTTGCATGTGTTAATTCGTTATGAATGATTCGAGTGTCCGAATCGTAGACCGTGAAAAGTATAGACCCATAGATGTCATCTATCGCCCTGAAGGGCTGACGTAAAAGCAGCCGAGCCACCTGATGGTGAGTGGTCATCGTCGTGGCCACGACCTACACCGGGGCAGTCGCCAGCGCGACGCCGGCCCTGAAGGAGAACTCTTTCCACACCTATTTTGAAGAACCCCGTGTCATAGCGCTCCGGGAATACCTCAAAAGTAAGTTCATTCCACAATTTTTTCCACAATTACGCTGATGTCGAATATTTCTCGTGCCGTCTCATGTTGGCCTTCAGACGTCTATATCCTTCTCTGTCTACGGTTCGAGAAGCCAACAACCCCTTAAACCGACTCCCGCATACCTGTAGTCCCCGAAGTCGAGCGTGAAGGTGTTCGGGCTGGCGCACCAGCGGCGCACGGTGGTGAGCGGCCACGTCTGCAGGATCTCCTTGGTCTTCTCGTCCAGCCGCAGCACCGAGTCCTTGGTCACGCCCAGCAGCCGCGGCACCAGCTTGTTCTTGCCCTTCATCTTCTCCTGGACACCGAATGTTTACGAGTCAACATCTGGTTTAAAGTGCTCAATGACGTGACGATGTTCGTTGGGGACTGTAGAGGAGCAATAAGAGAGGATTTTTGGAAATCCCCCCCTCCCCTAACGGGATAAAAAATGGGATAAACCGTCTTTTTTTAAATTAGCTGTCGCAGCCGCGGGGGAATGCTCGTAGCGTATAACCCAGATAGGAGTTCCCAGCAGTCCACGCACGACGCGCCCCACAAGCGTCCCCCGCCTCACCTTGACGAGGAAGAAGGCGACGCCGTAGGTCTTGAGGTCGCGCGCGCTCTTGGTGTACAGCACCTTCGAGTCCAGCTCGCTGAGCCCCGCGTGCTTCTTGTGCTCGCGGAACACCTTCTTCTCGATGCCCTTCACCTTCACGTACGACGCCGGGAGGAACTCCTTCAGACTGGGGACGGAGAGAGAGACGCTTTAATATTCCGACTGCTGTTGGAACGAAGTTACGAACGCGGCTCACGGGTGGTGCGGTTCAGTAGAAGGCGTCACGTAACGAAATGCTGTATGCTGTGTTTGTGTGTTTTTTGAATAGTGGTGTACGCCATCTATAGTATTATTCTGTAACTAGATAGCTCAGTACAGCGCTGCTTTACAATGTATTATATTAGTTCAGATGAGAGTGCCTAGATGGCGTTGTTAAAAAAAAAATAGGATATTACGTTTATATAAGGATATTCTATTTTCTTGAATTTCACTTCTATCGAATTGCACACGATATGTTGAATTCATTTTCTTGGTACAAATTTTTTAGATTATTAAAATCTTATAACTGTTTAAGTTTGTAAGTTTTAGTTATAATTAATGGCCTGGCTTGCATCACACTAAATGATCTATCTTGTTGAGCAACAGCGGGCAGTCGGTAGGTGGATTGGTGACCGCTATTCAGCGTCACAGGACACGTAAAGCTTATCATTAGATAGCTGTCGTCTAGCCGTTTTCGCTTTCCGTCAGGTGAGATGAATAACATCTCCACGAAACCACAATGAATCAGCGTGTGACAGTATGCTGTACACCTGTTCAGTGACGTGGGACTCTGGGTTGAAGTCAAACAACTCACTCGAGGAATCCAGTTGTATGTTTGTCCTCCTTGTGATCTCCAAACTGTATCTGGCACTGGATTCCGGCGAACTCGCAAGCTGGAACGACAAAATTGTATTTTACAACCTTAGAATAATTACTATAGAAACCAAGTCCGCGCGGCCATTTTGAAGCACCTTAATTGGAGTCAGAAATGACTCCAAACACCGGCAAGCTCCGTAGTGTTCAATGACAACGCATGAACGCACGCAAAACGTGTCTCGCGAAAAAAAGGGAATTATGACGATTTGTCCAGTTAATGTAATGAAATGAATTTTATTCGAATTTGCTTTTTACAAAAGTGTTTGTAAGTGTTCGAACAGTGTTACGAATGTCCAAACTACGCAATCGCTTCAACAAATCCCAATCGCGAGTAGCCTTGGAAGAAGCGGGTAGAAACTCCCAAGGAGCTACTTTCCCTACTGACAGTAACAGATTGCCCTTACTACTTACGGCTGGAACATCAAACTCATGTCCAGCAGCAACTCACCCTTCTCCTGGGTGACGGGGTGCGTGCCGTCCAGCACCGCGTCCCTGGCCTGCACGTACAGCAGGTTGAGCTGCACGGGGTCCCGCGAGTCCACGTTCCGGTCGGAGAAGAACAGCTTGCGGCGCAGCAGCAGCGTCTCCGTCGAGTCGATGCCCTGCTCGCGGAGCGTCTTCGACCCCTCCACCCAGTTCACTGGGACGAGATAAACGCGTCATGATTACAATAATCGTGTTGGACTTGCGTCCCCAGGCAAGCCTTCCAAATGACCGGGTCCACTTACGTCACGAACCAGTAAAGCTTTATGCTTAGAGATGCACAATAATGATGAACGTTAACACTTGTAGATTAAGACAGGATTCCCTGTGACGTATGGCATGGACAACACAAGCACACACTAACACCCACGACCCGAGAACATATAATTATCTATCACATTAATTAATATCTGGCACTGGGACTTCTTGTTTGGCGGGGAGGGTCACCAACTCGACGGCAGGGTACGTCAAATTCTATTTATATTACTGCAAGAGTTTGGTCGTGACCACGATCGGTGATGAGACATCGTTGTACAACTGAACATCGTGAGTACTCGTACCATAATGAAAAGTGCACGATACATGACGACCGTGGTAGTGACCATGTGACATGGTAGTGACCCTGCCTCCGAAACGAGGGCTCCCGGGTTCGATTCCCGGCCGGGGCAGGTGTTTATGTGACAGATAAATTTTGAGATGTATTCGAACGTAATATGTGTTATTGAGTACCAATGACAAATACAATAGAAAATTTCCATCCAAACCGGCCAAAACAGATAACCTTCGAAGCTTTATCATACCTTCATCATCAGTCCGCAACTTCTTCCTGAGCTGCTCCATCTTGGCGTCTCTCTCTTTCTCCTGGTGGCGCCGCTTCAGCGTCAGCGTGCCGTAGTTGGGCTTCTCGCACGGGTCGCACTCCTCTTTCTGTTCCTCTCTTACCTGTTGACAAACATAGCATGTCACTTTGCAAATGAGAGATAGAGAAGCATTACATTCATCAAAAGCGGGTATTTCACGATTAAAGAACGGTCTAAACATTTAAATTCATGTAGAAACAATACTCACCAGTCCATATTCGTCATAGTTGGTGATACCAATCTTCGTACAGATGACCACCATCAGATTGGCGACCACCTGGCTGTCGTCCACCAGCAAAGTTTTGACGGTACCTGCGAGAGACAAACACTCTTTACTGATCGTCGGTTAGGGGTGAAAGAGGCTCCATCCATGTTTGACTTCGCACCTCTGTGCTGAACCAAACGTGGCGTCACTCACCGTCGAGCATCCTAACCCGCAGATTCCTGGTCTTCTTGTTGTATTCCAGCATGTCGCCATTCCTCAGCATGTAGTAGTCCAGACTTCTGGACGCTTCCAGCCAGATGCCCTTCTTGTTGTCCTCGTCTGAGGCGAGGAATAAGCCGTATTCCTTGGCTGTGGGACGGAGATGAATATATATTTAGTTGTCTGCTTGCGACCCTACTGCACTTTGCACCTATATACATATTATGTAATATCAGCAATTTTAACACAATAAAAATTTTGGTCCAATGCAGCTCATGTTGTTAAGAGCGAGTATTATTTTGCTAGGTTTCAATCACATTGCGTTTATTTTCGTAATTTATATCACTGTATAAACCGCCAACATTTATTTGTCACATACGATTTGAGAAGTATACCAAACTTTTATTCAAAATCAAATTATCTATTTATTCTAAGCGGTAGGTATACACATAGTTTATCCATCAAGGAATAAAATTAAAATATATTGGCAACCACGATTGGTTTCCAGTACGTAAGAATAATTCCTTCAAAACACGATAGTTCCTAAAACCGGTACTCACGATCGCTGACGCTGGCCTCCAGGATCTTCTCGCGGATGATGCGGCACGCGTCGTACACGGTGGTCGACGGCTCGAACTGGATCGTCTTGATCACCTTGCCGCCATCCATCGAGATCTTGAGCGAGAGCGCCGCCATCTTGGCTATCGAGTGCGCTCTGTTGGGGGAACATGGTCATGATATAGACTAGGGGCAGATTGCTTATACGAGTACGAGGGCACGAGGGGCAATGACGAAGGACATAATGGTTATATCTCTCCACTTTCTTGATACCGACAATGCATCGATGTTTCGATGTCCATGGGAAACTGTGACCAATTACGTCAGGAGGCTCGTCTGTTCAATTAGTTGGTTATCTCCAGATTGCTTATACGATGAGAAGTGGTCAAGAACTGCCGGGTATTACCACGCAATGACTAAGAAGGAAGTGGTGGATTAGTCCATGTCCACGTTATTGGCACCATTGGCAACGAAGATCAGTGACCATCGGGCAATCAATCCCGAAACCCTTCGCTTCGAAGTCACTCTAATACAGTATCAAAAATGGATTTAACTACCAACAACAACATACCTAACACTCTCTCTCTAAAAACTCTCCACTGACATACGGACATTCCTTCTTTTTTTGTTTTCTCAGCCGATAAAACATTGAGGACGTCCTGGTGTAACTGATGTTCTTGGACGTCGGTAACCGCTTACCATCAGAGGACAATTCTGCTAACTTAGAAATGCGTCGCATTACAAAAGTATGTGCATTTATAAACTAGCGTGCACCAAGTGTTTAGGCCCCAGGTGACTCGTAAATCGTTAACTCCACGTCCATTCCCACCACCTACAGCCACCTCACCTGTATATACCGGCAATGTGCGTGTCGTCAGTGCAGAGCGAGTGCGCGCTGGCCCGCCGCTGCGGTCGCCGCTCGCGGCTGAACGAGCGCTGTCGCGGCCGGCGCGGTGACTGCTCCTGGAAGGTGCCGTGGATGTGGTCAGAGGGTTTCCGTGGGTTGGAGGAGCCCGTCGATCGGCATAAATGGTTTATTTCCTCAAATACTTATTGCTTGTACCACGGAAAAAAAATGCTTTTTTGTAACTAACCCGTATGACGTCTATTTCATTTTTATTCATGGTATTAAGCCTTCCGCTGCCACCCATGACAACTGTGACACAGAATAAAACTGACATCGGGACGAGGTCGGTTAGTCAGTTAGCAAACGTCATTGAACGTTAGTTGGTTAGTTCGTTAGTTGATATGAGGACTAGGTCAGGTACTGTTAGTGATAGTTAGTCCTGTTAGTTGTTGTTAGAAATAGTCCAGTAAGTGTTATTCTAATTCGGTCACAGACGTATTGCTACTCTTGAGGACTGAGATGTTCGCCTCTAAAAAAGTGTCCGGTTCCACACCTTTCCAACCGGAACACAGTTGCTGTTAAAACAATCATCACACGGTAGAAATGGTACCAAGTACCGTAGCGGGCGGTCGTACTACCCCGGACTCTAGTCTAATCTAGGCTACCACCTATTATACATCCTCTCGACCAGCTCTCGACTCACCGGTGGCGATGACGTCAGCCGTCGCCAGTTCTCCTGCAGCCGCTCAAGGAGACTGCGTCACGAGCTCGTCTGTGCTTCCTGTGTGTGTTCGGTTGACACCTGCCGACAATTGAGGGCGGACCTTTAAATTTCACTTAGGCATTAAGAAGACAGGGAAACAACAGTTGGAAGTCCACTTTAACGTGGGAGGTTCACAACATATTTTTTTTAAACCGGTAAAGTGCGAGTCGGACTCGCACACGTAGGGTTCCGTAACACTGAAAGATATAAACTCTCAATTTAAAAAATTAGAGATAGAATATTTTTTAATTTTCTTAAATGTTCGATGAACACCGACACGCACGAAAAAGTATGACGTCATTGTCACGTTCCGCCTGAGCCGACCGTGCAAGCGAGAGCGCGGAACAAGCGATAGAGAGCCACGATCGGCCAAAGCGTTCGATTTCCTTCAATGTTTCCTTATAACATTATAACGTAAAATTATCGTCCGTAAACCGTCTTTTTTTGGAACCACCCTTTTTGACACACATTTTAACATTTAATAATTTCAAATGCAAGCGAGATAATAATTTTCCAAAAACATTAACAATCATTTAATTCAATTCAGTAAAGTGTAGTAAAATAAAGTGGGTCCCGTAGCCCACTGCCGCGAATAGACGGTATGTAAATAAGTCTCCCGTTTCACGACCGTGCGTTTTACGGCCCGGTCGTTCTTCGACACTTGAGCGCCCCGTCCGACTCTTCAGCGAATACTAATTTGGACACAATTCACTTGGTGCAATGTTTCTAGTAGCCTATTCCGAAAAAAGAATTGAAATTAGGTACATGATAAGTTCTTTGTAATATGCTATGTAATCCGCTAGTTGTATCGACGATTGATGAATGATTATGCAGTTTGGACATGACTTTGAAATAAAGCTTTAAATAGTTAGAAGTACAATCTGTTACTGTGTATAAGAATCGACTTATTGGGAGTCTCCATCCGCTTCTGCCGTTGACGATTAAACGAAGCGATGACGTAGTTTTACTTTCGAAATATGTTTAAAAAAACTAATTTCCAATGAATTAATTTCATTAAATAAAACACAACATCACATTGGCATTTCTATGCTGCTATGCCATGGTAATTTTTGGTAAAACAACTTGAGTTATAAGAAAAAAAAGTAAGTTTTCGGAAGCAGGTAAGTACATATTACTTATAATAGGAGTGTAATTAGGTACCTACTTGATAAGATGCGAAATTCCGACACATTCCCGCCACCGGGTCATCTAACATAAGCGTCGAGCGTCAAATACATTATGTACGAGCTCACCTTATACGGCCACAAAATTGCGCAGCAAACTCTAGCGATATCATTTAAATATATTTGCAAATTAACATTGATAATGACGGTTTAAGCGTTAAAAGCATCGAGCGGTGCATGTTTCTTGGGCAAGTGCGGTGTTCAAAATGTTTACCACCGTCGAAAACTTTCCACAACCCCAAAGAGAGCGATTGAAATAGATTTAAGAAGATCCCAGACCCTTCAAGAGCCGTTAGCAGACCCAGGCGCATATTATTACAGTATTTTGCATAAAACTCCGTGCACTTCGTCCGGGGGATTTTAATAGCCCAATATGTGTAAGTGGTCCGAGTTGAGATATTCGGAGCGTTATGACTGTGTTATGTATGAATTTAATAGTATCGTTAACATTTTGGAGACCGTCCATTACGTCACGTAAGGGGGAGGGAGGGGTTAACTGTGGCAAGGATTGTGACGTCACGTTTATAAACTCAAATACTAAAGTCGACAGCGCGGTGGAGTGTGCTCAATGCCTCTTCAACGATGAGAAGTGACCCGTGCTATAAGCCACTAAAGTCTAAAGTCAATAAACTCATGTATCTCTCCCGGTGTCAATTTATTATTACTTTCACTAATGTCACTCCCCTGACGATACATTGTCCCCTGGAACTTATAAATCTCAAAAATCAACTATGTTCTCTGGCCCTTATCAATAAAAAATACCATAATAATGCCAACATTCAATATTACGAACCCAGAGTTCATTAAATCACTTTTTCGTAATTCACCCATACTCCAACACAAACCTATTAAAATTGCAAAAACTGTGTTGTCAGTGTTGTCACACCAGGGAAGGGGAGTCACACGTGGCACTACGTGTGACACGGACTTAGGCTTCAATAATCATGAAATTAGTGTGACATAAATGAACAGCTCTTTAGCCTGTCGTTATGCGTCGCGACGGTTTAATATTTTAATATAGACCAAGTTATTTGGAATGAACGTTCATATCCTATTCATGGTGATAACTACCCGAGTATTATATTTTACCCCAGTAGTTAATGACGTCACGTCCCTTGTTTATTGGTCATTGCATTTTTTATTGGGGATGGGATGAGTCTTTAGAACGAGGTAGGGATAATTTTATTAAATAATTTTCTAAAATATAGCGTTGTTGATCTCCATGTCCCAGTTGATAGGTGACTTAACACTCAGATATAGTCCGGAGTTTAATTCCCAATATTGGAAATACATTTTGGAACGAAGTTCCTTACGGCAGGCTTGGAGGGGATAGGGATTTTGCTGCGCGACCGAACTGAAAAATATGTGATAGTAAAACCGTAAGCGTGGAAAAAAGGTGAGCGTGGAATAAAACCGTTAAATGAGACGTGCGCAGGCGCGACAGTAGCCGAAGGAACTTCGTTCCTACCTGGTGTCCCACGACACAATGAGTTAAGTGTTTTGTTATACTATAATACACGAAAATATATACTCTTCATTCTTCGGAACTTTGTTCCAAAAAAATCATATCTCCTCGGCTTCACCCTTTTCCCCTTAATCCAACACCCTACCACACGCTTAAAAATTCCCAATCTCATTACTGCATTACAAACGTCAACTGTGCCAAACATTGTCACTCCTCATAAACTCAGCCCGCGTGACATTAAACGATTTAGCCATTAAACAGCATAGGGGCTGCCGTGACGCGTGACGTGTCGACGTGTCTGTCATGGCCGTCACGGCACATCTCGCGGGTGACTGGTCACGGGTTATATGGCGCGGATCGACGCGAGCGACTGTTCACAGCGCAAAGCGTTTTATGATTCTTGGGATATGTGGGGAATTTGAGGAGGGATTGCGTCATTTACATACGTTAAAAATATATCAAAAAAATCTGCAATGTGTGGCATGGCAAGTAAATAATGCTTTAACTCCGTTCCACCATTATTCCGAATAAGTATACAAGAATGGCCGCCCGAAATTGTGGTTTCAATAAATAAATTATGTCAGTCGTTTGTCATTTAAAACCGTCTCAATTTGTCGATAAAATTACAGTTTTCATTACCGTTTTTTTAGTTTTGTTCCAACCATATCCTAGGACAGTTAATGCTCATTGGGTTAAGTTACTACCTATAAACCTAGGGTACATATTTAATTAGCGACTCCCATATATTACAAAGAATTGTCAGGCAAGAGCATGTTATTGTTTACGGAACAAGCTTCTAGAACGAAGTTTAATTATTATATGCTTCAATAAAGGAAAACGTCTTGATAAAATGATATAATATAATACATATACATGTAGGTAAGAATATTAATAAATTCCATAAAAATCAAATATGAACCACCAACTATAACCACCTAAATACACACACGAGAGCACTTACGACACGCGAACATACATACATCTATCTACCCACAAGTACCCACGACCCGATCTTTCGTCGAAACGTCACGAATCTTTCAGCGGCGAGCGCGCTTGACCCGATTTCCCATATAACCACCATCTCGAACCGCGCCTCACTAGAGTCACCATCCGAATTGGTTTTGACGACCCTGTCGATAACCAGACGTTGACGGAGATGAGCTAAATGTAATCATGATTATAGATTACTGTTACATCTGGAGGCACAGAAATGCCGGGGGCATTTCTCCTAGAAACCTTTTCTCTTCTGAAGTTTGAAGAAGATGTACTTAGCAGATGTGTAGTAGATGTTTGTGATGTCATATTAGAATTATCCATACTAACCGCGATTCATGGAATTCTACTGCGTGGTATGAGAGTAAGTGTTCATTTAAAAAAATCATCCGGATAATACTCGATCGATCACTCAGGAAGTCAGTATCGACGCAAGCCGCCGGGCTATGAGCGCTTCATTTTTGTATCTAAGGGCCAGTTTCACCGGTTACGGATAAAGTTCCGGATAGCCCTAGGAACTCAACTCCCAGATAAACTACAACTTTTGGCTTCTTAGGTAATCTGATAGAAGTGACAGAGAAAAGTGTTGGTTATGGTATCTGCCAGTTCAAGTGGCTGTTAGGCGTTATCTGACGGATAAAAAATGTTTCAAGTGGCGTTTCTATAACACATTTGGAATTTGAACTGTCGTTAATCATATTATTATGAATCCTACTATTTTCGTTCTATAATGATAAAATTATACTTGAAAATATTAAAAAAGTCGAATTGGATTATTTTGAACAAAAAGTATTTTATTAATTAAGTTTTCAAAATAGTTTTCAAATGACAATAATTTAAGTAGTAGTAACGAAACGCAAAAAAGCGACGTTGCCGCTCTGCCGCTCCGTCAACTGTTAAGTGGCAGATAAATTCCTAGGGCTATCCGGAACTTTATCTGGAACCGGTGAAACTGGCCCTAAATATTCTAAATAATAATTATTGTTATGGAAGCAAAAGGTCACTCACCCATCACGAAATATCAAAAACCGCTTGATGTATAAAGGGGGTAAACTAAGGGATGAAAGTTTGTTTGAATATCAGTTAAAAGTACCTTTAATGCCGGGCAAGCCGCAGGCAATACCTAGTACATATATTTGAATTATCTTTTTCCTATTGTAACCCTATTTTATCGGAGGTGCAATATAATAATAATTAATTAGTTATCTACAAACGTTCGTATTTGAGCTTGTTACTAGGTGTCAGTCAGCATAGATATCATATACCGACCTACTACAATCGCGTACAAAGACATGGGAGCAAAGTTTTCTACTGAAATGTCTTGAGTAAACTTAACGGCGCACAGTGGGACGAAAATCAGCTTTCATAGACATAGGAATGTTAATTCATAAATATCGCTGTTTTTGTTGGATATGGCTTTTGTTTACAGTAACTAAGCCTACATATGTAAAAAAAAGTAATTGGGCATTTATGCGAATGATTTATATTGTTTTCGAGAAAAAATTGTATGGAGCTTTCTTGAAAAATCCGATTTTCTACGGACCTGCAAGTCAAACCGTAATATCCTTCTAGGGAGTGTTACTACTAATTATTTGTAATTTTTTGACATATCACATACAACGGTTACTTCTGCAGAATTTTTTTTAAAAATCGATATGTGTGATCCTTTTTTTATTTAATTTTATTGCATTGAGTTTTTTAAACACTAAGTACTAATTACATTTTATTACCTTTCTGGTGTGAATAAGTGATATTAACTAAGTAAACAATTATATTTTCTAATAGAACATACCAAAAAAAATTGTTATTGTTATTTTATTCTGAAAAGTGATTAGGTAATTAGGTAGGTTATTCTGAAAAGTGATTGGCTAATTAGGAATGAATTCTAGTAATAATAAAGAAGTAAAGATATGAGCACTAATTAACTATTATTAAAGAGAGTAATTAAGAAATCGTCAATTTGCTAATCATTTAAAATCAGTCCTATAACAACTATAAATGAACAATATTTTTAACACATAATTCAGTTTATTTCAAACTTTTGTGCTGTTAACATTAAATCGTAATCCCGAACTGTGAAATATTTAAAATGGAAAGTCTGCGTACCAATTTAGACTTGTTTGTTGTGCTGAGAAGGGAAGGTACTTCATTCGATTATGAAGTATTGTTTAGTGCAGTTGTAAATCGACTTGGTGATAGCATTTCGGACGAAGATCGGGTGACACTTAAGGAATTTTGTCGAAGATTCACACGTGCTGCATCACAAAGATGGCAGAAATCTCACCGCATTCTGGATACATTCAGAAAGCAGTACGAAAATTGGCTTCAGTCTAATGTCGATTGGCCAAGTTGCGTGCCAATCAGTATGGTCATGCCACAAT
The DNA here is from genome assembly GCA_905404295.2 of Ochlodes sylvanus. NCBI lineage: Eukaryota > Metazoa > Arthropoda > Insecta > Lepidoptera > Hesperiidae > Ochlodes > Ochlodes sylvanus. The sequence continues at coordinate 4,953,377 of FR990151.1, read as the reverse complement.
CCAGTGAAGAAGAACAGCCAGGACCTAGTGCACTTTCAATCTGTCCAGGACCATCGACATCATCTATTGGGACAATGACAAAAACATCAAGGAAAGCATTTGAAGATCTTGGAAGCAAACAAAAGAAGAGAAGGTCTGATGATCACAAAAATGAAAATCCAAATGAATTGGCATATTCCGCTGCAGTTCTTTTAAAGGAAGAAGGTCGTGAAGATATCGCATCTGTTATCGAATATATGTTGAAGAATCCAGAAGCAGCAACAAAATTTAACGAAATGATTAACAAACCAGTTAAAAAAGTTATCTTTACTCCAGAAAAAGCACTAGGATTGCTTCTTTCGCTGAAATTGTCAAAGTGGCAATATATGACGCTGAGAGAGACTACCATCCGAGAGGGTGCAACTGACATTTATCCGTCATATTATAAAGTACAGCAAGTAAAAAAACAGTGTTACCCTAGTAAGCAATCAGTGACTGTAACGGATTCATCAGCAAGAATTACGCTTCAAGCATTGCTTGACATCACAGTGAAGAGGATCCTGGAAAGTCTTCCTGAAAGTGTGCAAAATAAGGACTTAAAGTTAATATCCAAGTGGGGCTTTGATGGTGCTTCGAACCAAAGTCGTTATAAACAGAAAATGGATGGACAACAAGAAGATTCAAGCATATTTATGACGTCCTTGGTGCCATTAAGCCTGACTGATGGAGACGAAATTTTGTGGTTGAATCCCAAGCCATGCTCAGCGTTATATTGTCGTCCAGTGCAGTTCACATTTATTAAGGAAAGTGAAGAAGTGGTCATCAGTCACAAAAAGCAAATGGACGACGAAATTAAGTTGCTTATCCCCACTGATTGCAACAGAAACAAGGTGAGCCATCAACTTAAGATGACAATGATTGATGCTAAAATTTGTACGTATCTTTCGGAAGCCAGATCGAATGCATCGTGTTATCTCTGCTTAGCTAAGCCTACAGAGATGAACCGCTTGGATATTGCAACGTCAAAAACAGTGAACAGTGATGTATACGAATTTGGACTATCATCGTTACACGCTCGTATAAATACGATGGAATGCCTTTTACATATTGCATACAGACTGGACTTCAAAAAGTGGGCTGCACGAGGACAAGAGCACAAGGATTTGCTAGAGAATCGAAAAAGAATAATTCAAAATAAATTCAAAGATGAACTCAATCTATTGATTGATATTGTGAAACAAGGCTCAGGGACAACAAATGACGGGAATACAGCAAGAAGGTTCTTCGAGTTCCCCGATATAACTGCAGCCATCACTGGGTTGGATGAAGAGCTAGTCAGAAGATTTGCTGTTATTCTTCAAGCAATAACATCTGGAGAGGTAATTGAGCTAATGAAATTTAAAGAATATGCACGTAAAACTGCAGAAAGATACGTGGAGTTATATGATTGGTACCATATGTCATCGACCGTTCATAAGCTGCTGATACATGGTGCAGACATAATCGCCAATAATAACATTGTTCCGATAGGTAAGCTTTCAGAAGAAGCCTCAGAGGCCCGCAACAAAGACTTTAGGAGATTTCGGGAACATAATTCGCGAAAAATGTCCAGGCAAGCTTCAAATGCCGATATATTAAATATGCTGATTCTTTCGTCTGATCCATTAATCTCTTCTCAAAGACCGAAATTGGAAACTAAGAAAGGTAAGGATTTCTTCGCTGAAACTTTAGAATTGATCAAGTTTCCAGAATCTCCATTTGAAGTTGTAGATATGTCCAATTTGGAACCTGATTCTGAATTGGGATCAGATGAAAGCGATTTTGATTAATTAGTAGATAAGTGCTTGTTGTATTTTTATTTTATTTTTTATACATTTTTTTATCATTTAAGGAAATTTTTTATTGCCCTGTACAAATTTTTCTGATCACAAAACATGGGGTCTGTTGACTTGCATCAGCTCCCCTCCCACAAACTTTAGTTAGTAATGTTATTTTTTTCTTTTGTAACTCTAGTCTTTAAGAGGCCTTGTTTGTAGAGATAAATAGACATTTTTATTTATTTATTTCTTGTATTGTTTTGTATAGTATTATCATACATAAGTAGTGTGTAGTAGGAGAGTTTAATTTTTTATTAATAGTTCTTTATTTTTATTTGAATATTATATAGGAAAATGTTATATAGTATACATTTTTTCATTTTTTTAATCAAGTGTTTTTGATATTTTTTGTCATAGTATTTGATATTTAAGCTCATTTAAATAATTTAATAAGCTAGCAACAATAAATATATGATATTTATAAATGAACAAAAGTATAATTATTTACTGCCCTCACTTCTCATAACTTATTAACTCTACAACGTGTCTGGGTTGCATGCTCTTACAAAATGATAATACACAATTTTTATCACTCATTTAGAGAATATTTAGAGTGGATGCCGAAAAATTAAGCTTTAAACTAAATAAAAAATGTACATTATACTTAACGATTTTTAAAAAAAATTCTGCAGCTGTAACCGTTGTATGTGATATGTCAAAAAATTACAAATAATTAGTAGTAACACTCCCTAGAAGGATATTACGGTTTGACTTGCAGGTCCGTAGAAAATCGGATTTTTCAAGAAAGCTCTATACAATTTTTTCTCGAAAACAATATAAATCATTCGCATAAATGCCCAATTACTTTTTTTTACATATGTAGGCTTAGTTACTGTAAACAAAAGCCATATCCAACAAAAACAGCGATATTTATGAATTAACATTCCTATGTCTATGAAAGCTGATTTTCGTCCCACTGTGCGGCGCCAGGAAGGCGGCCGAGACTGCAAGGAAAATCTGGGACAGCACCACTTATTACCCAGTACGAGACAAATCAAACATGACAAGCGAACCTCGACTCTATCCCAAACCCATAAAGCTTAAATCTACTTGCAATTCATTCATATCGTACACGGGAAATTATACCTTGCCCCTCAGTTTTAAAATGCACGTTTACTTGCACACGCGAAATGATTATCTCATTGAGGATGTCGAAATTAGATTCATTTACGAGTAAAATAAAAGTGATATTGAATTGTTTGTAATTGAAAGATTTTAATAAACTTCTTGAAGTGAATAATAAGAGCAAAGACTTCGAAAATAATGAGTTACAATGAGGAGAATGACGTAAGGTTCGCAATGTTTCCATCGATTTCAAACAGCCACCTCCACCTCTCCCTTCCTTATCACCCAAGTTTTCCTGTGATATTTTCCTTTCTACGATCCTACATCTATTCTAAATTAATTTGCTTTACACCTTTCTGTGTTACCCAATGGTTAGGTAGAGAACATTGTTCATTAAGCATTAAGCTCACTATAAATTTTGAATAGATAAATCTTACGAAATTTTATATCTTCAAACGACGAGAAAATTATTTGGTAAGAACTCAAACACTAATGGTGGTTGCTTCTACTTCCATATAAATAATATTTTGACAAAACAAAAAACCGACTTCAAAATCGATAAGTAATAAAAAAAATTGAGGGTTTCTCTCGTTTTCCCTGGGATTCCATTATCAGATCCTTGGTGGCAGCGGGACCACCTCAGAAGTAGGTTCTTTCAAATAAAAATAATAATAATCGAAATCGGTCCACAATTGACGAAGAAATCGGTGAACATACATAAAAAAATATACAGTCGAACGTAGAACCCTTTTTTGAAGTCGGTTAGTATATAGTAACTTCTACTTGAACGCAGTCGTAAGCGAGCCCTCGTCGGCGACGGCTCTTGATAAGGGACCTCGGAATGGTCCGAAGTAGTCGGGCGAATCCGACAAATATAAACGTGAAGTAAGCCGCGATATACACGTAAAACTTCTACTTAATTTACAACTGCACACTTGTATTGCATAAAGCCAACCCACGAGATAAAGCCATCTAATTTTAGGTCACAGATATGGCCATCAGCAACCATCATCATCACAGCACCATCATCACCGTTGCCTTTCCAGGGAGAGACGAAAAGCAAGCTTTCAAGCCAACCTTGTAAAGCCAAATGCCACTCTCAATATTACTGATGCATTCCCGGCCGAGAAAGAAGAGAAGAAAGTAGTTCTCAAGCCAAATACCACTCTAACACTAATAAATAATGATAACTTTCCAATAAACAAATAAAGACACCACGATGATAACAACCCATTGTTTCCAAGCCCGACCCCTGTCAAAACACAGCGGCGTCTCACCGACAACCCTTCAGCCCGGAACAATAGGACGCCGCATCCACCACGACCCCTGCCGTCGTGTGACGACGCGCCGACGACCAGATACAATGTGGGGCTAAATCAATTATGGTGTTGTGTTACCTTCCAGCTATTTGTCTGATGTCACGCGTTCGAATGGCAAAGATGACGAGGTTTGGACTTTGGACTCGTAAAGAAAGAATTTCCGTGACCGAAGAATTTTGTTTTGTTGTTACAAGACTGATATGGATCAAGATGGAAATGAAGTCATAGCATAGCTTACAAGAATATTAAAAGTAGATTTTATCATACCATGTACCAGAAGTACCATATGTACCAGAAGCGTGCACTAAAATTTTCAATTTCAAAAATGAAACTTGCATAAAATCCAAAGAGCGTAACTATATCGCTTTACGCTTAACCTCTTTTATTAAAAATAATTGATTGTGATTAAATGATTTATTTAAAAGTTAAATAACAAAGAAACCATTTCAAATAACAGCCGCTCAATTAGTCCAAACCTTATAAATTTTTAATATTTGAATCCTAATTCTAATTGATGAATGAATAAGTAAACAATTACCAGAAATGAAAATTTAAAAAGTAAATGAGAAGTAAACAACTAAGGAACTCCACACAAAATATGAAAACTAAAAATATTACCACTAACCACAAAACAAGACGAAATCACATTCACACCTACTCACAGCACCTATTTATATTATGTAATAAAATAAATCCATAATCCAATGAACAAACAAGTTGAGCGCATGCGCGCCTCCCTCTGCGGATGAGGGTGGAGGGGAGAATCGATAGACTCCGGCGCCGCTCTGTCTGGCGCCAGAGGATGCTGTGTCCTTGTCGCACACGCCTAACGTGCTAAGGACAGACGAGGACGAATGTAGGGATGGGAAAGGAATTGAGAAAACTGAACTTAATAAATATGAACTAAATTAATTACCAGTAGTAACAAAAAATCTCATCAGAGCAGAATTAGATGATACTCTTAGTTCAGCAACGGATATAGAATTAGAAAATCATATACAAAATCATCTTACCGCAGAATGAAAGGAAATATAACATATCAATCAATTAGTGTCAAAAAGAACAACAAAGAAAATGAATAAGCTAAGAATAAAGGCAGATTCGATTCCGAAAATAATAAAAGCGAAATGGGTATCCGATGGACAAACGGAAGTCGTCACGATGTCGAGAGGAAATCGGATAGTCTGTTATCTATTAGCGAATTAGGGGACCTTAGAGTGGACAGCGGATGAGGGTGAGAGGAGTCGATGGTGATTTTATTATAATATTAAGGATTTGCTGCGACAAACACAAAGAAGATTTTGTACAAGATTCACTTATTAGGATGGAAACAATAAGACAACACCTCATAGCCCCAACTCTGTCTATCTGTAAATTCTTTAATAGCGTCGTAACAGAATAGTTTGACATAATTTGGTATACCAAATGCATCAAACTATTCCGACAGGAAACAATTGAAGCATTAATAAATTAGCAAACCTGGGCCTCAGATTTCAGGCCTCAGAAACAATGATGCTAAAACGATTCATTTTTGTAAATAAACCCAAGTAACGGTAATTTACAATAACAACCCAATACTCACTAATAAGATAAATCCAACTCTAACTAAAGACATACACGAAAACGTACCAATAAAACCAGAAAATGATGTAAAACAAAACCTAATTGAAACAAACGATACGAAATTAACAAGTGACGAGTCCGAACATTAGGGAATGGCAGACAGGAGTAATGCTCCCCATGTCGAAGCCAATCAATCAACAGATGCAGCGGACATCAGAGCAATCATCCCAGCAGGAGACCGAACGACCCCTGGGGTAGTAAAAAACGGACTAACGAAGCGAAACGCTAACGAAAAATACAGAGGAAATAATTCAGCACCTTGTTGGGATCGATTTGAATAAAAAGTTACTAAGTGATGTGCGCCTTAATCGAGATCGGTTAAAAGCAGACAAGAAATCGGATCAAGGATCAACCGTTGGTTACATCATTGATCAGTCAATCAACCACACAAATGCTATTAGCCATAAGAAACACATCGTAGCGTTTATATCCATAACGTGAAATAGTTTGACCCGTTTTTTATCCCGACAATACGTTCCATTACGTCATTTTTCGACTGCAACGCAGTCAAAGCCGTACGCAAAATGTTCCCTGATGAAATGCATAAAAACACCCAAACGGGTGATCAGACCAAATCTCAAATGTCACCGGCCACCGCGACCCACGCACCAATTGACACGAATGCCCAACCCCAACTCCACCACAATTGACCTCAAACAATGTCAAAAGCGCACTAACGAAGCATAATCGCGACCCATCAAGCGATGTTTGCCAATTCATAAATGATACTAATTCGTAGAGGGGTCGTGAGAGGTTTGATTAAAGGGTACGAAAACTTTTTACAGACAATTATGATCGAGCAGCTAAATATATTGACAGGAGATTGTGTCTAAGCACACGGGAATAGGTGCGAGGGTTGCATGGCTCACCTAAAACCACGGGAAGCCTACGGGAAATTGCTAGTTACGTTGAAAACTGAAATGAACGCAACAAATACTCGTAAATTGAAATTGATTTATATCGGATTAAGTAAATTTAATACGAGTATTAGTAATACGGGTGCTTTTCTCCCCGTTCAATCGCCAACGCGTCAGTTACCATCAGTGTTGTGTTTTTGGTGAGACCACCTACCATTCGCTGAAATGCAAACTTTGTAGTCCCCGTAGACTAGTTGGAAGTAGTAGGTACCTTCTTTCAAAGGGGTCCCGCGTTCAATTCGCGGTCGGTGTAGACATTTATGTGACATATTAATGTTTTAATTGTATTAGGCGTTACTTTGCGGGAACTCCATACGGATTGTTGCAAACTAGATTAATCTTTAGATCAATGTAACATACCTCGGGTCGTGGGTGTTAGTGATGTGTTACTCGGGTTGTCAATGCCTCCCGCGACACGGAATTATACTGCAGGGGTATGAGTGAGCGTTTATTTTAATATTTAGGTAGGTATGTAAGAAGAATGTGTGGAGAAAAACATATTATAAGCATACTTGTTTAAGCATATTGCACGGACGAGTGTAAGATTCAATAGTTAAAATTTAGTTACTTATATGGAGAAGAATTGAAGACAACTAAATTTTATATTAATATGAGTTCCAATACAGATACATTTAATAGAAAACACATTCACTGTTTACGTTCATACTGTCAATGTAAAGTAACCCTTGGAGAGTTGAAATACTGTTCAATTTCGACTGCAGAACGTCCACTAGTCGTCATTATTGGACATGATAAAATATACGAGCACAAAGATATCTAACAGTCGGTTAACGCTCAGAAAACTATCCAAGCATTTAGTCATAGAGGAAGGAAATGTGGGAGTGAACATTACTAATTTAGTACCTACGATTTATCGTCGAGGCCATCGTCGTCGGTACACGCACGACTCACTACTAATCATTAGGCGAGATTGTAGTCGAGCGATGACTTACTAAGTACTTCCTACTAATTCATTGCGACTGTCTCTACTTTAATTGTTTCGTCTCTCTTCTTTATCCGTAGACTTACTTTAAACTTATTGTATTATGAAGAGTCAGTACTTTATTTTTAAGCTATTGCATAGCTTTTATCGCGGGCCTTGAGCGTGGGGACCGAATCCAGAAATTCCGTAACGAAAAACACCCCCAATCAGCGCCATCTACTACCTTAATACTAAGGTATGGTACGTATATTTTCTACAAACGAGATGGCGCTGTTCTGATATAACTATATAACTTCTAATAATTATAATTGCATAAGTTGATAAAAAATGCTATGCAATAGCTTTACCGCGGCAGTCTCCGAGTGCCACATTTTTCTATTTATATCTTCGTTCTTGGCTGGTAATACATCAGGTGGCTAGGTAGCTCGTGTGCTCGATTATGTTTACACAGTCTGCCTTAACCGCGATAACCTCTAAAAATACTGGACACATTTACCTGCAGTTACCCTGTTGACGAATGGGGAAGATTTCGATGCGTAATTCAGGTAGATTTATAAGAAGTAAATGATAAAACAATATGAACATGTGAGAATTTATATTTCAATCACGAACTCAGCTGCAAAAGAATAGTAAAATAAGTGGAATCACAACGAAAAACTTGATTTCAACTTCCACTATAAATTTATTTCAAACTCGTTGCATATCAAGTACCTACCTACTCTGTTACAGTAACTATTTGCAAGAAATTCTTAACACGAAATAGAGACGCAAGGACTCAAGTAAATGCGAAAAAACAATTAGTCAATTTAATTTATATTAAAAATCTTAATGCTCTAAATTTCTAATTGCCATTTACTTCTCAGTTGCCTTTGAGGAAATGAAAAGTACTGTGTGTGAAACATCTTAAAGTGTGATCAACATCTAAAATTGCAAATCATCTGGGGCCCAAGTCTGTTAATTAATAATGCTTCAATTGCGTCGTGTTTGAAAAGTTTCGACACATTTCATGTACCAAATGTTTCAAACATCGTCATCGACAACTTCATCATCTATGTATGTCATGAACGGAATTTGTCCCAATCTTCCATTTAACCCAATCATTCCTAAACTAATTAGTCACTCCTTAACTTTTACGAAATTATTGATGTAAGACAGAACACCAAAAATTCTCCCTTATTTAACCTAACCTTACTTGACATACACATAAAAACACTTTAAGCTGCAACCCCCCAAAAAGGCTAAAATGGTATTTACACCGCCTTCAATATTGACCTGCAACACTATGGCTTAATCTACCATACTCCTCAATTCGATCACGTAGATATTATGTATCTATGGCAACAATACTCATGGTATTTACAACAACTTTCTAAAACAACTCGCCCACACGACACCTACACCACGTCCAACCATACCCGTGACAACAAAATAACGAAAGACGACATAAAACAAGGAAATAGGACCTCCGAATGAAGACGCTGAAACCGAAAGTTGAAACACGTGGCTTTAGTGGCACTCACCTCGTCCGGAAGCGGGGAGTCATCGCGCCGTCTCGTTCCCACTTTAGAGAGAATACTGAACTTCCTCGATCGGTCCCGCTCTCTCACTCCTTGGTTTCCCACTTGAAAAGGTTCGATGAGGATGAGGCTAAGTTATTGCAAAGAGGTTTCGAGTGTTTCTGGTGTGTTCTAGAGAGTATGCTGTTGTAAGTCGGAGTGACTATGGGATGAGAGAGCGGGCCTGCACCCCCGTGGCTGGTCCACGGAGGAATGGCAAGCTGCCCGGCAACCCGGCAGGATCTCGCGTTTTACTATCACCGACGCTACGCGAGGGGTTGAGCCGCGCACGCGCGCTGCACGCCAGCCATCCCCCTCGCACTTACAAGGGAGCAACTTTGGGGATGATTTCGGAGGGTGAACTGAAAGATGGAAATGCATCTCCGAGTTCGGTCGGATTTCCGGCGCTTGTGATTTTGTTTATTGATTCGTATCTTCGATGGTTGTTGGAGCGATGCTGTAGGGATATTGAAGGGATACTGGAGGGATGCTGGACGGATGTTGGGATATATTAATCCCGTTATCATGTCACGGCACGATTTACTGGCGAACTTTTATGAAGTCCAATAAAAAAATGTTTTCGTGTTCGGCGATGCGTATCGCCAATTTGCTTTATCTGATCGATCGACGGACTCTTCGCTAATGGATCAATTGTATTGCGCGCCGTCCGGATGGCAACCGAGGGGTTTGAACGTTTGATACTGCGACTCGCGATCGGGTGACCCGGGTTCGAATCCTGCGCGGGTCACATTTTTTTAGTTATGTTTGTACTATCCAGAGTATCCATGTGAACGTCTATTCTGTTTCTAATTTTTTTACTTGTTTTGTGTCCGGTTTTTATACCACAGTTAAATATTTTGTTCTTTAGTCTTAATTGACTTCTTGTCTTATATTGATAACCATCAGTTTGTCTTCCTATTCTTAAAGGGCGGAACGTCTTTTAAATTTTCTACAGTAATATTTTTTTCTCATGTCATTAATAACATTTACATACAACGAAACCGAACACAAACACGTATCCCTCAAACAAATTTTGCTCGAACCGTCCATCGAACCCGGGAACTTACTCTACAGGTCGCTGCGGGGGAGTGCCGCTTATTAACAAGAAACAACAGAGCATCACCGAATTATAATTATATATTCAGGCATCGGAGCGCGTGTCGTGTCGACGTGCCGACGTGGAAGTAATCGGGCACGACGTAAAGGGGTGCGATGCGACGTACGACATCGGAACGGTCGTTGACAGCGCGGTGAAGAACGCCATTAGTTTAGGGTGGTAACAGCTTTAACGGTGGATATATATATTTTAAATATATACATACACTTATACCGGGTAACTTTGATTGTTTCAGTGTATCTGGGAATGATATTTTCTTTGATTTTAAACTTCGCAGTAGTGCTACTGGACTATAATTTTCTAGAAATTCGATGCTACTCAGGCAAGGATGAGTTACAAATTTATCGATATCAATAGACTTGTAATTTTATTTTGTTAAAGTTATTTTAATGAACATAACGTATTACTAGACTATTACTAACAACAACTAACAGAACTAACTATCACTAACAGTCCCTGTCCCAGTCCTCATACCTACTAACAAACTAACCAACTAACGTTCTCATACCGTCTGAATTTATACTATCCTTAATCCTAGTCCCGATGTGAGTCTTGTTCTGTATCGGTCACAGTTGTCATGAGCAGCTGCGAAAGGGTGGTGCTGCATGCTCGTTTGCTATCTTAATAAAATAAAAAATACATCCGCGCGAGCCAAGGGCGCGGCCAACACTTAACACTATAAAAACACAAACCCCATCACATCTATCAAAAACATATTTAATTAAACCAACATGCTTGTCAAATTTTATATTACCCCCTTGAGTTCTCGGCTCTTGAGCCATGTATCCATTTCGATACATTGTCAGCGTCAATACTGCCATTCGTTAAAATAACATTCCGTTAACTACACACTTAAACAGATTACCCCATCACATTGATAGAATCGTAAACATACCGAGTAATATGCAATTAAGTATTAGCTAAAACCGCCCACTGTTGTTATAGCTACGGTTAAGTACTATAGCAACGAAAATAGCTATTCCAAAACGCTTGAAACTTGAAATCTCTTATCCCGTGAAAACATTGGATTACGTTTTCTATATTTTTTTATAACAATTAACACGTCAACTTACTAGTATCTACGAAACAAAAAAGATAGAAAATTGTTTTTAAAATCATATCATTTTTATAAAGTTTTAATCCAACATTATATCATTGAAAACATCATTAACAAAATGACATAAAAATGTTTTCCCCATACAACCAAGCGTCCCGCTGGGCTACACGCGAAACACTTTAAAAATTCTTATCGGCACACATGGCATTTTTATTTATTTTCTAGTAAGGTAGTAACCCTCCCTCAAATAAAACCCCGAATAGCACTGATAGCCGAGTGGTTTGACTTTGAACAGTGGATTCCTGAACAAGGAGGTCTGGCTTCCTGGAATCCTGAACCTACCTTTAATTTTCCAACAATATTTGTGCCTATTAGAAATTCATTATCATATTTATGTGAAATTCGAACGTGATTTTTAAAGTATTCGTGTATTGATACAGATTATTATTATTATTATATTAAATATATTGGACTATGTCCGGTTAAATATTTTCCCAAAAATAGTCAACATAATAACATCTTTCAAATTAGAAGACAACGACATTAAGTTGAAGGGTAGATCTGTAAAATCGTAAGATGTAACTTTTTTAAAAAACCTACAATGCTTTCCCTAACGTTGAATTTTGTTTTTTGTAAGTTAACGCGTCCACAATCTCACCTGATAGTTAGTGGTGACGTGGTCTTGGGTGGTAGAGCACTTAGTACCAGCCTATTCGTTACTGATTTGAAGACACCCACATCATAATCGACACCGACGCTGGCAATTTATTCCAGTCCTTCGTATGCTTGTACGTATGTATTATGACTTCAACCGATTAATGGCCCACTAATGAGCACGAGTCTCTCCTCGTAGCGGAAGCCTAGAGCATTCTCCACCACGCTGCTCCAGTGTGTACGTATAATAGTGTAATAAATAAAAAATGATCAACTCACCAATAATAAATCGTAAGTCGTATCGTAGTCGTTCGTAGGTTCCCCTCTACTCTAATCAGGCACTTGTGGTTTACTAGATAAGGCACTGTTTGGCGTGGTTCTATTAAATTCTAGATTACATTGCAGTTTTTGTACCTGGAACATACAGACACATCATGTACATCAATCATCATCATATCCACACCTGTAGCAATGTTGGGTTCGTGTTTCCCCTTATAATTAGACGGCTAAGGCCATAGCCTGCTACGATGTCTAAGTGCGGATTGGCCAACTTTACACCTTCGAGAACATTATAGAAAACTATCAGGTATGGTACTATCTATTCTTGAAGCCCACCTGGCTAGTAACGCCAAACGACTCGTCGTGTACCAGCTGGGAGGCTTGAGAGCACGTACTTTCTGTCTTGGGCGGCAACGCATCAGCAATGCTGATGTTGCTGATGTCCATAAGTCAATGACCACTTATGAGTAGGTGGGTCCTTTGCACATTTGTTGGATAACAAAACAAAATAGCGCTATCTCACTTTCGCAATTAGCTATTATTACCAGGAATAGTACTGATGCTACAGATTCATCCACACATCGGAAGCCAAACTCAATAGCCCCACGAACGATCGCGATAACCCGCCGATCCGCCATACCCCGGCACATTCAATGTATTTATTGCGAGCTAATTCCCGCGCTGACCCCATTTCTGTATTTTCGCGACCTCCTCCAAGGAGGCTGGGATCCTGGGCGGTTATGTAAGAGGCTCCAGAGCGGCGCCAGACGAGCGCCAGACGGCGCCAAGTCGGCTGGCGCCACGAGCGAGACAGCTATACCTCTATATACACGCGTCTCGCTCGCTGAAATGACTGGCGCCCGACGAGGGACCAGCGTCTCCCGCCCGGGAGACAAATTTCTAAGTATTTTCGCTTTACGGCCATTTGATTTGGTTAAATTTATCGACTTCAGCGATAGTGGGGATGTTTTGAGGAAACTTCGGGTAGTTTTTCAAATTTATTTTTCAGTTTCGAATTTTCTTTCCGACGACGCAAAGTTTGTTTTTGCTGACGTGGCGACAAATAAATTAACTAAGTGACACATTTATATTTGTTTCAGCAGTTGCCATGCTTATTTCTAACAATTTTATTTATTAATTAAAGTTACCGCTTGATCGTTAGTGGCGCCGTAGTCTTGGGCGATCGTGTGCTAACTTGGTAAGACGCTTATAATCGGAATTTAACTTTGTTAATTAAACTGTCTCAAACGCATTAACTTTTTTTAATTTATAGTGCCATTCTCTGACAAGTAATCGAACGAAAGGGTTTTTCGATGGTCAGGTAGAGTCACCACCAACTTGGCACTCTTTCAAGAGTTTGGTAATTCGTTCCTTCGTTTACTTTCCAAGCACCCGTTTGATCCATCTTCGTTTATCAAAGACTAGCTGTGCCCGCGACTTCGTTTGCGTGGAATTTAAATTGTTACGGGGAAATCTCTAAAATAAAAGTAGCCTAAGTTCTCTAAATTAAAGTTCCGAACTCCTTTTTACATCAGTTATCTGCCAATGAAAGTCTCGTCAAAATCGGTCCAGCCGTTCCAGAGATTAGCCGGAACAAACACACAGACAGACAGACAAAAATTGTAAAAATATTATTTTGGTATACATATTATTATGTACCGTGTATACATCCATTTATGCATTTAGTAAAAAGCGGATATATTTATATCACACTAGCTGCCCCAGCGAACTTCGTACCGCTCTATAATTAATAAACAAATAATAATATGGTGACATATCGACAGCAGCGCCACCTACCGGGTCCAATTGTAAATCAAAACCATTCTTGGATACACCTGGAGACACAAAAAATTTCAACCGAATCGGTACAGCCGTTTTTGAGTTTTAGCGTGACTAACGCACAGCAATTCCTTTTTATAATATATGATATAGCCTATGTCACCCGGGGATAGTGTAGCTTTCCAATAGTGAAAGAATTTTTCAAATCGGTTAAGTAGTTTTGAAGGCTATTCGATACAAACAAACAAACAAACAATCAAATCTTTCCTCTTTATAATATTATAGTATAGTATAGTATAGTATAGTATAGTATAGTATAGTATAGTATAGTATAGTATAGTATAGTATAGTATAGTATATAGTATAGTATAGAAGTATAGATAGATATAGATATAGAAACAGACACTCCAATTTTATTTATTTGTATAGATTGCTGCGGCAACGTCGCGTCGGCAGCACTGACGACAAAATAAACGCACGAAACAATGACAGATACCGATTATTTCAGTTTTTTTTTAATTCTCAAAAATTATCTTGTGTGTTTGTGAATTGATTGAAATAAAAACAACATTAAATATTACATCAATCTCACTACTGTGATTACTTGTGTTGTCCATGCCGCCCGCGGCACGGGGAATCCTAGTGTGGGGGTGTGAGCGTGTTAACGTCAGTTAAAGTTTTACCATGATACACATACGATCCGTAACTCCGTAAGCAATATTAGTACAGATTTATGCCAAGTTCCTATATTTAACCAATCGTTAAACCGATCATTTTCGTATAACCAGTAACGAGACGTTACAGTTATTAGTATAATCTTTCTTATAGGCACAATTTTAAGTTACGCCACGTAGACAGCTCTACTATCCGCAAGCAAAACGTATCGTTTCTCGTATACAGGAACGGCCACTGTCCAGTGCGGACGGCGGGCGGCCTGCAGGTCATTATCACCGTGTTATCGCGCGGACAGGGCCCGTCAACGCCGGTAGCGCCCAACGCGAGCCCGATAACCGTTCACTTAACACATAAATAACATTCATGCTAGCTTAACAAGTCGTGGCTTTGTAATGCACATGCTATGTTGTAAGCTTCTAGCACCGTAGTCCCAATTTCGAGCCTTTGTTTATGGATGTTAAGTAGCAAACGAGCATGCAGCACCACCTTCCGCTGCCGCCCATGACTACTGTGACCGACACAGAACAAGACACAAAATGGGCTAGGGTAGTTAGTCCGGTTAGTTAGGTGTTAGAACATTAGTTTCTTAGGAAGTATGAGGATTGCGGCAGGGACTGAGTCATAGTTAGTCCAGTTGGTAATTGTTATTGTTGTAGTAAGAGTCTCGTTCTAACTCATTCACAGATGTGTTGCTACCCTTGAGGACTGAAATGGTTGCCTCAAAATAAGTGAAAACTGATCCACATGTATAATAAAACGTACACCGTTTGACTATACAGCCCCGTCAAATACACGTTCGTTTGCTATCTTCAATACAATAAAAAAACTTAAGTTGATACATTTGCACATAAGTCGCTACGTGCGTGATTTAATATAAGTATGTTCGAGCGACGTGTGCAATCACAGCTTGTTTAATGGATATTATAGTTATACGAATCCATAATGACAAGGACGCCTAGAAATACTAGCGCCGTAACCAGTTTTGCGCGTGTTAGTAACTTACTCTATATCTGTAATTATTGTTTATACGAGGTTAAAAAAAATAGGCTGCGGAGTTTATTTCACTGTTTTTTCTTTCATGATTAAATCACCTTTTTGATAGGATCGTAGAAGTAGAAAACTAATACAAAAAAAGGTATTATACACTACTCGCTTGTGTATGCGACTGTCGCGCATGCGCACGTCTTTGATTCCACGCATTTTTTCTTACGGTTTTACTATCACATATTTTTCAGTTCGGTCGCCGCAGCAAAACCTATCCCCTCCAAGCCTGCCGTAAGGAACTTCGTTCCAAAATATGATATAGTTTAATTGACATTAGATTTAGATGACTGAAAGAGGAAGAAATCTTCTAACCTGCACAATTCTGGAATGATTCTCACATGATTGCCATACAATTTATAATTTTTGCGCTGAAACTGCAAATAATTTTACAATGCATCTCGAACGCTGTCAGAAATTGTGAAAGAAAGGGTACGCACGCATCTGCCCCCGCATGCCCTGCTGATAGATTTAAATAAGAATAATAGAGTCAATTCGAAATATTATTTTCTTTAAAAGCCTGAACGGTTAATGAAAGTACAATTTCTGATGGTCGAATATGGATATGATGCAAGACAAGTCGCCAAAGCTTCGCCGTCCCAGAACGACAACTCTTTTTACGCCTACCTTGAATAACCGATAGCGCTTCGGAATTACTGAAAAGGAGCTCATTACAGTTTGTGTCCAGAACCAGCTGATGATACGACGGTACCAGTGCCACCAATGTAGGCATGGAAAATACAGTTACTTTTATTTAACTTTCACTTCGCGAAAATCTTAATTTTTTTCACGATATATATCACGTTAAATTTATCGAACAGTTATTTTTTTCACAATGTTCTAATGTCACACCTTCTACTCTTTGAATAAATAATACCTTGATATTTCGTTCGTGAACAAACAAATATTTTTACGATGTGCTACAAACCATCGCAAAGAAGTTAATACTTTAGGCAACTAAGCATAAAGTTTATTTTTAAACATTCGCCTAAGCTAATTATTCAAACCCATTCGTATAGCGACGAATCAGTAAGTTATATTTTGCTCTTTCTAACACGACTGTATTTAGGCATTTCAATATTCGTCCTTCCTCTTTCGCTCTTTCTGACGTCGTCGTGACCGTGAGTCTACGGCGAAATACGATAATAAAAATATCCGACTGATCTAGATACGATGCGTGAATAATCTATGGCGTGAACTTTGCGAAATATCCAAAGGTAGCTAAGGTAGCCGAAAAGTAACTGCGGGATTTTTAACCGACTACGTCACGGCAGGTAACGTTCGTAACACGTGAAAAAGTTTTTCGCGCGATTTTTCACGGTTACTTGTGAATCATGCCATGCCTACACCAATGGCATCACTAGCCCCAGCCGGAACATGACGATTTAAAGATTTAAAGACAGGTTATCCGAGATTGAGCTATAGTACAGATACACGTGAAAGTGATATTGTTCCATACGAAGCGACGTTTTTGACCCAATTACAGTGTCGCAAGATCTTGTCGACGGTTTGCGGAGATAATGTAGGTTTCGGGGTCTGTATCTGTAA
The DNA here is from genome assembly GCA_905404295.2 of Ochlodes sylvanus. Classification (NCBI taxonomy): domain Eukaryota; kingdom Metazoa; phylum Arthropoda; class Insecta; order Lepidoptera; family Hesperiidae; genus Ochlodes; species Ochlodes sylvanus. The sequence goes on along the minus strand of FR990151.1, from coordinate 4,935,948 downwards.
CACTTGCAATGTTCGCACCTTATGACGTGTACCGTATAGGTCCGAGGTTACATCACTTGTCTTTACCTCCATCTCGACTCTGATTCAACGTGGTACGTAATTACATACCTAGTAAATGAGGAAAGTATTTTTTACTATATATAATTATTTTATAGTAGGAAACTCGTTCTCGCTCTCTTCGGGAAACCTGTCCTTTAGTAAAGTACGGCCGGCGGATCTTGGCCGCTCTGAAGTTAGGCTTTCGGATATAGTGCGCAGGTATTTACTTTAGAGAGAGATAGCGACACGAACACTGAGCGTGTGACTGAAACAAACAATGCTCAAAGTGACACCCCGCGCGTCTTGCCACCATTTCGACCCTAAAATTGACTTCTGCGCTTCGATCCGAACAAAGTTCAGAGCGGCCAAGATCCGCCGGCCGTACTTTACACACTCGAAAATATTATAATCTTTTCATTTATGAACCGATCGAAATAAAACAAACACTAAAGTTTAAGTGAAGCTTGACACAATGCAATTGTGTGTAATGACGTTATAATTTGATAGTACTTAGATAGTTAAAAAGGATCGTTTTTAGTTATCGTTGGACTGGCACTCGTATTCTCAGCAAGCGCTTTCATTTGATACCCATATTGTACGAAAGCATAAAAAACTTTAGAAGGACGCCATATTGGATTAAGAGTGATGTCAATTTATTTTTCGAGCTAATCTCCGCAAGCCCTTTTATTTGATACCCATATCTGAGGATGCATTAAAAATAACTAGTCTGCCATCTTTTGTATTCCGCCATGTTGGATTTTGACTGACGTCACATAGCTAATCATACATTGTCATCCAAACTAAAATTGTATACAAAGTTTCAGCTCAATCGGTTGAAGATATCTGTTTCAAAATTGAGTTGCAAGATTCCACCCGAACAAACATAGTTACATACATACATTGCAACTTAAATAAAAGCTTTTAATTAATTATATGTACCCATCATGTTAAACACTTCTTCACCATCTCAAACCTTACTGAGTGATCTTTGTATAAGATACGTAATTCCTTATCCAAAGGTTGTAAAGGTGGGCGACACAAATGTCCAACATCAGACACTAACGACCATATTACGTCACTAGCCCATTGCATCCGTCGCCATCGATTAAATACCATGTACGCTACAACGAACAGACGTGGGGACTCGTGGGAGGTGCTACTAGCCCACTTCGACCTGGCTACGCTAACTTATTGTATTGAATATTAAAAAATTATATACTTATGTATCAGAGCGTCGATTCTTTCGGAGCTAAGCAACAGCGGCTAGAGGTCGGTAGTTGGTTGGGTGACTAATATTCCTTTGGCTATTCCGTGCTTCGGAGGGCACATTAAGACGTCGGTTCCGCGGTTGTTATCAATTATCAATATCTATAAAACTGAGCCACTGACAGACAATACACAGCCGAAGAAATGAACGCAAGAAGCTGAAATTTCGCATGTAATTATGTTCCCACAAATTTGTGTAAAATGGAAAATTTCAATTCAGTTCGCCCAACCGAACGGACACAATGACAGTTTTAACACACGTATTAATTAATATGTTAATAGGGAATTATCATCAGCGAGCTGGCCAAGCGTGAATTTCATCACACATCCGTTCGGTGGCGGGGGCGCGTCCCACGCGTGAAGGGACGGAGGTGCCTCGAGGCGAGAAAGTCACGCTTACACCTGACTTCACACTATACATGACTCAAAATGAGACCACATGACTCAAAATATAAACGACGATCGACATGCCAGTTGCCTAGTTGGTAGTGAGTTGACGACCCGTATGGCGTAATGGTCACCATGCCGGATAGTAGCTCTAAGAGTTCTGGGTTCGATTTCCGGCAATAAACTGAGACTGGGTGTATGTGTGTGCTAGTCTTTGTACGCTGTCTACGGCATAAGCCACTTCTAAAACTATAATAGTCCCACACTAGGATTCCCTGTGTCGTGGGTCCCATGGACAACACACAAAGACACACCCAGATCGAGAACAGACTCATCATTCAAATTTCCGGACCCATCAAACCTTCAAACGGTTAATAACTATTGCGCTATACAGATCGTGGTTCGACAGCGAAGGAGCCACACCCAACTTGACTATGCAAGCTAATACGTCACGAGACAACTCGAACCCGTAACCTGGTGCCCAGCACGTCATCGCTGACGCAACCGATGACGTCACAACCGCACACAGTCCACAGTCAAACAGTCCAATGACATCGGAACATCGCTAGTCAAGTCTACACTCCTAATGATTCCCTATTGCTATTATTAATGCTGTGGTCATCTGTAAATGGAATTCTTGTCAGCATTTAAATAGTTTGGCGTCAAACGTATGATGTTTGTACATGTATTTTTGGTGATGGCCCTGTATCATCATCATTCATCATCAATATAATATAACTCTTGCGTTACTGAGTGACTGACAGACAATGCACAGCCGAAACTAACCGAAAGCAAGACGCTGAAATATGGCACGTATGTTCGTTAGGGAGTGTAGGGGAGCACTAAGAGAGGATTTTTGGAAATTCCCCCCCTAAGGGAATAAAAAAGGGTATAAACTGAAACTTTTTATGTCTTAAATGAATGCACGAAACTTTGTATTTAGGTTCCTCGAGTGACGCAAGTGGGAACTAAGAAAGGATTTCTTTTTAAATTAAGAACTTCACGCGGGCGACGCCGCGAGCGGAAAACTAGTAAATAAATAATTATCGACAACTCAGACTGATACTCCAACCTTGACTCATGCTAGTGCGCCGAGATTGATTCATCCCATATGAGTATTTCTGTTTCCTCCGTGAATCATCTTTCGATGACCGCGGTGTTAGAAACTGGGCCAAATGTTATGTCACAGGCAACGATTTTACTTCAATCCGGGGCCCAAGACCGTATCCTATTAATATTATAAATGCGAAAGTTTGTATGGATGTATGAATGTTTGTTGCTCTTTCACGCAAAAACTACCGAATGGATTTTGATGAAACTTTACATTAATATAGCTTACACATCAGAATAACACATAGGCTATAATTTATAAAGATATAGTCTGAATTATCCAAAATATAATATGTGAATAATCCTAAATCTTTGCAAACCGAAGGAATAAGTTTCCCGAAGCGAAGCGAGTGCGGGTGGCTAGTTCTAATAAATTTTGATACATGTATACGAAGTGTCAAACTATTCCGACGCGATGCAATTGAAGCATTTGTAAATTAGCCGACTTGTTCCTTGGTTCTGAGCCGTTTCGATTTGGACAGCTGGTTGGTCGCGGGCAATGATCAGCCACCTACCATCTGGTAGTTAGTAAAAAGTTTCACTAGTCCAGCTTTCATACTTAAGATTTTGTTAACACCTACAATTTCTACAAAACAAAAAACCGACTTCAAAATCGACAAGTAATAAAAAAATTGAGGGTTTCCCTCGATTTCCCTGGGATTCCATCATCAGATCCTGACTTGGTGGCAGTGGGAACACCTCGGAAGTACGTTCTTTCAAATAAAAAAATAATAATCGAAATCGGTTCACAATTGACGGAGAAATCGGTGAACATACACAAAAAAAATATACAGTCGAACATAGAAGCTCCTCCTTTTTTGAAGTCGTTTAAAATTATGCCTAAATTTGTCCCTAACACTACGTACCTCACCTCACACCTGTTAAAACCCCTAGGGTACTTCCCGAAGTCCTAGAAACCAAAAATTTGGTATGCACACAATTTTAACTATGCTCCAATATAAGATAAATTTTTTTGTGAGTACGTAGGTAGTGCGGTCTTGGCATAGGCATTCTCGTGCCCCCAGATGTAATCTTAACCTAACGTAATCTGATTACAATTTGCTCATCACTGCCAGGAGTCTCACTCTACCATTCCAAAAACAATTAACATACGTAATTATAGACTCGGAACCCGTTACTATTTTATTGTTATTACAGATTTACTATTCAAAGTACATACACGCTTAGTCACACTCATTGAGTAAAACATACCCAACTATATTCCTGTCACAAAATACTCATAAACATGTTTATTGTTGTTGTTATGAATGTAACATTATTTTGAATGTACCATTTTCCTCAACAAACATTCAATTCAAGTCAACTACGGTACGGACACATTAATCGACCCTGACCCGCCAAATATTTTACCTGCTGACCATACCGACCGTCGGAATTGCGCAATCGGTGCATAAATAAATAACAATCTTTGAATACTCGCTACTTGTCTCAAAAATCTCATTTCAGTTTCACACTCTTAAAGAAACCAGTCAAATGCGAAGCAGACTCACACAGATGGGTTCCGTACCACCGAATAATAATAACTGTTAGTTGGTCAATAACAAATAAAAGAAAACCCCCATTTTTTAAGGTGACTTGTATGGGCGGCACCCGCTTTTCGGTCATTTTTTTTACTTTTTTAGTATTTTTTTGTGATAGTAACACGTGAAAATGCCAGATGTGACACACAGACCCAGTGGCAGACAGACTGCGGAGGCATTATTAGTAGGATTTCGTTTGACACGGACCACTAAAAAACGAGAGGTGTCATAACAATTGATACTTTTTTCAAGACAAAAAATCTACAAAATTATTAATATGGAAACATGACATTTATGTATGCGCTAACAAATACCCTATACATACATATAAGACATCGATCACTTATTTTTGTTATCTATACATTGATAAAATATACTCTTTCACACACCAGCCAACCTCACCAGAGATTTAATGTAAAATAGACGGGCAGTGAAAATCACTTAGCGTAATGGCGGTGGACGGGCGCGCCTTGCGGTATCCATTGCCCGCAGTGTATCACGCCAGGTTTCGGATACCTACAGGTCAATTGGCATAACACTGCTATAGTAGAAAACCTAGGTTATACACAATATATCTTCTGCTAACGACTGCACTCCTTCTCTATACAACTATAAGTGTGCCAAATTTCATAATCCTCCGTCCGCGCAATTTTCGTAATAAGGCGTACAAAGTTTTTGCTTCACGTTTTAATATAATGATAATAGTGATAAAAAAAAAATTATAATCTTCACGCGAAGACTTAACAACCAGCTAGAAGGCTTTGATCTCCTCTAAAACTAGCCATACACAGCTTTACATGCTTCCGGCATGGGCATGGCATCGGAGTTCATATTCTAGGATGTCCAAAAAAGGACAAAAAAGAAGATCATTCCAAATGTGAACGTCTTGGTGGAACGCAGGATATCCTGATACAGCGGTGTGCGTAAGCGATTGTAACGTCGAATGTGTGCTGGTGTGCTGTGTCGATGTACGCCCAACATCATATCATGAGCAAACACTCACAAGTTGTGACTTATGACACAAAATTATTTATAATACAGTTAAATAAACAGATAAGTGGAGTCAATATGGCCTTGTTCAACTCTGACCTTGTTGCCGTGACTCAGCTATCGTTGCTGAGCACTACTGAGAACGTTACGAATATCTTATACAGTAGGACTCCTCATATTATTATGCAGTTCAACTCGAGTTTAGTCTGAAATCAGATAGGACAGTGAGGAGACCGAAGTCTCCTCACTGTTAACTTAAGTTGACCGAAGTCAACTTAAGGTCTAACTCATTTCATCACTCCAACTCCAATGGTAGTTACAAAAAAGTCAGACTGTAACAGACGCCTGCGCAGGTTTATTGACCCATTTCTATTTCTATGAATGAACATACCGTGTGTTCATTCGGTTCACTAGAAATGCCCCGCAAAGCAAAGCCCGCAAAGCCATCGACTTCAGTTGCTTTTAGACAGCAGCCCCTTTTTTACTTCAGGAAATGCTTGTGACGCATACGCATTGGTTACGTGGGACTAGAGAGCAGTTCCTAAACCAAGTCTTTGGTAGATTACCCTAGAATCCGCATGAGAACATCTATCTACACACCAAGATTAAGGAGTAATTAAAGTATGAGTTAGTTAGTCAACGATGACGGTGACGTATACTACATTCTCTTTCTTTCTTTCCCCACAACCCCAAAGCGCAAAACTTAGCTACAAAAATGTTGCCCCATAAAAACAGCAATTTCTCGAGCTTTTCCCTAGGTCTTCATTTCGTTACGGTTTGACACCGAGTGCATTTAGCTAGGGTGCATCTCGGAACTGTGAAGTATTGGTCCACACACGCTAAACAATTGATGAGTTCATCGCTCTGGCGACACGCCAAGGTTGGCCGTTGGCCCAACTGATTGGCGCCAATTGCGGTATTGGTTGCTGGCCGAACTTTTGTAAAGATCAGTTCTTGTACGGTCTGATTAGAACTGGTCACGCGAATAGTCAAAACCTTAAGATTTGTTAGTAGGATGGGTAACTTAAAACCGACACAAGTACCGACCTTCAAACTTCGTCAGAATAGCATTTAGGCGCTAGTGTCTCGTCCATATGTACGTATCTATGAGGTATTCCTGGGCTCTATGAGATAGGATTGTTTAAAATAGTGTATAAGAGTTCTCCTTCAGGGTTGACGTTGCATTGTCGACTCCCCTGGTGTTGCTCGTGTCCATAGGCGACGATGACTAACTGTCGTATCGTCTGCTTTTTCGTTAGCCCTACAGGCCATAAAAGTGGCAATCTCACTAACTCATTGTGATGCACAAACCGTTAAGAGCCTGCGCTGACCAGACCGCTGCAAGTGGGTCAAGAGTGAGCCGAACCTCGAAGACTGTTACAGTCAAACTAGTGATGATGCAACGCCGCGGCCCGAGTCATAGGAGACTGCGGGAATGACCGCGTTTTTAAACAAACCGACAAAAGAACCATCTGATGGTATGTGGTCATCATCGCCCTTAGACATCAGTAACACGCGTTGACGCGTTGTCAACTAAGACAGAAGGAAGATGTATGTACTGTTTTTGAGCATTCCCTGAGGCCTGAGTTCGAGTCCTATTGGCATAATTATTGCAAATTAGAAAATATTTAAGGACATCCAGCACACCTGAGCGATCTCCATAATGGTCTGAAAAGCGAGTGAACTCTACCAATGCATACTTGGCCAGTGTAACAGCTTGTAAACCCGAGTAGTGAGAGAGTTAAGTATGGGTTGCGATGATGATGGAGTATCATAAAGTGCACACTCAGAAAATTTGTCTTTCCGATAGTCCCGCTATAGAAATTTCAGACAAAACCAATTATTCACCTATTGACTGTTAAATATATCGCTAAACTGGCCGTCTGCACTGATCGTAGTTTTAACGCTAGTATTTCATGCCTTGTCTTCTGCCGTATGAAGGCTACTTGGAAGACACTTTTTGTAAATCACGTCGATTGATTTCTTCTTAGACCTTGTCGTACAAAAAGATCAGCGTAGTTTACATTGTTCGCTAACTTCGTACAGTTTGAAGTATATTTAGATAATTTAGGAGAGTTGATTAAATTCAAATATAAATATTCTTTATTGTGCATAAACGAGATTAGAAATAAATAAAATGAACGAAATTTTCACAAAAGACGGCCTCATCGCTAAACAGCAATATCTTCCAGACAACCTTTTGGTAGGAATTTAAAATACCGGACAAATCGGTGGGGTGTAACATTTTAGGATTGTAAATAAACCATACATAGAAAGTTGAGATTATTTCTTAAGTTCTTGAGATTATTTCGTTGAGATGTTGACATAGTTTAGGCAATGTTTCTTTGTGGATTTAAAACAGCAAACAAGCATGCAACAGCCTTCCGCTGCCGCCCATGACATCTGTGCCCGACACAGAACAAGACTCACGTCGGGACTAGGATGGTTAGTTAGCAGAGGGTGTTATGTATTATGGATGTCTCAGCTGTTTACGTTTATACGTCGTTACGATTACTGTTTATACGTCGATACGATACGCCATATCTCCCGCTAACCTCAAGTACACACTTAGCACTTTTAAGCACGCGTTGAGGTAATTCGCGTTAAGGTCTGAGAGGTGTTATAAACATACAAGCAAACACACGCATGTGTAACCATGCTATGTTCTTTCTTGGCCGACAATGTATCCGCGATGCCTCAACGTTGACCACTTCTGACCTTCCGATGGCTCGTCTGTCAATTAAAATAAAAACATAAAAAATACAAATTTAACTTCTATTCAGACACGTCTGGCGATGTGTTATTTTATTTTACACAGAACATACGGAAACCGCGTCCCAATAACATTGTTTCGACACGAACACCCAGTTCTAAATTCGTCCACAGAACACGTTTGGATCCCAGGCGGAACTATTTAATTATGATATTACATTAATTAAGCAGTTTTGAAATTTAATTACAGATTTTTTAAAAGTAAAAAAACCACATCAATATCGGTTTAGTACTGGTTACGGTATTCAGTATTGAAAATATGCATCAAAAAATATATAAAACCATAAAGTTTTTTTATTATAATTGAAAAGTTTTAATTAACTGGCACTGTATGTGTGTAACATGTTCGGGTGGATTCTTGCACGTCAATTTTGAAGCAGATATTGTCAACAGATTGAGCTGACATTTTGTATACACATGTAGTTTGGATGACACTGCCTTTTGGTAAAATTTCAAAAATTATTACTTAATAATTAACCTAATTAATCTTCACTAAACAAAAAATATCTGTACATAGGCTAGAGCTAGACCATTTGTTTAGCCTGTTGTCAATGTTAGTCTTATCATAACAAAATAGATAGATAGCCAAATGCAGATATAGATAAAAACATAAGTCTACAAAACAGATTTAGATATTTATTTATACATATAATACCGATAGCTAATCTTATCAGAAAACTGCAAATACCTGAATTATGTAACTTAACTTGTAATTCATTCATAATTTATTATCATTTGTACAAACCACAAAGGAAAATTGTTTTCCTCATACATTTACAATTTTATGTCCATCAATGACAGTATAGCATGTTCCGAGTAAGTTACTGATATAATCAAAGGTTACTGCATTGCAGTGGCCATGTGAGTCAAATCACCTCATATTTTTGGGTTTGTAAGTATAATGAAAAATTCCAAAATTCAAATTTGGAACAATACTTTCATAATAGGCTGACATGCCAGCAATAAAACCATATAAAAATCCTTGGTTTACTATCAAGCTTTTAAAAAAATAAAATTTTAAAATAACAAATACAGAGTTTAATCATTTTAGCTGTTGAGGAGTAATATTATTTGTCATTGATCCGGAAGCAGGGCTGTCATCACTCAAATTGCTACAATGCCAGACACTTTAAAAATAAAAATATTTGAAAAACCAAAATTATTCATAGACATTTTTTTTTGTTGTTGTATTACTTATAATTATCAACAGACACGCTACTGGCATACAGAATACATTGTGAAAAAAAATATGTCGTAGATGTTGAATGCCAGTAGTTAATTGTAATGCTAATGATATGCACATGTGATTAGCATTGCTTATATGGAACTTGGGCCTTATTGAATCACTTTATGAATGAGCCCAATGATATTTTAAGTAAAAAAGAAGTAGATAATTATGTCACTAGTGTACAAAAAGTCGGACAGTCAAATTTTGCCAATTGTCCTATATTTCATGTAGCTATCTTTTTCTGTCACATGGGTTCCGTAATTAATAATATCATTATCTTTCACATCCATAGTTACAGTAATGTGATCGGAGCGGATCCAAAACTTGCATTGTATGAAAGTAACAATATCTAATTTAATGAACAAAAATGATTATTTTCATTAAGTTAACATCATCTCATTTGATGACCTTCAAGGTATTTTGATGTCAATTATGTGCAGTATTATTTAATAAATTAGTCTGACTAATCAAATTACTTTGCAAATCAATGATTCTTTCGAAGGATTCCAATGAATCGAGTGTTCAAGAAATCACAGAAACAATTATAAATAAATTAGATAAGGAACTCATTAATTAATGCATTGATTACCTAAAACAAAGGACACACTGTACTCATAATTATGGAACTTGTTGTTGAATAAGAATAACAGAATAACTAGACATGCTAATGATCGGCCGAGTTCCTAAAAACCATTATAAAATTCTATTTAAAATTTGTGATGTCACTTCACTATACTAGTACGGTCATGAAGGCGCCTCTAGCAAGGCCACAAGACGCGAACGAAGATAAATACGCTAACGGAGGGTGGAGTTATAACCCTCCGTATTTCTAATTAAGTTTCCAAGTCATTCACCCCTAGGAGGAACCGAAAAATTCACTTTTACTGCCAAAAAGCTCATTTTTACTATGTCAACAAACGAGTATGACTCATAATCTAGCATAATATGAATGGATTGTGATACAGAAGTGTAAGTCTCCCACGCCCAAAGTGTTGTCCAGGAAGGAAGTAAAACAGAAATTGGGTTACACGGAGTTGGCGAAGCTTTCGATCGATATATATTTATACAAAATCCTGTAAGCTTTAGCCACAAGATGGCGGGAATACAACCCGACTAAATGAAGACGACCGGGAGCGAAAGGTAGCGCAAGATCGAAGCCGCGACCTAAATTTGGTCGGGTTATACGTCTGATCGGACATATGTACGGTTTCTTAATTCTTATGCGATTCCTGTAAAGTTTGTAGACTTGCAAATATTGTGGGTGCCGGGGAATAGAGTTAGCTTGTTAGACTTACCGTTTATTACTCCCATTAGCCCTTGGGTTATCACAAAACACTTAATTTCTACACAAGCACTCACACGCCCTTACAGTATGTATCAACATCACGAGTACACTGCGCCATCTGGAGCGATGTTCGGTCAACTACGATATTCACCTGCGGCTATATTCACACCGTTGCTAATTCAATTTTCCCTCCCTAATTATCACTTGAAACTACTAATTTTGGTTAAATTAGACCTTAACTAGGTCATAGATAGATATCTGACTAATTAGGATATTTTAAGCTACACACTAACCCGTATTAAGGTATAATGAGGTAAAGTTAGAAGTTAACTTCATGTATTGATTTTTCTTTCACTGCAGCTGATTCACGTTCGCGTAACATTAGCGGTGGTTCGCGAATTGTACGATTATAAGAATATTGTGAGTCATCGTTATTTTTGTTCATTTATTTTACAATCTGAGATCTGTCTTAGTTTTAGCTCGGACAGTGTGGTTCGGAGAACAATCTAAGCCCAATGTCCGTACGGTATGGTATGCATGATGAGATGTGATCTACCTACTCCCATTTATGGATACTTGTACCTTGCAAGACAGATAAGGCAGTATAGATTTCTCCGTAGTTATGGTACTAAATATACGTAGTTAGAGCGTAGGCATGGGTTTGTTTACCCTAACTAACTATGTAGGTACCTAAATAGTATACACTACTCGTACTACATAAATTGTTAGACATCTTAGAATTGGCTTTGGCTCCATACAAGGAACCTCCACAACGGCTAACAAAACAGACGTGATACGCATTAACTACTTAAGTAGTTCGTTCTAAATTACATCATAACTTTCTCCATTTGATCCAACCAATAACATTCCATGTAAAATAAGTTAAAGACAGTTTCAGTGCTAAAAATGTTAAACACTCACAAACACAACACTTTCGCTGTGTTACTAAATCTCATGAAGAGTTAACCCCGAGGGACAGCTCCCTAAATAAGTCTATAAAGATCTTGGGCATAAAGTACGGCTTGACCTTAGAGTATATATTAGTTAATATATATACTCTAATTAATACTATTAGTCAATATATATACTCTAAGGGCTTGACCCTTTGGCGATCTTCGCGCAATTTGCGAATTTTTGAAAATTACTATTAATGCAATATTCTGTGACAGCAAAGATAAGACATCAATAATTATAATGTTTGTAGTATAATAATAATAAGTCAATAAGTATACTTAATAATGAATTTAACAAGTGCCTGTGGAAAAGAATGAGCAAAATTTAGGTTTGGTAGCGCTGTTTATGCTAATGATCTCAGGATATCAAGCTCTTGTGATTAATTTTTCCAATTAATACTAATATTCTGCTTCACAAAACGAGGTTTTTAAAAATAATAAATTATAGACGACGTATAACTTAACTTATTTATTAAAGTTGGATAATAATAATCCTACACGTATTTTTAGTAACAGCGACATCTGTTGTGGAATAGTTAAGAGCTTTAAAAAAAATTACAAATTACTGAAAGAGTCGTCGCTAGTTTAAAATCGTGAAGTTATTAATTTTGTTAATTTTCAGGAGATATAAACAACTGATTATTTCTTTTGAAACACTTTAATAGAGAATCTGAACTAGACACGACCTTCACCCATCTGTTTAACGGATAAAAACTAATTTATATCAAATTTTCTATATTATAAAACATACCTCGAGTGAGTTGGCTAAAAAATTCCTGGCCAGACTATGATTAATTAAAAATTGAAAAATGACCATTTATATTGCACTTATGAGTAAATATTGACAACCTTATATCATTCGCTGTTTGATATAAGATTAATTTGTTACCTAACAAATAGGTGAAAATAAATATAATCTATTTAATAGTACCTATAAGTTATTACTAGACTACAATCCAACCAAGCAGCGATGAAGTCGTCGGTATTAAAGCGCACTAACTTAGAAGCCTATTCACTGTTGACTGGAAGGCACCTTTAGAGTAAAAAGTAGTTAATATATAATAATATACTCTAAGAAGGCACCTAATTGAACGGAAATCCCGACGCAGGCAATTTGTTCCAGTCGAGTCCTTCGCGGTACGTATGATAAATGACGACGCAAAGCGTGACGTCCATATCATATTTATATTATTTTAGCTATATGTATTGCACCATACCCTGCTTTACTTTGTTGCGGTTGTGGTGAATTCTTCCGTCATAATATGTAGTTTAAAACAATAAAACGAATACACTGAACTTAATTTCCTGTTTAAGAAAACAATTACACCTTTTACGTTTCAAAAAACCTGTATTTTTTTTTTGTTTTTATAGAAGGTTCACTTCCAAAAATAGAGAAAAGAAAAAAGTGGCTACATCTCTTCGGAAAATGACCTTGCGCGACGCTGACGCGTTGCCGGCCAACAAGGAAGCGATTAACCGCTGCTCGAAGGACCAAGTTAGTTACATTTTAATTATACTTATGTATTATACAGGTACAGAATAGATAGATACAGATTCCTTTCATCAACCCAATAGCTCGCGAACATGCAAAACAAAAAACATTCAAAGCATGCCGTCAAACTACAAATTACTTTTCCTATAAAGCACTTGCTTAATAATCCAGAAAGACTATGCATTTAGCGGTTCCCTCCCCTAAATTTATGCGATCATAAAAATATTCATAATGTTTCGCCCCAGCGCCAGCGGAGCGAGCGCGGCGCGCGTTCGTACCCTCATGTAATCCAAAACATAATCTCATAATTTGAACATCTAGCTTACTTGACAACGCAGTTGCGTCTCAACGTTGGTCGATGCACGAGTCTGGGTTCGAATCCTGCAACTCTAATTCAGACTCGGAGCTCAGTTGTGGAACAGTCATGGGTTGCCTTACATTAAGTAATTTTTGAAGTGAAAACTTCTTTAGCGGCGTTGTGCAGTTTTTGGGATGGGTAAAAAATGTTAAAACTCGCCTACCTACACGACCGTGTCCTGATCGAAAATTCGTAAGATTTATTTTAGAATCAAGAAGCTACTCAGATACTTTGTAATAAGGTTCCTTTTAAACTGTCAATGGTGACTGATAATTATAATGTGCCATGGCAATGTAAAGCTAGAGTTGAATATGTACACTAGGTATTTTTATAAATTAATGTAGAGTTGCTAGTTGCTAAACAATCTAAAGTAGGTAAATTAATTATTTAGAATTCGAACGAATATTTTATTCTCCGTTAAATGTCTGTAAAGCAAACTGAATACTAGAGACGTGAAAAACTTACAAGTACCCACTTATTCTGTGCGATTACTGTTGCTAGGAAACTACCCCCTACCGCCCTCAGCTCCCTAGCGCCCCCTACCCGTTACAAGAACATCGAGAGGCGATAAATCACCTTCCTCGCATGAATCGCAGCTATCTCCGTAATAAAAGATAAGGATCTTAGCGATACATACATTTTTTCTGCACAGAGTAGCCGTCGGATAGAAGGAGTGTAATAATTCTCGACTATTTTATATGAGGGCAATCATACAATGTTCAATATTGTCAGAATGCTTGAAATTCTTATTCGTAAAGCTTGTAAACAGCCTGTTCCCGTGCTTACATAGAGTGCACTCGCTCTTGCATCTCATCGATCCCTGGAGTCTAGGAGTTGGAGAGCAAACCTCCTGTCGACCTCCTGTCGGCCCCGCGAAACCTTTAACAAAATCGTTTACGAATCTACGAAAATCTTCAAAAATCTCTATTTAGTACCTACTCTATATTCACAATACGTCACTGAATAACACCCGCCAACACATATCTGACTATAACAACGTGCACGCACACACGTATTCCCTTGCAATAAGGTTGAAAGTAGCTTGAACTAGTCGGCGTCTGAAGGGTTGTGCGTAATACAGATTAATATGAACAAGGGTGTTTTTATGTCTGTACGAATTGAGATGGCTTCCCGTGGAGTAACGTATCGCGGCGGATACTAAGTTTTGCCATACATAAGATTTGGTTTGTTATTTCTACTATTTCTTTGGAGTGCTAGAACCTTCAACTATTCTTGAGTTGAGAAACATTTTTTAGGTTCGCCCGGGGTAGTACCGCTCGGGGTAGTCCGTCACGGTACCTATAAATTTCTGCCGTGTATTTTATTGTTATAACCGCAATTATGTTCCGGTTAGAAAGGTGTGGATTCGGTTACACTTTTTTAGATGCGACTATCTTTACTCAAGCGTTGCAACACATCAATGATCGAATTAGGACGAGACTCTTACTAACAACTAACAGGACTAATTATCACTAACGGTCCCTGTCCCAGTGCTCATACTTACTAACGAACCAACCAGCTTATGTTCTAACACCATCTCTTAACCATACTAACTATCCTAGTCCCGGTGTGAGTCTTGTTCTGTGTCGGTCACAGTAGTCAAGGGCGGCAGCGGAAGATGGTGCTGCGTGCTCGTTTGCTACAAATGGTATCTACTAAATCCATGGCGGACGGTAGTACTAACCCGTGCAAATTTTATACACAACCTATAATATATAGCTTCCATATAGGCCCTACCACCTTGAAAATTAAACATTATACTTCTAAAGTACGGACTGAATTAGCGAAGAATCGTTATATTTAAAGTCGACGCTTTTCCCCGCTACATCTCACTCACCGCCATGTGTCAACCGAACGCGACCACTTTGCTAAGTGGTTAATCTGTTGATCAATCGGACAATATTTGTGGAGTGTCGCAGGGTGAGGGGTGAACGGTGCTCAATCTCATATTGTACAATCGTATAATCCAGTCCCATATCGGGTTTGGTGAGAATAAGACCAGCTAGACATGTTACGGTTTTAAATGTTAATTTCAAATGCATCTTCCGCATAAGGTCTGGGGTCCAATCATGATACAAATATCCAGTCAAATAAAAATTGACTTAGCGATACGGACAGACCCGGGGAAGGATGAATAGGTAGACAGTTATGATGTCCCAGTCTCTAATTGGCAAATAGACGAAATCGACACTTAACAATCTTATCAATGTTTTTATTTTCCAATTCCACAGAAACAAAAACGTAATAAAAACCAAAAATAGGCGATACAAAAGCTTACCTAAACCCAACAAATCGTAATGCTACCCATAGTAACCCGACTGGGTCAACTTCAGTATCCAGGGAGAATAGTAAGACACATTTGTGAAGATGGCCAACTTCATGTCACATTCCTTCGGCTTTATCGCGAGGATCCCAACTATTTTGTCAACATCAAACAGAGGCCCAAACTCGTGCACAAAGCAATCCTCATGATCCGACAAATCCACGCACATCAAACTCATGTCCATATGAACTCCATAGCTTTCGAAACATTTGTCATTTGGCGCGATTTTAAGGGAAAAATTATCGAAATCGTTCGTCAAGTAAACCTTCCGGTCCATTGTGGCTACAGTCTTCCAGATCGAAGCTTCGACGTCAGTCACGCGAATAACATCCAGTTTCGCAGATTTCAGGGTAAACGGATAGGAATCTATATTCAATTTGGCGACAGCAATGTCGTACTTTGGCGTCGGATTGCTTGCGTTAAACTTGTCATGAATTCTCCAGAAGAGTATTGGGTTAGTTCTTGTCACGTTTCTCGCGTAGTCGTAAAGAAGGAGAACTCTGTGCGTTGCGCCCGGTTTCCTGCAGTGAGCTGAAGTGACTATCCATTTCACGAGGATGACGCTTCCGAAGCAGGCAAACGACCAGGATTTAGTTGAGTTTCTGGCAATCGCGACAACGTAAGGAAACCTTTCAGCAATAGGTTGGGTGACGTTCTCGTTAAGAGCTATCACTGCGATGGATTTAGTAACCTCGAAAACTCCGCCGGATTGAAGATACTCCCGTTTGCGTTCTTCCACAGTGATGTCTGTAGCGAATTTGACCATGATACAGACTGCCATGATCGCCACGAATATTATTATGGTTAAAATAATGCATGCTGCCTTCATATTTGGTTTATCTGGTGGGTTCAAATTTTGTTGCATTCGCGAAATGCTTGCTGTTGTTGCCTACTGACAACTTTGGTCTTGACGTTTTGACTTTGATGGGTAATGGCACAGACGACAGAGGACCACAGTGATCAAGAACAAATTTAAACCTAATCCTACCTTAAATAGGTATTAAAGAAAACCTTAGTACCCACCACCACCCACCACCAACACGCAAAAAATTCTTTAGATTTTTATAATTATCTTATTCATTTGTCAATCGATTGAAATATAACTAAATGGTACCTCAAACTTTTCACAACTCATCAGTGAAAACAGGACTCAAACAGGTGAAGCTGTTTCTGAGATTGTCGGTAACAAACATACACAGACGAAAATTCTAAAAATCATTTGTAAGGGTCTACTGTGTTAATAAACACCCCTTACAATAGTTTTTCTCAACTGTCTCCACTTCTTGATATCTTAGGTACATATCTGTACATAGAAGATATTGTTGTCTTGTGCCAAATCCGTTGTTATATTCTGTATAATAAAACAGCCAAGCAGTCGCCAACTGTAAACAGAAAGACATAAATAGAATAAGATGGCAATATACAATGAAGAGGTTGTTAAAAAGAGACATCAGTTACAAAGGGGACGGCGTAATAAAGTTCTGTTTATTGTTCATGACTTGCCGAATCTACGATGTGTATTGGTGCAGTCCAGTCTGTGGTCCAGGGGTCTAGATAGTGTCCATTTTGTCAGTAATGACGGAGTTCGATCAATTCGAATCGCTTGCAGATGACGTAATGGTCCAAGAGCTACTGGCAATTTTTGGGTAGGTATTTGAGGCAAGCTGAAAACTTGTCTCATAGCTCTCCTACTAAACCCCAACTCGGAGCTGCAGACCTGGCTGCTGAGTAGCGGGGCATTATGGACCCCTACAATTTTAAAAATGTTATTTTTTTATTCCAAAAAAAATGTTTGAGGCAATATGAAATTTTTATAATGTTGTAGTTTAATGTTTAAAGAATAGAAAAAAAAATAAGCCAGACGATTTAGTCGGGGCTTTGACATTGCCAGGCGCCTGCAAAAATTAAAAAAATAAGGTTTAAAAAAAGTGTTTGAGGCAACTTGAAATTTTAATAGGGTGTAATTTATAGCTAAAAAATAAGATTCTCAAAAAGACAGATCATTTCGGTGGGGCTTTCTACCCGCCAGGTGATCTAACAAATCAGGGTAAAAAACGGTTTATCTCGATTTCTGGCAAAACTACAAGTCCAATGGAAAAAAGTTTTATGACAAAGTTGTAGGTAATAAAAAGATCTATAATCTTTGTCTTGACACTTTTTTCACATAACCTCAAAATAAATGTGAAAAATTAAAAAAAACCAAATTTTTGGTTTTTTATTTATATCTCTTCCAAAAAAAAAATTTTTTTCACTGAATTTGGTGAAAACCTAACTATTTTTGTCTCAAACACACTGTAATTTTTTTGATTTAAAATATTTATTTTTGCACCTTATATTGACTTAATATCGAAAAAGCACCCTAATTTTCAATCTAAAATTCTCGCGTCAAAATTTCTTTTTTTAAAGTCGATGGGCTTTTTATAGTTGACATTCTGACTTTCTGATGCTGTAAAAAAATATACATTACTATAGTAAATTTTCTCAAAAATATGCAAAATGTGCCTGATTTAGTCGCAGTAAAGGCGCATTTTCTGAAAAAATTTACCATAGTAATATACTATAACAGATTAATTCGTACCATCGATCGATCGATCGATGGTAAATCGATGGTACGAATTAATCTGTGATACGCGTTAATCGATGGTATTGTTTATCAATGGATCGGGAGATCGCGTGATCTGTCAAAATGGAGTTCATTATGATGTCGTCCCGCGTAATAGGAATTCTCGGGAGAAGTTTTAAAGGTAATCTTAAACGTAGCATTCGGTCTCAGCGACCACGACCCGCGACCGCGCGGCTCCACGCGTCTCATCCACTGAATAGGCAGTGCCGTGTTACTGATGTGCCACTTCTTCTTGGTCTGATGTCTTTATTTATTAATCTGTTCACAAAATCAAACTCTTTATGATTTAACTACAATACTTTCTGAACTTTTCTTCTGTATTTATAAATAAAATGTGGTTTTATGAGTATTTAAAAGCAACCCTCAACTTCTCGTGATATGAAAATTGAGTCAATCTTCTTCCTTTTTCCAGAGGCATAGATAATAACATCATCATCTTCATCCACCGATAGCTGATAGATAACTTTTACTTTGCTGCGACTAAACTGTCCGACATATCGTACTGTAATAGAACGACAACGAACACGACAACAACGAAAGCTAGGGGTCGCCCCGCGACAGGCGACCATGGTCACGTAGTTGAATGGAGATGGACGCAGTCGCGCGTCGCGGTCGCTAAGAACCGAATGCTACCTTAAGGCGAGTAATGTCTGAAAGTGAATAAAGTTTTAATAAAACGTGCTATCACATAACTCGCGAATATAGCGAATGGTTTGCTCAATAAATCAATATTACATCATCATCATCATCATCATCATCACAACCCATAACAGTCCCACTGCTGGGCACGGGTCTCCTCTCACAGTGTGAGGGGTATAGGCCATAGTCCACCACGCTGGCCAAGTGCGGATTGGTGGACTTCACACACCTTTGAGAACATTATGGAGAACTCTCGGGTGTGCAGGTTTCCTCACGATGTTTTCCTTGACCGAAGCAAGTGATAATTAAATTTTAATACGCACATAATTTTTGAAAATTAGTGGTGCGTGCGGGGTTTGAACCCGGAACCTCCGGTTCGGCAGTCCAACGTTCAACCACACCGCTATCACTGCTTCAATATTGCATATCGCTGAGTAAATTAAAATTAAGTCGGAATCGGAGATCCGCGTAAATAACCAAATAAACAAAGTAAAAGAGCGTTAAAACGGAGCCAGACAGTGATCAGTTAATAAATGAGTTGTTTATATGTTGGTCCGGACTCTTGACTTTTATTTGAAATCCTAATCTGAAGTCCTGACATGAAACAATCCCACAATGGATGTTTGATGAAGAATATCTACTTGCATGAAAATACATGCTACACAGAGTAGAATCGATTGAAAACCCATACAAACACCCTGCCTACCTGATGCCGACATAATATATTTTTTTAACACCATCAGAAAGTTGATTTCAACGAACAAAAAGCCCACCGACTTAAAAAAAAGAAATTTTGATTGAATTGAAGACTTTTAGATTGAATATTAGGGTGCTTTTTCGATATTAAGTCAATATAAGGTGCAAAAATAAATATTTTAAATCAAAAAAAATTACAGTGTGTTTGAGACAAAAATAGGTAGGTTTTCACCATATTCAGTGAAAAAAAATTTTTTTTTTGGAAGAGATATAAATAAATAACCGAAAATTTGGTTTTTTTAATTTTTCACATACATTTTGAGGTTATGTGAAAAAAGTGTCAAGACAAAGATTATAGATCTTTTTATTACCTACAACTTTGTCATTAAACTTTTTTCCATTGGACTTGTAGTTTTGCCAGAAATCGAGATAAACCGTTTTTTACCCTGATTTGTTAGATCACCTGGCGGGTAGAAAGCCCCACCGAAATGATCTGTCTTTTTGAGAATCCTATTTTTTAGCTATAAATTACACCCTATTAAAATTTCAAGTTGCCTCAAACACTTTTTTTAAACCTTATTTTTTTAATTTTTGCACGCGCCTGGCAATGTCAAAGTCCCGACTAAATCGTCTGGCTTATTTTTTTTTCTATTCTTTAAACATTAAACTACAACATAATAAAAATTGCATATTGCCTCAAACATTTTTTTTGGAATAAAAAAATAACATTTTTAAAATTGTAGGGGTCCATAATGCCCCGCTACTCAGCAGCCAGGTCTGCAGCTCCGAGTTGGGGTTTAGTAGGAGAGCTATGAGACAAGTTTTCAGCTTGCCTCAAATACCTACCCAAAAATTGCCAGTAGCTCTCAATCTATAATTGTGACAACTCGAAGATGAATGTCACTTAGGGCGCATTCAAAATTCCTTTACAACATACCTTTTTCTGTAGAAATAAATTAAGTATAACATACAAACGTAAATTGAATGCTTGTAAAATGACATTTATTAACTTCTACCTACGAGTATTAAAATGTAGTCCGCTACTGCATTTTAGTCTGTTGTATGGCGCTACTGTTGTACTTCACCGACAACTTTCCACAGATTTTCTAGGATCAGCTGTAAGTCTCTGATATACATACAAAATTATGTACCTACATCATCGAGATATAAGTACTAACGTACAGTACTTATATCTCGATAACCTACATATACTTATTCTATTTTCTGAACCTCAATGCTTTGGACGTGTATATAATCAAAGCCTCAATGCAATCTCGTACCATCGGGGGACACGCGAGAAGCTTGCGAGTGGACTAATATTTGAGGACAAATTGGACGCAGTTAAGTGAAGGTAAACAATGTTTATTCAAATACGATTGTTGCGGACTTTAATACATACTTTAGAGGTTACGTTCATCTTAGAGGTCGGCAAATAAGAAACTCTAGGTTCATACAGTCCATTGACCCCAGGTCTCTACGATACCAGAGATATTTAAATAAGTAAGCTATCTTATGGCTATCTTACATAATTACTTAAATATCTCTTGTTTCGTCTGTCTAAGAATTTGACGGTGAAAAACCAGTGAAAAACCATAAAATTCCACAACGAAAACATCAATCATACAACTTTATGAAATAACAAATAAAACAAATCAAGATGTCATAAAGTTTTGGCGCAACATTTTCCCGCCATTCAGCGATGACGTTACAAATGGCGGCCGTTCAAACGTTTCTATTAATCAGCGTAAGTGCTTCCCCCTATATCCAGTTATGACAAGTATTACTCAACGCGTAGTTTATGATGGGGGTGCGCGATAATCTTAAGTAATAGGACAAGAGCTTTAGTTGTTCCCTTTAAGTTCATTGCGAATTTGCGAATAGAGTAGGTACATTTGTAATTGATGGTAATTGGAATATTGAATAGAGATTGTGCATTGATGTTCGCGGTAGATTATAGAAAAGCGAGAGCTGTCATGGCGGCCTTCGTTGTCAAATAAACATACCACAAAACTACTGAATATAAAGAATAATTTGAGAAGTGTATTTATTTATCACGTTTGAATTTAATTTCGTTCTAAATCGTCGAAAACGCCTAATAAGGTCAAATATATCGCATAACAGCTTTTATACTGAATTAGAAGAAGACTTTACTTTTACTAACAACAAGTAATAAGACTTAACTAGGTATCACTAACAGTCCCTGTCCCAATCCTCATACTCTCTGCTTACTGACTAACCATCCTAGTCTCGATGTGAGTCTTGTTCTGTGACGGTCACAGTTGTCATTGGCGACAGCGGAAGGTGGTGCTGCATGTTCGTTTGCTATATAAAGTAAAAAAAAATAAGAAACCTGGTTTGTAACTGCGGTAAAACATCCCCAACGTCAAAACATTATAAATCTTATACGTAATCGAGTTTCCTCAAAGATATAGAATCGAATAGCCGATTCTAATTTAATTGCATCGACAGATACGATCGATTGAGCGCATGTGCAATAAAATTCGACGCGAGGGTCTCCGGGATGGGTTTTGATTAATGTTACGATAACTATTGTCATCTGTATATAAGGGGCTTCTTCCATTTTTAAAGTAAATAACCGAGAAATGTCACATCCCGGCTTCTTGCGTCGGTCCTAAGTGATCGGGTGGTCGGCAGGGTGGGTGAGTGGTGACTGAAATTTCTGGAGCATTTCAGTGCTTCGGTGATCATTGTGCAACGTCTGGTGACTGACTAACCTTCTTCCCGTTTTGCGTCGGTCGCAGTTGTCACGGGCGGCAGCGGAAGGTGGTGCTGCATGCTCGTTAAATCTATCTATATAAGTAGGTATATAAAAGGAGAAGCAGACTGATTGACTAACATATCAACGCAGGGCAGTTAGAAACTTGAAATTTTGCACAGTGGCTCCTTTTTAACGTAGGGGAGCACTAAAAAGGATTTTTGAAAATTCACTCCCTAAGGGGGTAAAACGGGGGTACAAAGTTAGTATGAAACTTTGCCGTTTTTGAAGTTATTTGAATGAAATTCAGTATAAAAGTTGTTCATTGAAAGTCATAAAACATGTATAAAATATTTTGTAAAAGGGGGGGGGGGGGGTGCAAAGTTAGTATTAGTTCTCTGATTTTATCAATTCTAATATATTTAGGGATTTTTGGCGGGCGAAGACGCGGAGGAAAGCTATAAATAAAATAAGGTCTCATATAAAAAAACGGGTTTCCTTTATCAAAATTACCTATATTTTTATTTTTTTCTATCTCAACTTCAAAGTTTATTACAAGTCAATTAAGCCACAGAGCCATTAGAATAAAAATTACGACACAAATACAATAAAAACTATGAATTTGAGGACACTTCGTTTCGAGATAATAACCCAACGAAAAACATTAAAAAGTTTTGATTAATCGACTACCACATTACGACCATTAAACGACCCCGACACGAAGCTGTAAAACAATAAAACTATTCGCAATTAGCGTTCTTTGTTCCGACGCGTCGTCGTCTATAAAAATAATTTTAATAGCGAAGCAAAACAAATTGCAGAGCGAGTCTTAAACACGGAAAAAGTTGAAGGGATTGAGATGTTCTTTCGTTGTGAGTTCACGGTAATGTTGCTGTATTAGACTTTGTGGCGATGTAACAAACGGACGTGCAGTTCGATTTTATATTAATTAAAACTCTAACGGCGTTATTTAAATTGCACATAAATAAAAATAATTGTAAGTTTTCTTTTTAAGTTATTGCCTGCAAACGTGTAGGCGAGCCACTTTAGGGTTAAGGCATCAAGTCGTCAGCCAACAGTGAACAGTCGTCAGCCAAGAAAGACACCAGTCTACAATGACAGCAATTTGAGAAAAATGCAATTTTAGTGTTTCAGTGGTACACTTCTTTGCCCTAACTAAATAGTATAAGCGAATATTAGGTTTTATTGTAGTAAAATAATCACTTTGTAGTAAAATAATAACTCAATTTGGGTGACTTGTGGGTTGGAACATTTTCGCATAACTACGTTCAATTAGAATAACTAACAGATAATACACCGTCCGTACCGCGAAAGCACCCCATCCCCCGCCATCCACCGGGACGAATAACATTTGTTATTTTAAGCATTAACAGCACTTTAATTGTCACCGCCGGAATGGCGCTTGGCTCCGAGCCAGCACACCCCCGCCCCGCGGCGCCCCGAACCCCGCACCCCCGTCGTCATAGCTGAGTGAGTTGTCAGTTGGTGTTTATTTAGACCTGGCTTTGTCTGTGTGCCTTTTGGATGGTGAGCTTTAGGGGTAAGTAGAAGGGGGAATGGACAAACAAGCAGACGAGTCACCTGATGGTACGCGTTCACTGTCGCCCATGGACATCAGCAAAAAGAAAGGCGTCACCGATGTTGCTGGCCAAAAAAGAAGAGAGAAATATATAAACCTTTTATTTCTAAATGAACATCGAATAATAAAAAAAAACGAAATGTGTGCAATTCACACGTGCTAGAAGTGAAACATTAAAAAAACGAATACTGTCAGTCCAAATATTGACTTGCTTTGCTTACGTAAGCCGCCATTTTGCCGATGCTTCCTATCTCTTTTTCTCCCACGTTAAAATGTGTCTGTCTCTTTTTCGTTTCCGGTTCGTTCCATTTGCGCGTCATTTCCGTTTCATCCAATTCCAAATCACAACGATACTATAGAAGTTATCACTTCAAAAATGAAAATAAGGCAGTTCCCGCTTCTTTTTACCACAGATGCAAAATAGTTTTTCTTTTTATTGCAACTTTGACCGAACTTCTTTTGGCCTACACCGACGCATCTAACTACTACAAAATATGATAAAAATAGTATTTATGAACGAACTGCTATTACGAGTACCTACTGAAAACTTGTATGACTGTACATATTGAATACTTAACAGATTGCTTAGGCCTAATGTGGCCCGAAATACATGTTCAAACAAATTTTTAAGAAAAAGTCGAGTCACTGCCCTAATTTTTATTTCTCTTTAATAAACTACAGAAGTATTCCAAACAATAAAAGACTCATCGTTGTCGGCTACCTAATCAATCATGATGGGTGACTTGCAGCTAAGGCGGCTTCCCCATAAATATTGATAGACTCCCATAAAACATTATGACCTATGGAATAATATAGGAGTCCTCATGACAGTGAATAGGATTTTACTAAGTCAGGGACTTCATCACCACTTGGTGCGATTGTTAACTAGTATTCCTATGTAAAAGAAAATCGGATTTCCGCCGCCGCAGAATTGCATTATCTTTTAACATTGACTTATTATTACTATGCACATTGGGTCTCATAACACTAAAATCATTACATCGCGGTTTAATTTCGATTGTAAACGCGGAATTGTAGCTCTTTTTGCGTTTTGTAGCTCATTTGGCTCGGACATTTATTAGCGCGGACCCGACGTCCATAGTATAAGTCAATGTCTTTTAGCTAGCGATTGGTGAACTCCAGTTTCTAATAACCGCAAGAAATAAATAAGCTACGAAACCAAACTGTATACCCTATTTTGACTTCATTGGTTTTTTTAATCGCCTCTTATTATGGAAGCAAATTTAAAGACGTAGGTATTCACGTCAATAATCTGAGAAATTGCAACATGACATCATCAAGTCATCAAGTTTATTTTTATAAGCGTAACAAATGCCTGCCCCATGAAAGCACGGCTCCCGCCGGATGACGTCACGCCGGAAGTCCATCGCCGGAAGCTGCGATCTGTTCTCGTGACAGAAAGGAAGGGAGCAAGATGGACGAAATTGTTTTTTGGAGGGAAATTCTATTTTCATGTAGGGAGGTAAAGACGGACTTTTATTTTTTTAGTTTTATTTTGTCTTTTACACTGGTGTTTCTAAAACCAAATACCTCCGACGCGTTGCAGACCGGAAACGAAGCGAAGGAAGTCATTTCTACCTCTCCGACATTGTGACCGAAACGATGTGATTTTAAGGTCGATTTTATGAGGACCAACCTCAAAGTTAGCCAGTCTACAGTAAAATACTGAACAATCATTCAATTGTGTATTTATTTATAAATTATAATAGTATAAAATATTTGCGCGTGCGCCATTTATCCTGTATCAATTTTGACAGATCTTCGTTTCCCTCCCAATTACCACAGATAAGAACAAAGTTACATTACTCTATGTCGAGAATAGTCGAGATAATAATATAAAAGAACAATCACTGTAGAGCATCCAAGCTATCTTACCTAACATCGTTGGCAAGGGAAACGAGCCTAGATGTTCGCAAATAAAAATTCGAGGGCACAATAAATCACGCCACTCCCCCGCCATCAGCGAGGGTACGCCTCATCGAGCGCTCTCCGATTTGCATACAAAATGACGTGGATCCGTGAAGCTACATTTGCCATAAAATACTTGTGTCGATAAGCGATCGACATTTTTAGGGTACTGTCCTTGATTCGTATTATATTATATATTACCTCATATTTAATTTTAATGATGATGTATCGAAGACAATTTATAAATTGTGTCATAAGCGAAGGCTAGACGTAAAGTAAAAAGGTACTGTCATCCATCGATATTTACCACAGAGTACCTACCTAATAAATAGGTAAGTAAAATACAAGTCACAGCTCTCTTTAACCTTCACTTTAATTCTTTATAATTCTTAAGTTTTTAACATAATTATTAAGTTATTGAAAGTCGGTTGTGAAGTAACAGCCGTTCAGTCATTCCCAATACTTTATCTATTATTAATTATCCTCAGTAAGCTAGCAATTCTTAAAAGTCACATACGTACATCAGTGTTAGTTATTATTACTTTACATAAAGTTACTACTTACCTACTACCATAACATTTCCAGACTTTACCAGAGGTTTAAGGATTCGTAGATTAGGAACGGCTATAATATGCGTTTAAATTGAGCTGTTTCCAAAGCTGACTCATTTTGTTACTTAAACAATAATGATCCAAAATCAATTTTTCTCGGCAACGATTATTCATGGGTAAGAACTAGGAAGGGAGCCACAATTTCACTTAGCTGCGCCACGTAACATTTGGCCAAATGCCATTTTAATCGGCCTAATTTAATTTTCACGAGAATTTATAGGCTTTTAAACAAATGCAATTGTAATGCATTTACCTTGATAAATGGCGTGAAAATGAAAAGTAGATAATCTAATAATGTTTAAAGTGATTTTTAAAGTTTTATTCGTGGAGATAACAAACAGAACTTGTTTTTGTTAGTATACGGGTTATAAAAGCATGTGTCAGTACATAAATTTTGATTTTTGGTGATAATATTATATTTCGCAAGTGATCGGAAACGTCATCAAAATGCTGGTATTTACACAGATACACAAAATTATTTGACAAACAAACTTAAGAACTTAGAAAATAAAAGCGTATTAAAAACACGACGCATACGTGCTCAAAATAATATAATAGTAAAATAAAGAATAAATAACATATTGCTTGTGCACTCAATAAAAAAAAACTGAAACCTCTATTAATCCAAATTATCCGAACGCAGTGACAAGCCGATCTAACGATTCACGCTTCACTGCACTCTTTGACAGTTTGTTTATGGTAAGTACAGTTGGAGGGAAAACTTCCAACGAATTTGGGGTTTATATTGTTGTTGTTTAATGCGAAAATAATACAATAGAGAATGAAATTAATTTTGCACGCTTTTTGTTTAACAGCATTTGTTATAAAGTTAGTACAACTCAGTTTAATACCAACGGTAGGTACATACGCTAGTATCGTTTGAAATTCTTGTCATGATTCTTTTAATTAATTTGCATTACTTACTTAATAAATATTTTTCTTTGAAAAAGCCGACAATCGTACATAATATTACAAGAGTATTTAATAAATAACAATTAAATAAGCGTTCAGCTCGTCAACCCGCTTTTATTCCTATAGGTATTTCAATATGGCCGCCGTCAGTACATATTTTTACGTAGCAAATACATTTGATACACTTTAATTAATTTGAAGGAATCTTAATATTGCAATTATTCTTATTAATCCACTAGTGAATATAATAATAATTATGTTTAATTATATAAATCTAATATTTAATAATTTATATTAATATATCTATATTAATATAGCGGCACCGGAAAAGGAACTTGTTGCAATATGAGCCCACGAATGGTCATTAATGGTCGACGTCACCGAATGCTGCCCAAAAAGGAACCGAGGAAACCACATTGTTTCTGTCTCTGATACTGCGATCGAAGCACGTAAAAAAATCACGGCCAATTTTAGGTGAGTGGGAACCAAATCCTACTTACCACACCACTAGTCAAGAGTGTCAAGGGTATAGTGCAGATAGAACTAGATTCTTTCGCGGTCCTAATTAATACATGCAAAGTGTAAGTATCAGTAATAACTAGATAGATAAATAAACGATTTACACGCGAAATACACACACTATGGTAACATTTGCCTCATCATACAAAATTGTTCCAAACTAGATTAAAAAAAAAAAATTTCTCGTTCGGCGTGCGCTTAGAACAGACGTGTCTCTCTGAGACACGTCGTATATTAAAAATATTAGTAAAAAGTGACAATAGAATTTGGCACGTACTTCAGTGTTGTAGTGTCTATTTTACATCGCATTAAGCACACAAACTAAAGATCTCGGCGGCACCGGACAGCGACGCGAAAACAAGACAGCCTATATCTTCTATCATCCACTACGTTGCAACGCGCTGCGCGTCCGACGTCACAGTACTTCGTCAGAGCTGCGTAAGGGCGACTACACACGAGTAAAAGGAAAGATTTTTATTATTTATATTTCATTCTTGTTTTTCTTTCTCCCTTCCTTCTACAATGAGCATGTTAAGATCACCACCGAGTGGAGGCTCACAACCTGACTTATCAAAACTTAGTGCTGGAACAAGCGACTGGCAACAGGTAACCCACCGTCCGAAGCGAAAACAACCAGACCATGAATATATCGGTGCTGAACAGTTTGAGAATTTCCGGAAAGATATGGCTAATATTCTAAAGGACTTAGTTGAATCTCAAAATAAAGTCCTACAAAAGATATCGGATGATGTTTCAGAAATAAAAGGAGAAATGAAAAACCTACAACTCATAACGCAAAACATTATCTCTGAGCACAATCAGTTCAAGACCGAGATTAATAATCTAAAATCATCGCAAATAGCTACGGAACAGAACATTGCCAAATTAGAGTCTAACATTGCAGGTCTCAAAGTTACACCATATAATGATGAGTTTTCGGGGACCATAAGCGACAACATATTTGCAGAGCTGCAAGATCGCTACAGGAGGGAGAGAAATCTAATTATTATTGGAGTGCCAGAGGCGCAGGGAGAAAATCGACATGAAAGATCAGCTGCAGACATGGGTGAAGTAATGAAAATAATTAAGAGCTCGTATCCGGATTGCCACGACCCTATTTATGTACATCGCCTCGGGAAATATATTCCAAACAAAAACAGACCAATTAAAGTGTCATTCTCTTCCCAAGAAACAGTAAAATGTATCTTACGTAATAAACCCACACAAATTAACAGCTCAATAAAAATATTCTCAGATAAAACTATCCATCAACAGCAACAGATGAAGGATCTGAAAAAGGAACTAGAACGACGTACTCAAAACGGTGAGGAACACTTAGTAATAAAATATATCAAGGGTATACCAAAAATAACAAAAGACGAGCAAAAAAACGAGAAAATCAGCAACAAGAGGAATCCATATTAAAACCAGTAGACACACAAAAAAGGTTAGACAACGTAACTTATCAAGTTCTTAATGATTATACGAACATAAACAGAAATCTGAAGTCCTTAAAGTTTCTTTATGCCAATATTCGAAGCCTGGTTAAGGTGGGAAAACTGGATGAACTCAAGTGTATAATATCTGCGATACAAAAAGTCCATGTGGTTGTATTAACTGAGACTTGGATCAAATCTGAATCTGAGGCACAAAGATTAAAACTAGTAAATTATACTCACTATTATAACTTCAGGACCCACTCCAGGGGTGGTGGAGTCTCAGTATATGTACACAATAGTATAAAGCATAATTTCATATACGGCAAATGTGAAGAAGACAATCACTACATGTGGGTTCATCTAGAAAGATTTTCCATCGATATCGGTGTCTTTTATAAACCTGAAAGAACCAATGCAAACAAGTTTTTTGACACTTTCTCACAAACATTACAAGGACGCCAACGTGCGGTTATATTCGGAGACTTTAATTTTGATTTGCTTAAACGGGGAACTTCAGTAAAGGATTATAAGAGAACACTGCTTGAAAATGGATTCACTATTTTGAATAAAATTAATGAAAAGTATTGCACGCGTGAAAGCTCAAGCTCCAAGACTATCTTAGACCACGTCAGCACTAACCTCAAGAACCACGATTTTCATATGGCTGTTATAGAATCCGCTCTATCAGATCACAAGCAGATATATTTTGAGATAAAACAATATGAGCCTAAGTCAACACCTAAAATGAAATATGAAGCTATTAATTATCAAAGTCTCTATTTTGATGTGATGAACGTAAAGAATGTCGATGATGAATACATAAGACTTGAGGAAGCTATCAAATCATGCATAAAAAGAAACAAAGTGACTAAATATAAATTTCTAAACGCTCCACGGAATGATTGGATTAATAAAGAAGTGATAGAAAAAATAAACAGACGGAATATACTTTGGCATAATTTTAAGAACAATCCAGACAACAAAGAAATAGAAGATCAGTTTAAAAATGAAAGAAGTAAAACATTTGAGTATGTGCAAAAAATTAAAAACGAATATTACTTTAAAGCCTTTAAAAATTGTAAAAATAAGCCTTCAAAAATGTGGCAACTAATAAATAACCTTTCAAACAACAAAGCAAAAGAACATTATGCACCTAATAAACTTATAACAACTACCCAAGATATTATAATGGATCCACAACTCATTTGTGAACATTTCAACGACTTTTTTGCAGGCATTGGTATACTTTTAGCTAGTCAGTTTCCATCCCA
Organism: Ochlodes sylvanus; assembly: GCA_905404295.2. Taxonomy (NCBI): domain Eukaryota; kingdom Metazoa; phylum Arthropoda; class Insecta; order Lepidoptera; family Hesperiidae; genus Ochlodes; species Ochlodes sylvanus. The sequence goes on along the minus strand of FR990151.1, from coordinate 4,905,249 downwards.
GAGTCATATCGACCATGCCAACACTTTAAACCTTGAAAACAAATTAACAAAATTTAGTCTAACAACAGTAGAAGAAGTTAAAATAATCATAGATAATCTTAAAAATAATACTAGCACAGGTATAGATGGTATTAGTACCAAAATTTTAAAATGCATAAAAGAACCAATATCTGAATGGCTTGTAAATTGTATTAATAGATGTATTGAGGAAGGATTTTTTCCAGACACACTAAAACTCGCTAAAATTACTCCAATCTACAAGTCAGGGTCAAAAGACGATCCAGGTAACTACAGGCCTATTTCTGTACTACCTGCCTTATCTAAAATCTTTGAGAAAATAATACACCAGCGTCTTAGTAACTTTTTAACAACCAATAATTACCTCTTTCAGCGTCAGTATGGGTTTAGGTCTAAGTCTAGTACTCTTGGAGCAACTATTGATTTGATTACCAAAATCAAAACTAATATAGACAAAAAGCAACTGGCTCTAGGAATATTTATTGATCTGAAAAAAGCTTTCGATACTGTCAGCCATGATCTTTTAATTTCAAAGCTTTGTAGTTTGGGTATCACAGAGATGGCTCTTAAATTACTAAAATCATACCTTACAAACCGTTTTCAGGTAGTTAAAATAGGATCAAATATTAGTAGCCCTAAACCAGTTAAATGTGGGGTACCGCAGGGGTCAATACTAGGACCCCTGCTTTTTCTAATTTACATAAATAATATACATCAATTAAATTTGAAAGGACATATTAGTTTATACGCGGATGATACATGCCTCTTTTATTTTGGAAATAATATAAATTCAATCATAACTGATGCACAGGCAGACCTTGACTTATTACAGACTTGGTTCTGTTGCAATTTGTTGACTATTAATATTTCAAAAACAAATTATATTATATTTTCAGCAAAAAATAAAAAAATACCAAATTTCCAACCGCTTACTATTAATGGCATCGCAATAAATAATGTAAACACAGAAAAATATTTAGGACTCATACTGGACAATAGACTATCATGGAAACCTCATATTGCAAAGTTACATTCGAAACTTTCCTCTCTTTTAGGATGTGTAAGAAGTATAGCGAAATGTTTACCACTAAATGTTCGATATATTATATATAACTCTCTTGTTAAACCACATATCGACTATCTCATTGAGATATGGGGAACTGCGTGTAAAACTAATCTACATCCACTACAAACCACCCAAAATAAATTAATTAAAACATTATTTCATTACACTTATCGCACCTCATCTAAAATCATATATAAAGAAACTAATTTGATGAATATATCACAAATATATCGATATAATACATGCATATTAGTACATAAAATACTTAATAATGAAATCATGTCACAAATTCATTTCCAAAAAAATATAGACATCCACAATCGAAACCTTAGACGTGCCCATAACATATGTACACCATCAGCAAGAACTCTTTACGGCAAAAAAAATATTATGTTTGAGGGTGCAAAATTATATAACGCATTACCAACTAGTTTAAAATCACTTAAAAAAACTTGTATGTTTAAAAAAAAATTAAAATGTCACATTTTGGAAGGCTCCTATGAAACAAGTTAAATGTAAATTTATTAAAGTTAATCGTGTGTAAGATGCCCTTATTCTCAATCCTTAAGAATTACGAGTAGATAACGCCATGCTTTGTATTGCTTTGTGTATGCATTATTTTTACGAACTACCTACATTATATACATTATTTTGCGCCGAACGATTAGTAATACTTTATTGTTATTGTACATAAGTTTATTTCTCGTAAGTGATTGTAAATCTTGAGAGAAATATTAATAAAGATCTTAAACCACATTAAGTAATCTTTAGTTTACTTTTTGTGTGTGTGTTACATAATTCCGGCTAGCTGGCTATCGATTCTTGGACCCTTCAAACGGCAGTCCAGCCTGGCAGTGGCCACCATTACGCTACGAGTCGTCATTTGCAAACGGAATGAGTACAAAAATCTGTCCCTTGATAGAACTTAGGATCAGATTGGACAATTTATTGCGAGGGATAATTAGAGATATCGTTGGCACTGCGGTAAGTTCAGAGTGACCCTACTCTAGTGGTTGTTACGCAGTCGATTAAGGTTTCAATTGCTTTGGGAAACAATAAAACATAATTGCAGTTTCAAATAAAACCACAATGGAGATAAAATGTGTAGGTACCTAAGTTTTAAAATTTAATGATGAAAGTAGGTATAAAAGTCTATTATAATTATAAGGTATAAACAGTATTTATAAGACTAATAATCTGCATAATTATGTAACTTTATGCCAAAACTGTAACGCAGTGGGTACCTACCTATTTATAATTAACTATGTTACATCACGCTTAACTTCCACCCCACGCTAAAAGTTCACTAACTTGTTTTCCCAAGCTCGCCCATAAAAAAATCCTGGGTGTGTATTTGGGCGGATTCAGATACTATATCTATAACGTTACGTATACGTTTAAAATAAAACCGAGCTAGGTGTTGTGGGGGAGTCTGCCAATCGCAGTTCCCGCCAACAGGTGGGCGGTGGCCATTTTGATTTTCCACAACGCGGGAATTTTGGTAAATGGCTTCTAACTCCACAAATACACAGAGCACAGACGAATAATGTAAATGTAGGTGTATTTTTACCATTGTCTATTCAGATGGAATTTTGTAAGCAATTTTACAACATCTTCTGAAATAAAGTAATGAAAATTATTTATATGCGAGCTGAAAAATGTAAAGGCGTAGTCTCATAACCCTAGAATGTTTCAGTATGGACGGATTATAGTCAAATAGTGGCACATTAAGGGCTATCAGGATAAATATTTAAAGAAACTAGAATAAAAAAAATGTTTTTATTAACAACAAATTTTTGATAAAAAAATACCATTTAGCAATTCACATAGGTACATATTTACCCCCTTTCGAGTTCCAGAATCAGCATAAAGGTAGAAAATAAATAATATTCAAACTATTTAATCTCAAATCTTTGACAAAACAACTTACAAAAATCCAAAACGCGTTGTGACCACAAGACACGACAAAGGAATTTAACATTGAGCAATACATTTGATACTTAGGTACATACATTGCACATACATTACATTACGTGTACATACATTAGAAAAAAGCTTGCAAATATTTAGCGCAACTCTTCATTTTGTCAAGGAAATTTGCAACCAGTCTTCAACAACTCTACAGTCGAATATATAGATCAGTTACAGGTGTATTGCTACCATTAGGACAGATATCTTCCTTAAAAGCGAATTTAGCTTTTGTAACTTCTAAATTACGCAACCTTTCTCGAACTGCGAGCGAATTTAGCTATGGAGCTTGTAAATATCAATTAGACCAACTGTTCTACCTTAATCATTCGAAAACTATTACAAATCAAATGCGGGCTGATACAAGCGACGAGTAACATCATCAGGACAGCTCCTGGCCAGGGCGTGCGGGCATCAGCAGCGTTGCACCAACTCCCAGTGCAGACGCAGGCGTGGAACCTCGCGTAGAGAGAGATGCCCCTGGAGAGCGGGACCAGGGTGGCCATGGGGCTGGTGATGCAGCCGTTGTCTGTGTGCTGGTCAACATGAATAGTCTTATATCTATACCAATAAATAAAATTGGAGTGGTCGTTTTTAATATTAAAATAACCGCTTATTACTAAATGCATAAGGATGTGTACACGGTGCATATACCAAAATAACATTTTTCTGTTGTCTGTCTGTCTGTTTGTTTGTTTCAGCTAATCTCTGGAACGGCTGGACCGATTTTGACGGGACTTTACTGGCAGATTACTGATGTCTTATGGAGTAACATAGGCTACTTTTATTTTAGTATTTTTTGTTAAATTCCACGCGGACGAAGTCACGGGCACAGCTCATTAGAAATATACCTACACACTGAATGCTAACGCATCACAAACTCTATACCTTGGTCAAGATATATGGCTTGACCGTTTCGCTGTCGTAGTAACGAAACGACCAAGAGAGGTAAGTACTACTTGCATGAAATATGGATGTATACACGGTACATATACCAAAATAACATTTTTTACAATTTTGTCTACCTGTCTGTTTGTTTGTTGGGGCTAATCTCTGGAACGGCTGGACCGATTTTGACGGGACCTTCTTTGGCAGATAGCTGATGTCATAAGGAGTAACTTTGGCTTTGACTTGTATCTTAGAATTTGTTTAAACTTACTTTAAGCGCCATCTCGAGCTTGGCCATCCTCTTGCTGGCGAAGTTCTTGCCCATGATGGCGCGCTCGCGGCTTCTGCAGCTGCGCTGGGTGTACACATTGCTCAGGTCGATCCAGCGGACAGAACACCCCCCGGTCCAGCGGCCAAACACAGACCGCGGCTGCGACATGTTCTTAAATATTCCGGGACTGGAGGAAGATGAATTAGCATGATGGCGGTTTCATAATTCACACTATATTCTTATAAATTATAGCCTATGTGTTATTCTGATGTGTAAGCTGTATTATTGTAAAGTTTCATCAAAATTCATTCGGTAGTTTTTGCGTGAAAGAGTAACAACCAGACATCCATACATTGATCACAAAATTTCGATTTTATAATATTATTATAGTATGATTAGTATGATTAAAAGCTTTTATTTATCTTCAGTTGTATGGTATATAAGTGTGTAGGTATGTCCTGTAATTGAGAATTGCAGTCCATATATTATTTCACCCACTTCCGCTAAAGCTAACGGGCTGTCGTTTGAAAATACACGTAAGTTAATTGTAGACGATCCAAGATCCATCTTGGATAGTTATGTACAATGTAGCTTGGATAGTTATGTACAATGTAGTGTAGCCTAGTTAAGTACAATGGGTATCAAATCAAAGAATTTGCTGAGAAGTGCACTGAGTGCAATAAACTGACGTCTGTGTTCAATCCTTAACTGAACTAAAAGATAAAATAAAAATAATTATTTGAAAAAATAATTTAATCTATTATATCATTTATCTGTAATGTAATTTCAAGGATTTGTGTAATTTGAAAAATTTAATTGTTTTTAAATAAAAGCTTGTTTATAAAATCTGTGGATGTTTTTTATTCGCGTGTTAAGTTATAATTGTTAAGTTATTCGCGTGGAACTTCGCTCGAAAAATATCATCGATACTCACACATCAGCGTATCGGCAATACTTGCGGAACTTGGAGATCCTGCCCCTGGCGGTCATGTCGACCGGCATCAGCGGCAGGAAGTCCCCGGCGAACGCGTCGCCGCAGTACGCGTCCCGCGGGATGCCGTAGTTCTCCAGGCCGCACACGAAACACTACGGTTTGGGGGCAATATACAAGCCAGAAAGAAAGAAAATAAAGAAAGTTGTCGGGCATTCCCTGTGTCGTGTGCCGTGGACGGACACACACCCAGACCTAGGACAGAAATTTAAACTCATCAAAAAAAATTCCACCTGGCTGGGAATCGAACCCAGGACCCATGGAATGGCAACCGGCTTGGTAACAATTGCGTCATACGGGTCGTGAAATTGTAAAAATGAACATCTCCAAGCCCCCATGTCCATAGACAATACACGACTTCTTCTCGTGGCCAACAGTCCGTGTCTTTGTTGGACAGAAGAAGAAGTCGTCCAGAAGGACTGTTAGTAAGAAAGTAAGAAAGATTCTTCTTTCGTCTTCTGTCCAACAAAGCTTACCTTAGCGACGATTGTCCCAGTAGCATTCGCGTCGTAGTCTAAAAACATGCCTCTCTTCACCGTCGTAGTCGGCGTCTCGCACGTCGGAACCGAATACTTCATCAGCGTCTTATTGAGTTTAGCCGTCAAATTTACTTCGTAGTCGTATGTCAGGTTCGCTATGATCGCCAACAGAGCTGGTACGTCCAGTTTGAACCTGGTCGTGGTCGTAGTTCTCTTTGTCGTTGTTCTCGTCCTTGTCCTCCTGGTTCCTCTTGGTGAAGTTCTACGTTTCGTAGTCGTCTTGCGTTTTCCACTTCCTTCTTTTGTTGTTTTTTTACGTTTTTTGCTTTGAGTTGTTGGTTCATCCTCCTCATCAGAATCAGAATCTTCCTTTCTTGTTGTTTTTCTACGTTTCTTTGATTTAGTTGTTGGTTTTTCTTCATCGTCATCAGAATCTTCACCTTCGTCTTTTTTTGTTGTATCCTCAGGTTTTTTTGGTTCACTTGTTGGTTTTTCTTCATCGTCATCAGAATCTTCACCTTCGTCTTTTTTTGTTGTATCCTCAGGTTTTTTTTGTTCACTTGTTGGTTTTTCTTCATCATCATCAGAATCTTCACCTTCTTTTTTTGATGTTTCCTCAGGTATTTTTGTTTCACTTGTTGGATTTTCTTCTTCTTTAACATCATGATCTTCTCCTTCATCTTTTTTTGCTGCTTCTGTGCCCTCTTTTGTTATTAAATCTGATTTTTCACCTGAGTCTCCAGGTTGCCCCTCCTCATGAGATGTGTCCACATTATCAGAAGCCGGTGTGATTTCCTTATCTTCTGCGACAGTTGGCTGTGTCGCAATTTCTTCTTCTTCTTCGTTTTGTCTGCCAAGGATATTATTAATTTCAGATTTAATATCACTATTATCTGTACGCCCTATCTGCGGTAAAGAATTTGACGTCAATACATTTATAGTAGCCCCAGTAAGACCAGTATTCGTTTCGGTTTCATAGATAATAATTTCATTAGTTTTTGTTACATCTTTGTCAGTTGACATTTCTTCGGTTGTAGCACTCATGTCAGATTTTATTTCATATGTGCCTGGAATTACAGGTAGAGACGACAGTGAATTTATTGTACCATGAATAAAGTCATTACTTGGGGCAGTATTATAGTCTTCGTCTGTGGCGAATGTTGAGATTTTTAGTGTGCTATCTGTGCTTAATAGTTCTTCTGTAATCTCTTTTATTTTCGTGGTATCTGACAGATCAGGGTATTCAGTAAATTTTGTTGAGGTTTTTATTGTGTTGTCTGTGCTTAGCACTTCATCAGTAATCCCTTTCGTTTTTGTAGCATCTGTCACATCAGTGTCTTCAGTAAATTTTGTTACGGCATCAAAACGATAATTTTCTTGGGATGCTGCGCTTCTAGGTTTGTGGATAGCGCGTGTTTCTGGTCTTCTCTTCTCATTTGATGCTGGTATTGGTGGTAGCGGTGTAAATGGGTTGTCTTGATTGTGTCCCGATAGAATATGCTGTATGGCCCCTAAAAGTAATATTCAAAATTAATCATTATTCTTATAATTAAGATTATTTTTATTGTACTATAGTAATTTTCACGTTGGTGTCTCGCCAAGGGCTCTGAGTTTGATAATCGAAGTAAATGATAAATAATTGATTTCTAGCCAATTTGGCTATCACGGATTTACTGTTTTGAAGGATTCAAAGTCTGCACGCAATTTTCCAAATTAAATATTTATTACATGCTTCGATACAGGAAAACATCGAGAAGGAATCATATACAAAAGCTGTCCGGCTCCGGTTCGGAAGTCCAACGTTCAACCACACCGCTATCACAGCCTATTACCTATTACTGACCCAGAATGACACGGGTCTCTCCTCAGCACTGAAGAGGCCCTGAGCATATTCCACCACGCTGGCGAATCCAGGACGTTTTGCTGTGCAGCAGCAACTACCAACCTTTAACTTGTAGAATTTCCAATGGACTCAGAGTCTTGATTGTTGGTTTGGCTTCGAGTCGCTTGAATCTACCGGGATCAATATCTTCATGGTTATCTAAAACGAAACAACGAAAAAACGAATATACAATTAATATAATATTCAATTCGGTTAGGAGACGGTGTAAGGACATTAGTTGGTTACTTTGTTTGTAAGTAAGAGGACTGGGAGTTGGGGCAGGGACTGTTAGTGATTATTCCTGTTAGTTGTTGTTAGTAATAGTCCGGTTAGTAATTGTTAAGAGTCTTGTTCTAATTCGGTCACAGATGCGTTGCTACCCTTGAGGACTGAGATGGTCGCCTCTAAAAAGTGTAGCCAGCTCCACACCTTTCTATCCGGAACACAATTGCTGTTAAAACAATTATTACCTACATGGTAGAAACGGTACTAAGTAACGTGGCGGGCGGTGGTACTACCCCGGGCGAACTCTAGGTTCTACTATTCCTATTATACCCGTATAAGAACTTTAAATACGGCAGAAGGTGACTTGCCGCTCCCTAGATAGGCCCCCGTAAAGTGGCACATGCCTGGGGGCAACATTGGCTTGAACAGCTAGGGGTGTAGAGAGGTACTGATACTATCTATGGGGGATCGGACCCTCATGAGCGGGTTTCCTCGCTTAATAGACTCTTCCACCCGATAATTTATAGCTTTAGTGTCTCCAGTGTGGCTGACCGGTCCTGTTCCTCAAGCTGCGCTCCGACTACTGCAGACAGGGGGAACAGGAATAGGGGGTTCTGTCTGGAGATCTAGGGGACCAACAAATCGCCACAAGCTAACCCATGGGCCTATTATTATTGTCATGCTAACCTTGGTGATAACTCCCAAAGCCATCATCGCTACCTTCACCGCGGTACTCCGGCGAGAGCTCATCCCCAGGCCCGTACCCCAAGACCGGAGGACACGACACTAGAACAGCAAAACAGATAATTTTTTGGAGCATTTGCTCGTTTTATTCGAAAGGGGGAATCAAAATAAACTGGTCACATAACGCAAGTCAACATTGCGAATGATAGAAGTCAATGAAATGTCTTTTTAACCGACTTCAAATAAGGAGAAGGTTGTACTACCCTAGGTACTACTACACAGATTGGTTAAGTGGTCTGTGTACTACTACCACAGCTGCTACTACTACTTCTAGGTATGTAGGTACTCTACTTGTATGTTCGACGACTAATTTTTTTTATGTAAGTATGTTCAGCGATTTCTCCGTCATTTGTAAACCGATTTTGATTTTTTTTTATTTGAAAGCACCTACGTCCGCGGCGGTCCCACTGCCACCAAGTCAGGATTTGATGATGGGAATGCCAGGGAAATCGAGGGAACTGAAATATTTTTATATTAAGTAGAAGTCAGTAAGTGGCAACAATTCTTCTTCAAACGTCTCTGTCAAACTATTGAACTATGTCCAGAATTACTTAGATTATTATTTATTTTCATGTATCTACATAAACCGAAGCAGTGATAGCCGTGTGGTTAAACGTTGGACTGCCGAACCGGTGGTTCCGGGTTCAAACCCCACACGCACCACTAATTTTCAAAAATTATGTGCGTATTAAAATTTAATTATCACTTGCTTCGGTGAAGGAAAACATCGCATCGTGAGGAAACCTGCACACCTGAGAGTTCTCCATAATGTTCTCAAAGGTGTGTGAAGTCCGCCAATCCGCACTTGGCCAGCGTGGTGGGCTATGGCCTATACCCCTCACAGTGTGAGAGGAGACCCGTGCCCAGCAGTGGGACAGTTACTGGTTGTGATGATGATGATCTACATAAACCAACATGGATACATGGATCTACATAAACCAACATTCATGTAAAGGCCTCTTTCGCATCTCGAAAGTATATACAATAAAGTAAATAAAATCTTATCTTGGTGCTACTTTTCAGAAGCTTTTCCCCTTTTCCACAGTATCAGTTGAAAACCAACTAAAAATAGTCGCAGTAAGGTTTAAAATTCAAGTTCTGTCTGGGACCCTGCCAACTGGCGCCACCCAGACATTGCTACGCCAACGAAAAATATCGTTCAGGATTGATTTAAGTTTTATACAAACCAATATACACTCTAATTTTAAGTGCACATAGCCGAAATTCGTTTATTTGCAATACAGGCAAACGTATAGCGGGTCACAGCGAGTCGATACTGAAAATCTTTATTACTTTCATGCAAAAACAAATCTTATCTAATCCTTTTAAGGTTGTATATTCCGTAATATGCGTTCGTGAAATATTACAGTTGGCAGTCGTGTTAAAAGTTTTGGCGCCAGAAAGACTGACGCCATTTTGTCGCAGAGTTTTCGGCAGGCACGGGCAACTTCCGCATTCAGCCTATTATCCGGGCTAATTTACGGTTATGGCTACACCGAAATGCCTCTGTATTTTCGCTTGGCGCACATCCGATAAATGTGTTTATTGTGGGAGAGAGGAAAAAGACGTAATTTCATAAAAGAGTTCTCGGGAAATAAAGCGTTTATTGTCTTACAAAACAATGCAATTGTAGTAGACAAAGTTGGCAAATTTTACAAAGTGGTGAATTGTATTTTGGACATTATCACAATTTATGTATTATTTTATGATAAAACCGGTCAATAGTGAGTCGGCCTCGCATACGTAGAGTTCCGTACCACCGAGTGATATTAACTGAATTATTTCACCCCTACCTATATTTTTTTATGGAATTAAGATAGCAAACGAACATGCAGCACCTTCCGCTGCCGCCGATGACAACTGTGACTGACACAGGACGAGGTTAACTAGGATGGTTAGTCAGTTAACAGGCGGTGTTAGAACGTTAGTTGCTTAATTTGATAATAAGTATGTGGACTGGAACTCTTTAGTTATTCCTGCTTAGAATAATTCTAAGTATTCCTGTTAGTTGTTGTTAGTAATAATACAGAAAGTAATTGTGATCTCATTCTAATTGGTTCACAGATGTGAGAACTAAAACGATCTATTACAAGGTAATATATTTGTCATATTTAGTGGTTAGTAGAGGTCCTCTCGAAGGGATAGTAAGGGGATCCCATCCAGAACTTGACGTCGATCACACGATAACCGTTGTCGAAGCCGCGCAGCGTCGCCCGCTCCTCATCACTCAGCTCGAAGTCGAAGATGTTGAAGTTCTCCGCCACGCGCGATTTGTTCACCGTTTTGGGTATAGGGATCACTCCTAGATGCACCTGGGGATTACATGATAAAGATATTATCATATGAAAAGTTCAAAATATATTGTGCAAAGATATTATCACATGAAAACTTCTCATGGTGCAACCGGCCGCTTAGTACTGACACCGAGTCGACGTCGAACCCATTTTTAATTGCATAATTTTTATTGCAGTGCTCATCGAATTTTGTGTTTGTAATGAAATTCGTACTTAAATAATTTATATTTCTCAATAAGTGATTCTTAAACCTTAAAACTTATTGTAAGTACGTAACCAACTTCCTCTGCTAACTGACTAACTATCCTAGTCCCGACGTGAGTCTTGTTCTGTGTCGGTCACAGTTGTCATGGGCGGCAGCGGAAGGTGGTGATGCATGCTCGTTTGCTACATTAATTCCTTAAAGAAATCTGGAGTACACTCACTAAATACCGAAGCACGACTTGCGCTATGGTCTTGTTATGTCTCTCCGCGATGCCGAGGAGGGAGGGGTCGTCAGCGCGCGGGGGCGGAGCGCCCTCCACGGCGCGGCTGCCGAAAAGGGAGCCGAAGGGGGTGTAGCCCATCACCGCTATGCCTTGCTGGCTGCAGAACTCACGTAGAGCTGATTGCTGCAGGTTTAGGTTCACCTGGAATAATATCATGGTACATGAAATGAAATATGATTTATTTAGCAACCAACAAAATACATTAAATCGTTGCCACTAGCTCCCACACTATTATTCCCTGTGTTGAGGGAAACTATGATTAAACCCATGAACAAGAAACGGCAAGTAAGTTTTGCTGGTGGCAGTGGTTTAAGTGGGTCTCCGGATGGCTTAGATTCACAATGGGAACCAGTAGGTAGCGCTGTTGTCAAGATTTACTTTATTAGCCAAACCATTGCGAGAATAAAGCCCCCCCGTGTAATTGTTTTTTCTTATATCTTCCATATAGACAGCGATCAGATTACAGATTTAGTATTAATGTATATTTAAGACATTATAAACAGTTATCGCCTAACTGTTCGCATCTAGCTACATCGGAGACGCTGTGCACGTACCTCAACCTGCAAAACGGCCGGCTTAACGCCAGATTCCTTGATAAGCCGCTCCAGCATCGTCTGGTTGAAGTTAGCGACCCCGATGGACTTGGTGAGGCCCAGGTTACGGGCATCGATCATTCCTTGCCAGGTTTCCAAGTAGTCTATGTCTTCGTCCTAGACAACAAACTTAATATTTTTAGCATTAAAAAAATTAAAAAAGAACAAGAATTATTCTAATGGGGTCCGGGCGGCCTAACGTATTATTTTGGTGGCGTAAAAGAGATATTAAAATAAAAATATTTATTTTTTGTGTAAAGTAATAAAATAAGTTACGAGTAGCTGGTAATGTGTTATTAAAAAATTATTGGGAACTATGATTTAACGCCATCTAGCGACACATTTTTTCTATGTTTGTATGTGCTGCTATCTATTGACTAATAGCGTTACTACTTTAACAATGTCTTCACAACATTGGTTCGTTTCTATGCACTGGATCAAAACTAAAAAAACATAAGTAAAAAAAATCCCTGAAATATTAAAGAAACACTGTTATGACCACAGAAGACATTTCTGTAGAGTAGTTAGGTGTAGGGAAGTGAAAATTTAAGATTATGTGTATTTTATTATGCCACACCAGAAAAAAATAACCAATAAATTTTGTCCAAAATATTAAAAAAAAAATTTTGGGTGAACGACCCTTAACACTTAGGGGTATGAAAAATAAATGTTGGCCGATTCTCAGACTTACTAAATATGCATATAAAACTTCATAAAAATCGGTCGAGCCGTTTCGGAGGAGTATGGTAACTAACATTGTGACACGAGAATTTTATCTATAAGAAGATAACAAAAAGTTATAAACGCTAACGCTAACTCAAACACAGTCATACCCACTGTGTCGCGGGCGGCATGGACAACACAAATCACACATCACTAACACTCATGACCCGAGAACAAACATTTATCCGTCACATAAACATCTGCCCAGGCCGGGAAACGACCCCGGGACCCCTCGTATCGCAGGCAGGGTCACTTCCAACAAGGCTACGGGGTTTACTAAAAAACTGACATCAAAAAGTGTCAACCAGAAGTGTTTCTCCTTACAAATAGCGTCATTGGCCAGTGGATCAGGAACAGGTCTAAATAGTCCAGGTTAAGTTGCGAGAGAGACTCGCGCAGAGCTGGAACCACCTCCGAGCGGGCGTGGCGGTTGTTCCACAGCTGGAAAAATAATAGAGGGTATTATTTACAGGTGGTAGAGCCCATTTCAGTACCATTTCTACCGTATACGCGCCGTACCGTTTAAGTAACGTATTGTACCGTATATTGTGCTACACACTGGGATTCCGTGTCTATGTCGCATGACCATGTTCTTTCATGTCATCGAGTATGTCAAGTGAAATAAAAATCACCCAGTAGAAGCAGTGTAGTTTAGATAGACCAATGAGAGGCCTGTCTGGTTGTTCATCAGCCCTTTAGAGCTTTAGACTATAAATAATTGCGTGCACAACATTACTAGTGGACCCGCCCACGGTTCGCTTCGGGAAACTAGTTGTTTACGTATACAAATATTAAATATTTTCTCTTTTAGCAACATTTTTCATTGATACTCTGCTACTAATGATCGTAGCGTGATATTATATAATTAAAGCCTGATGTTATATATACATTGGTAGATAAGTGGACTATCATGGTCAGTGTGACAAACCTTTGTTACGACGAACATATCTTCGCGTTTCACCACACCTTCTGATATTTTCTTGTTGATGGCTCGTCCCACCTGTAACAGACATTTAGTGACAGTAGGAATATTGTTTACTAACACAGAGTCTATTTAAACAAGTAGATCATCTTCAAACAAAGGTACCAACACAACTTGTTAGTGTGTACCCCGAAGTACCTACGCAGCTTAGAACATATACAAAGATTTTCATGGGGCGTTTATGGATGATACTGTTTGTTTGTATATGGCATTAATATGCAGTGGAAAGATAACCTTCTGTTATTTAGTTCGTCGTCCACTACGCCATCTATTGGTCAGTAGCACAACTATGCACTTATATCACAAATCATTTTCTAGTAAACTCGCTTCGGTCGAGAACCTATGCGTAAGTTATAGTACCCAGACATGAAATTTTTTTAGACGAAATTAAATTGTTATTTCAGAACCGATTGAAATAAAACAAACGCTAATACCCTAAACCTAATTACTCGAACTGACTAACGTTCATAATAACACTAACTTTAAGAAGAAGTTAGTTCAAATCGGGACTAATATGGTTAGTCCAGTTGATTCTTATTCTGGTACAGGTAGTTGTTACGGGCGGCAGCGGAAGGTGGCGCTGCATGCTCGTTTGCTATCTTATTACCATAAAAAATAATTGAAAACTGCATCTAAATCTAAGGTACAGTACAACAGTCATTAGGTTGTCTACCTGATCTTCAGTGTCGTAGATGGCAGCAGTGTCTATGAGGCGGTACCCGCTGTCGATGGCGGCTTCCACCGCTTTCTGGACCGAGTCGTCCTTGACCGGCTCCAACAGTTGACCCTGGGAGACATTACACAGTGTACACATGGGCCCCCTAGAAATTCGAATGTCAAATTCATGTGGCATGGACAACGTAACACATCACTATACCCACGACCTGAGAACATAATCAGAATCTGTCACATAAATATCTGGCCCCGGGAATCGAACCCGGGCCTCTTGTTTCGCTAGCAGGGCCACTACCTACTAAGTCTCCAATCTTATGGTTCATCTATTTCACAGTTGATTCGCTTGCCCATTTGCAGGCTAATTACCTAAAAACTGTTCTAATTCAGTACGAGCGATAACGATGGTTATCGTTAGATACCAGCAATACCGCACAAGAGCTGCGTGGTGGTATGCTCTAGGCCTCCTCAGTTCCACACAGAAGCGGCTCTACACATGTAGCGCCCGTGTGCAATCAATGCCCTGGCGCCCTTTTGTATCAAAATGCGTGGTCGAAATATATTCCATTTAGGTCTCGGTCTAGGTCTCTCGGCGCCCCCTAACACCCAGCGCCCGGGTGCACCGCATCCCCTGCACTACAGGTAAAACCACCACTGGTTCCACAATTTATTCTTGGCGAAATTATTCTTAAAAGCCATCATATGCCTCCTTACTCCTGAGGAGAGATTCATAATCAGTAGCGCGCCATCGATGGGTTGAAGACAAGGTAAACGTTGTTAACTAGTCTCACGTCTTTCTGGAAGCCGAGCCAGGTACCGAACCCGAAGCCTGGCATCCGTCGCCCGTCGTTTAGCTGGACCGTCGGCACCTCTGACGTCATGCATGCCTGTGAAACAAATATACATTACAACTAGCTGTCCCAGCGAACTTCGCACCGCTCTATAATGGTGACATATCGACAGCAGCGCCACCTACCGGGTCCAATTGTGAATGTAAACCATTCTCAGAACCACCTGTAGACATACAAAAGTTTCAACCAAATTGGTACAGCCGTCTAGGAGAAGTTACATACACACGCACAGAAGAAACATAATTAGGTACACATGTCATATTATGTATTAAGATTAACAATGATCGAAACTTAATCTTACTTAACTTAAAAAACTTAAAAATCTTAACTTCAAAAAGATGTCAATTAAAATATCGATATAGTATGACGGTTTCTCGTGCTTATACGTACCTTCATATATCTACGAGTTAAATAACATTATAGCCATTATAGGTACCTACATAGGATGTTAAAAACATGCTTACTAATAAATTACTTCATAAATTATACCAACAATGTCGTAGACTAATCACAATGGACATATAAAACGATAATGATTCCAATTAAAGCAATCATTACATACCTATTGTATGTATAACACGTTTTTTTATCTTAATAGCCAACGAACGAAGAGACGAGCCGCCTGATAAGTGGTCATCGTCGCCCAGGGGTACCAGTAACACAAGGCATTACTGAAGATATTCATCCTACTAGCGGTCACTCGTCCAACTACCGAAGTACCGACCGCCCGCTGTTGCTTGCTCGGACGATCATCTATCAGGGGTTCCCCGAACCAAAATCAAACCATGTTCATGCCCCCCTTTCAATGTACAATACACATACATACAAGACGTGGGGGGGGGGGGGGGGTGCGCGTCACACATCGTGTTGCGACTTGTTAATTTACATACGCGTTACATAGTTTTTTTTTTTTCGGAAATAGTAACGTTCCTAGTATGCCCCCCTGAAATTTCTCTACGCCTCCCAAGGGGAGCGTGCCCCACCGGTTGGGAAGTCCTGATCTAGATCGACGCGCCTACCCAATGTATAAGTTACTCTATGTATAAGAGCTTCAATACCTTACGTACTAAATAATTACACTATATAATTTATACTTGAATGTAATCAGTTGTAAGAAAAACAGATTATAGTATGAGTCAACGCAATATAACACAGAATCACAGATTTTACTTGTAGATTGAGAACAATGGTACAGAGTAATGTGTGAAAAATATGTCAAAGTATTTAATTATTTATGATGGATGTCGTAAAAAAATCTTTATGTATGTTAATTAATAGTGACCCTGGTTGTGGTGCAAGGGGTTCCGGGTTCGATTGACGGGACAGATAAATGTTTTTTCTTGGGTTATATGTGTGTTTTTTTGTCATTTATCATTGTGTATGTATGTGCAACACTAGGATTCAATCAGCGCCGAACAACATAGTTTTAATGATCGAAGTAATATAGGGATGAGTGTGTTTATTATTAACTAGTAAACCCGTAGTAACCCGCCCCCGCTTCGCTTCGGGAAACTATGTCCCTTAGTATGCACATTCGGAAATTGTTAGGCGTGATTCTTTAAACTGACTTGTTTATTTCTCAAACCGGTTGAAATATAACACTTAATGTTAAGTGAAGCTTACCACAATATATTAATGATAACCGCACGCAAATCTGATAAGCCGTTTCGGAGATTATATAGAGCGTTCAAAACCACATAACAGAAAAACGGACAAAAATTCAAAAAATCATTGTTTTGAGTTCTATATCTATATTATACTAGCTGACCCCGCGAACGTTGTTCCACCATATAGATAGTGAATGATTAAAGCACGAGTTAAATTTGAAATTTGGGAGTAGGGAAGTGAAAATTTGGGATCATGTGTATTTTTTTATGCCACACCATAAATAAATAAGCAGAACGGAGTATTGTAACTAACATTGTGACACGAGAATTTTATATATAAGAATATTTATCCTATAAGACGTTGTCACGTAAAAAAAATGTTAAAAATGTAAAAAAATTGGGTCACAGACACTAAAATAGTTAAAATGCACCAGATGTATCATGCAAGTCATGTGTGCGGATCGTCAAAAGCTCAAGTCATTATAAACCCGTCGCCCTTGAACACTGGCTGCTCCTAGACAATCGCAGATGACTCTTAGCTAGGTGCTAATAGATGTGCAGATTTGTCCGGACATGTCTGAGGTCTCGGCCTTCTTCGGCTTTTAATTTATCCGGCCTTTTTAGCGCTCCACGCACGAGATACACCAAGATTATCCTTAGAGCAGCAATGTTATGGATAAGATTAATATTATTGGACATCATCACCACTGAACATAAGGAGGGATTGTTGTCAAGGTTTAACTTAGCATCGTATAAACAAAAGATCGGATGCTGATATAGGAATAATATTGTACTGGTTTCAGATACGGTTACGGATATGTAATTATCATTTCCGTATATTATAAAGTACTCTGTGGTAATTATTTCGGTTTGTCGGTTAGTTTCGGTTACTGTTATTAGATATAAGTAGTCAACCTATAAAAATAATGCCAATCTATTAAACTCTATGCAAGATTCGCGCGCGGGTAATGTCGGTTCGGCTGGGCAGGCGGGCAGAAACAAAAGCCTATCATGACATCGCACATTGACAAGAAGAGTGACACTTTCCAAAAAAGCTGTTTTTTCAGTAAAAGCTTTTAAAAAATTACCAAACAGTAATGACTAAGTAGTTTTACTGTTTGGTAAATTTTTCGACACAGACAAAAATACAAAAATTCGAAAAATCATTTCATTGGGATTCTATTCCGTTA
>FR990150.1:6628934-6831434 GCA_905404295.2 Ochlodes sylvanus | reverse complement strand
ACGGCATGCCACTGTCGGTCCACCCAGGTTCGGCAGCAGCCAGCTCAAGGCGCCGGCCGCTCGCAACAACCTGGGGACCAGCCTCCGGAAGTGCTCTCGGAAGCTCCATCGACTGTCGAGGACGAGGCCTAGGTACCGCATCGTCGACTCGACAGCGATGGAGACGCCGCCGACCACCAGCCGGGATCCTGCGGGAGGGGCGCGTCGGGGTCCGTGAAAGCACAGGGCCTCCGACTTTTCCAGCGCCACCTCCAGCCCCAGCCGGCGGATTCGGGCCACCACTTGGGCCACTCCGGCCGTCGCCAAAAGGGCCGCCAACCGGTACGTGGCGCCGCAGGACGTTACGAGGGTGTCGTCGGCGTAACAAGTTACGTCGACCCCCCGCAGATTAGCGCCCCGCAGCACCCAGTCGTACCCGATGTTCCACAGGAGCGGCCCAAGGACCGATCCCTGTGGAACACCGCACGTCATTACCCGGCGGCCCCACCCGTCGCGCGTCGGGTACACCACCTCCCTCTCGGAGAAGTAGTCGGAGAGGAGACGACGTAGGTAGCCGGGCACACGATGGTAGCCCAGCGCCGCCTCAATACAGCCCCAGGGGAGGGTGTTAAAGGCGTTGGCGATGTCTAAAGACACCGCCAAGACGACCTTGCCCTGGGACACCTCCCTCTCCGAGAGGTCCTTCACTCGCGCGATGGCGTCGACCGTAGAGCGGCCCCGGCGGAAACCGAACTGCCGGTCACTCAGCCCCGGCCCGACCCGTTCGAGGTGCTCGACGAGGCGCGCGGAGATAATCCGCTCAAAGAGCTTGCTCACCTCGTCGAGCAACACTATGGGCCGGTATGCCGACGGCGAGTCCGCCGGGCGGCCCTCCTTGCGCAACAGCACGAGCCTGCCGACCTTCCACTTTCGAGGAAAGCGGCCACGCCGCATACAAGCGTCGAAGAGCTCGACCACCCTGGGCCCGAGGGCCTCCAGGGCGAGCACCCACACCCTGCCGGGTACCCCGTCGGGGCCCGGCGCCGTGCTCTTGGAGCGGAGCCGCTGGACTGCGACCTCCAACTCCTCCTGGGACACCTCGGGTATCGAGGCGTCCGAGCTCTCCGTCGCTGCAGCCGCCATAGGAGGAGGCACCGTGTCGGCCCTCTCCGGGAAGAGGGCGGCGACGACGTTTGACACCAAGTCTGGTTGGAGACTCCGGGTCAGCGGAGGGGCCCAGGGGCGCAGCTGACCACGCACCGTCTTATACGGGCGCCCCCAGGGATCTCTATTCAGAGTCTCCACTCTCTCGGCCTCCACCCGTCTCCGCCGCCTTCTGTAGTGGGTGTACTGGCGTCTGGCCGCTACGCACGCTTGTCGAAGCCGGCGCAGGTCCGCCGACCACCAGTACACCCATCTGCGGAGCGGGAGCGGTCTGGCGCGCGACATGCCGGCGTCGCACACCTGCGCCATCGACTCGCTCAACCGCTCCGCTCGCCCGTCCACGTCGGCCGCCGGGCCCTCCGGCGCCGGCTGCCATGCCTGGACGATGGACGCCTCGACGATAACGTCGGGGTCCATCGTCTTGAGGGCCCAGCGCGGTCCGTCCCTACGCGGGGGCCGGGTCTGTGGAGCCCCAGGGTAGGCGGCGACCTCGAACCGGATATACCGATGGTCCGACAGCGTCTCCGCCTCCCCGAGCACCCTCCAGTTTTGGACACGGCGCGCGAGACACGGGGTCGCGAACGTAAGGTCCACGATTGACCCCCCGTTGTGCCGCACGCACGTGTCCACCGACCCCCGGTTTAGAAGAACTAAACCCGACGTGGCAGCCCACTCCTCCAGAACCTCGCCCCGTGCATTGGCAACCGGGGAACCCCAAGCCGTGGATTTGGCGTTGAAGTCCCCGGCGACCAGCACTGGGGTTGGGTGACTCTGGCCGACCAGAGCACCGACCTCGAGCAGAAGTTGCTCGAAAGCGGCCAGGCTCCGGTTCGGCGAAAAGTACACGCCGACGATCGTCACACCCATAAGGGTGGCCGCGACGCATCCATGGCCCTTCGCTGTTTTGTCGAAGGGCGGGGAGCCGGCGGCCGTCTGCGCGACGATCGCCACCGTGTTCTCCCGGTCACCCACCCAGTTGTCCCTGTTGGGCACGAGGCAAGGTTCTGCCACTACCGCCACCTGAATCGACCACTCGGCCAGGCTCTGGTACAAAAGGTCCTGAGCTCTGGCCGAGTGGTTGAGGTTCACCTGGAGGACGGATATGGCCATATTAATCTACGACCATATCCGCGACCCTCTCAGCACGTTCCACGTCGGTGGCGGACGGGCGAGCCGGCCGGGGGTGGGCTGTAGGGCCTTTCCCGGCGGGCTTCTCCTTCTTTTTCTTGCCGGCGGACTTGGCGGAAGCGAGACATGCTGCGCTTCCCGCTCTGTGGTCCGCCGGCTTCTTCTTCTCCTCGCACAGCGGGCAGCGTGGGGCCGCGGTGCAGCCGGCTGCCTTGTGGCCCGGTTGTGCGCAGCGATAGCACACATCGCTGCGGTCCACCTCGCAGGAGCACTTGTTGGAGACGTGCCCCGCGTCGAGGCACCGGTAACACCGCAGGGGTCTGGCCTCCAGGAGTTTCACCTTGGCCGAGACCCACCCCACCAGTAGCCGCCCGCTGGAGGCGATCTTTTTCGCCGCTGTAACAGGGCAGCGCACCCAAGCCGTTCCGGGGCTGTCGGCCGAGAAGCGGCGGATCTCCCCGCACTTGACCTGCTCGACGGGGCACTCCCCGGAGCGGGCCACGGCAGCCGCCACCTCCTCCCGGGACACCGCGTCGTCCAGCTCGCCAATGCGCAGGTCTGCGCACTTGACGGGTCTGGCGACGCGGACCAGGTCCGCGGGGAGGACCTCCCGCAGCTTGACCGCCAGCAGGTCCGCCTTCTCGCCGCTCTCAGCCCCGGGAACCTCAAGGACCCGGGCACCCGTCGCGGCGGTCCGGAAGCGGAGACCCGTCAGGCCTAAGCCTTCCAGGTCAATCCGCTTCTTCGCCCCGTCGAGGACGTCCTTATAGGACAATTCCTTGCCCTCGACGGTGGCGCCCGGCTGGATGGTTATAGTAACCGCAGCCGAGCGCGGGGGGCGAAGCTTCGCCGCCGGGTCCCTCTTCTTGGGCGCTGCCGGCCTGTCCGGCGGTGCGCTGCCCTTCTTCTTTTCCGGCTTTCCCCTCTTGCCCCGCTTGACCACCACGCTC
Source organism: Ochlodes sylvanus (assembly GCA_905404295.2). NCBI lineage: Eukaryota > Metazoa > Arthropoda > Insecta > Lepidoptera > Hesperiidae > Ochlodes > Ochlodes sylvanus. The sequence continues at coordinate 6,828,213 of FR990150.1, read as the reverse complement.
CACTCCTCGGAGGGGGCCGTCGGGGGAGAGTCTCCAACCTAACCTTTTTTTTTTTTTTTTTTGACGCTGGGAAATCCTCATGGATACCCGACAGACGCGGGGGGGCGCTGTCGGGTTATGCCGGACTCTTACCGGCTAAAACCCAGCGGTGTTCCTCCTCACCGTCTACCGGCGGAGCTGCGGGAACGCTTGCGCATACTTCCGCTGCTCCGCCGACGGCTGCCCGGACTCGGGCCCAACTCGTGGGGCGCCTTCTGTGGCGCCACTCACCTTTCACCTGGCGTGCCGGAACACCAAACACGCCAGCCGTCTCGGGGGTCTCCTCCAACTGGGCGATGGCACCCCCCGGTTCCACCGCCCGGAGACCCACACTATGGGGGAAGGCGACGCTCGTGCGCCAGTCGCCTCCGACCGACTCTCCTACGACGGAGCGGGATCGACAGAGGATCATCCTCCCTCGCCCGCTCCGCCGCCTCCTTCTGCGCCATGACTGTATCACAGTATCGGAGCGCCGCCTTCCAGGCCCTCTCGCTGCCGACCATGGCCCTCACCACGCCCGGCAGCGACAGGTCGCCCCCAATTTCCGCCACGAGTGTGGCCCGTGGCTCCGCCCACTCAGGGCATTCCGCCAGCGTGTGCTCCGCCGTGTCCTCCGGACACCCACAAGCGTGGCACACGCCGGTCGGCTCCCGACCCGCCACGCTGCACAGGTACCTGCCGAAGCAACCGTGCCCCGTCAGGACCTGCACAGCGTGGAAGGAGAGGGCCCCGTGTCGGCGATCGACCCATCCTTCGAGGACGGGCCGAATCGCCTCCACCGTTCTTCTGCCGGCGGTTGGCTCCGCCAGCCTCTCCCTCCATTTCCGGAGGAGGACCCGGCGGTCGAGTTGCCTCTGCCGCCCGGCCTCCCCCGGCTCTGGTTCCTCCTCGTCGGCTCGTGCCGTTGCGCCGGTGCGGCGCCAGTACACCGCCGAGAGCACCTCCGCGTCCAGGTCCCACGGTGGGGTCCCGGCCAGGAGGCACGCCGCCTCGCACGAGATGGTGCGGTAACCTCTCACCACCCTGATCGCCATGACCCGTTGCGCTTGGCGCAGGAGGGTCCTATTCTGGGCGATCAGGGTGTCCGCCCAGATCGGGGCCCCGTAGAGGGCCATCGACCGCACCACCCCGGCATACAACCGACGGCATGCCACTGTCGGTCCACCCAGGTTCGGCAGCAGCCAGCTCAAGGCGCCGGCCGCTCGCAACAACCTGGGGACCAATCGCCGGAAGTGCTCTCGGAAGTTCCATCGACTGTCGAGGACGAGGCCTAGGTACCGCATCGTCGACTCGACAGCGATGGAGACGCCGCCGACCACCAGCCGGGATCCTGCGGGAGGGGCGCGTCGGGGTCCGTGAAAGCACAGGGCCTCCGACTTTTCCAGCGCCACCTCCAGCCCCAGCCGGCGGATTCGGGCCACCACTTGGGCCACTCCGGCCGTCGCCAAAAGGGCCGCCAACCGGTACGTGGCGCCGCAGGACGTTACGAGGGTGTCGTCGGCGTAACAAGTTACGTCGACCCCCTGCAGATTGGCGCCCCGCAGCACCCAGTCGTACCCGATGTTCCACAGGAGCGGCCCAAGGACCGATCCCTGTGGAACACCGCACGTCATTACCCGGCGGCCCCACCCGTCGCGCGTCGGGTACACCACCTCCCTCTCGGAGAAGTAATCGGAGAGGAGACGACGTAGGTAGCCGGGCACACGATGGTAGCCCAGCGCCGCCTCAATACAGCCCCAGGGAAGGGTGTTAAAGGCGTTGGCGATGTCTAAAGACACCGCCAAGACGACCTTGCCCTGGGACACCTCCCTCTCCGAGAGGTCCTTCACCCGCGCGATGGCGTCGACCGTAGAGCGGCCCCGGCGGAAACCGAACTGCCGGTCACTAAGCCCCGGCCCGACCCGTTCGAGGTGCTCGACGAGGCGCGCGGAGATAATCCGCTCAAAGAGCTTGCTCACCTCGTCGAGCAACACTATGGGCCGGTATGCCGACGGCGAGTCCGCCGGGCGGCCCTCCTTGCGCAACAGCACGAGCCTGCCGACCTTCCACTTTCGAGGAAAGCGGCCACGCCGCATACAAGCGTCGAAGAGCTCGACCACCCTGGGCCCGAGGGCCTCCAGGGCGAGCACCCACACCCTGCCGGGTACCCCGTCGGGGCCCGGCGCCGTGCTCTTGGAGCGGAGCCGCTGGACTGCGACCTCCAACTCCTCCTGGGACACCTCGGGTATCGAGGCGTCCGAGCTCTCCGACGCTGCAGCCGCCATAGGAGGAGGCACCGTGTCGGCCCTCTCCGGGAAGAGGGCGGCGACGACGTTAGACACCAAGTCTGGTTGGAGACTCTGGGTCAGCGGAGGGGCCCAGGGGCGCAGCTGACCACGCACCGTCTTATACGGGCGCCCCCAGGGATCTCTGTTCAGAGTCTCCAACCACTCTCCCCACGACTGGGACTTTGCCTCCCCTATGGCGATCTGCAGGGAGACACATCTCTCCCTGTATGCGGCGTAGAGGCGGCTTTCCTCGGCCTCCACCCGTCTCCGCCGCCTTCTGTAATGGGTGTACTGGCGCCTGGCCGCTACGCACGCTTGGCGAAGCCGGCGCAGGTCCGCCGACCACCAGTACACCCATCTGCGGAGCGGGAGCGGTCTGGCGCGCGACATGCCGGCGTCGCACACCTGCGCCATCGACTCGCTCAACCGCTCCGCTCGCCCGTCCACGTCGGCCGCCGGGCCCTCCGGCACCGGCTGCCATGCCTGGACGATGGACGCCTCGACGATCACGTCGGGGTCCATCGTCTTGAGGGCCCAGCGCGGTCCGTCCCCACGAACCTAACCTAACCTAACCTAACCTAACCTTTTTTTTTTTTTTTTTTTTTACGTGGGGAAATGCAATTACGCATACCACCTGGGCGCAGGGGGAGGCCCAAGTGGTTATGTGGGACTCCCGTGGCTAATGAGACCACGGTATACCCACTAAAACCCCACGAATGCCACCTCGCCGTCTTCCGGCGGAGCTGCGGGAACGCTGTCGCACACATCCGCTGCTCCGCCGACGGCAGCCGCAAAAGCGGCTCCACCGTGATGCCCGAAGGCCCTCCACGCAAGGCGCGCCAGATGGTAGGGCGCGCCTTCCTCCTCGACCTCCACCAGTACAGTGGCGGACCCCCCCGAGTCCGCCACAAGGAGGTCATGGGTGCCGGAAAACCTCCAGCACCCGGCGGTGGATCAGATCTGTGGCTCCACCGCCAACCACACCTCGGCCGCAGAGGACAGGGAAAGCGGCGCACCGTAATACCGGCATTCCTCTTCCCCTGCGGCCCCACCAATGCCGCTCCGGCCGCGAATCGGAGCGGCTCCGCCTCGGCCGCAGAGGAAGGAAAACCTTCCTCTGCGGTCCCCACCTTGCGCATCCCAAGCAGGCTTGTCGCGCCAAGCCTGCTGGGAGCGACCACCTCGCCAACCCGCAACCACCTATCCGCGCGGGCCGGCCCTGGGTGCCTCTTAGCTTCACCGTGGGCGCCGAAACCACGGTTACTAGAGCCCCCCCGCCACGACAAGGCGGGCACCCCCGGGGGGGAACCTAACCTAACCTTTTTTTTTTTTTTTTTGACGCTGGGAAATCCTCATGGATACCCGACAGGCGCGGGGGGGCGCTGTCGGGTTATGCCGGACTCTTACCGGCTAAAACCCAGCGGTGTTCCTCCTCACCGTCTACCGGCGGAGCTGCGGGAACGCTTGCGCATACTTCCGCTGCTCCGCCGACGGCTGCCCGGACTCGGGCCCAACTCGTGGGGCGCCTTCTGTGGCGCCACTCACCTTTCACCTGGCGTGCCGGAACACGGAACACGCCAGCCGTCTCGGGGGTCTCCTCCAACTGGGCGATGGCACCCCCCGGTTCCACCGCCCGGAGACCCACACTATGGGGGAAGGCGACGCTCGTGCGCCAGTCGCCTCCGACCGACTCTCCTACGGCGGAGCGGGATCGACAGAGGATCATCCTCCCTCGCCCGCTCCGCCGCCTCCTTCTGCGCCATGACTGTATCACAGTATCGGAGCGCCGCCTTCCACGCCCTCTCGCTGCCGACCATGGCCCTCACCACGCCCGGCAGCGACAGGTCGCCCCCAATTTCCGCCACGAGTGTGGCCCGTGGCTCCGCCCACTCCGGGCATTCCGCCAGCGTGTGCTCCGCCGTGTCCTCCAGACACCCACAAGCGTGGCACACGCCGGTCGGCTCCCGACCCGCCACGCCGCACAGGTACCTGCCGAAGCAGCCGTGCCCCGTCAGGACCTGCACAGCGTGGAAGGTGAGCGCCCCGTGGCGGCGATCGACCCATCCTTCGAGGACGGGCCGAATCGCCTCCACCGTCCTTTTGCCGGCGGACGGCTCCGCCAGCCTCTCCCTCCATTTCCGGAGGAGGACCCGGCGGTCGAGTTGCCTCTGCCGCCCGGCCTCCCCCGGCTCTGGTTCCTCCTCGTTGGCTCGTGCTGTTGCGCCAGTGCGGCGCCAGTACACCGCCGAGAGCACCTCCGCGTCCAGGTCCCACGGTGGGGTCCCGGCCAGGAGGCACGCCGCCTCGCACGAGATGGTGCGGTAACCTCTCACCACCCTGATCGCCATGACCCGTTGCGCTTGGCGCAGGAGAGTCCTATTCTGGGCGATCAGGGTGTCCGCCCAGATCGGGGCCCCGTAGAGGGCCATCGACCGCACCACCCCGGCATACAACCGGCGGCATGCCACTGTCGGTCCACCCAGGTTCGGCAGCAGCCAGCTCAAGGCGCCGGCCGCTCGCAACAACCTGGGGACCAACCGCCGGAAGTGCTCTCGGAAGTTCCATCGACTGTCGAGGACGAGGCCTAGGTACCGCATCGTCGACTCGACAGCGATGGAGACGCCGCCGACCACCAGCCGGGATCCTGCGGGAGGGGCGCGTCGGGGTCCGTGAAAGCACAGGGCCTCCGACTTTTCCAGCGCCACCTCCAGCCCCAGCCGGCGGATTCGGGCCACCACTTGGGCCACTCCGGCCGTCGCCAAAAGGGCCGCCAACCGGTACGTGGCGCCGCAGGACGTTACGAGGGTGTCGTCGGCGTAACAAGTTACGTCGACCCCCCGCAGATTGGCGCCCCGCAGCACCCAGTCGTACCCGATGTTCCACAGGAGCGGCCCAAGGACCGATCCCTGTGGAACACCGCACGTCATGACCCGGCGGCCCCACCCGTCGCGCGTCGGGTACACCACCTCCCTCTCGGAGAAGTAGTCGGCGATGAGACGACGCAGGTAGCCGGGCACGCGATGGTAGCCCAGCGCCGCCTCGATGCAGCTCCAGGGAAGGGTGTTGAAAGCGTTGGCGATGTCTAGAGACACCGCCAAAACAACCTTGCCCTGGGCCACCGCCCCCTCCGAGAGGTCCTTCACCCGCGCGATGGCGTCGACCGTAGAGCGGCCCCGGCGGAAACCGAACTGCCGGTCACTCAGCCCCGGCCCGACCCGTTCGAGGTGCTCGACGAGGCGCGCGGAGATAATCCGCTCAAAGAGCTTGCTCACCTCGTCGAGCAACACTATGGGCCGGTATGCCGACGGCGAGTCCGCCGGGCGGCCCTCCTTGCGCAACAGCACGAGCCTGCCGACCTTCCACTTTCGAGGAAAGCGGCCACGCCGCATACAAGCGTCGAAGAGCTCGACCACCCTGGGCCCGAGGGCCTCCAGGGCGAGCACCCACGCCCTGCCGGGTACCCCGTCGGGACCCGGCGCCGTGCTCTTGGAGCGGAGCCGCTGGACTGCGACCTCCAACTCCTCCTGGCACACCTCGGGTATCGAGGCGTCCGAGCCCTCCGACGCTGCAGCCGCCATAGGAGGAGGCACCGTGTCGGCCCTCTCCGGGAAGAGGGCGGCGACGACGTTGGACACCAAGTCTGGTTGGAGACTCCGGGTCAGCGGAGGGGCCCAGGGGCGCAGCTGACCACGCACCGTCTTATACGGGCGCCCCCAGGGATCTCTATTCAGAGTCTCCAACCACTCTCCCCACGACTGGGACTTTGCCTCCCCTATGGCGATCTGCAGGGAGACACATCTCTCCCTGTATGCGGCGTAGAGGCGGCTTTCCTCGGCCTCCTCCCGTCTCCGCCGCCTTCTGTAGTGGGTGTACTGGCGTCTGGCCGCTACGCACGCTTGTCGAAGCCGGCGCAGGTCCGCCGACCACCAGTACACCCATCTGCGGAGCGGGAGCGGTCTGGCGCGCGACATGCCAGCGTCGCACACCTGCGCCATCGACTCGCTCAACCGCTCCGCTCGCCCGTCCACGTCGGCCGCCGGGCCCTCCGGCGCCGGCTGCCATGCCTGGACGATGGACGCCTCGACGATAACGTCGGGGTCCATCGTCTTGAGGGCCCAGCGCGGTCCGTCCCCACGCGGGGGCCGGGTCTGTGGAGCCCCAGGGTAGGCGGCGACCTCGAACCGGATATACCGATGGTCCGACAGCGTCTCCGCCTCCCCGAGCACCCTCCAGTTTTGGACACGGCGCGCGAGACACGGGGTCGCGAACGTAAGGTCCACGATTGACCCCCCGTTGTGCCGCACGCACGTGTCCACCGACCCCCGGTTTAGAAGAACCAAACCCGACGTGGCAGCCCACTCCTCCAGAACCTCGCCCCGTGCATTGTCAACCGGGGAACCCCAAGCCGTTGATTTGGCGTTGAAGTCCCCGGCGACCAGCACTGGGGTTGGGTGACTCTGGCCGACCAGAGCACCGACCTCGAGCAGAAGTTGCTCGAAAGCGGCCAGGCTCCGGTTCGGCGAAAAGTACACGCCGACGATCGTCACACCCATAAGGGTGGCCGCGACGCATCCATGGCCCTTCGCTGTTTTGTCGAAGGGCGGGGAGCCGGCGGCCGTCTGCGCGACGATCGCCACCGTGTTCTCCCGGTCACCCACCCAGTTGTCCCTGTTGGGCACGAGGCAAGGTTCTGCCACTACCGCCACCTGAATCGACCACTCGGCCAGGCTCTGGTACAAAAGGTCCTGAGCTCTGGCCGAGTGGTTGAGGTTCGCCTGGAGGACGGATATGGCCATATTAATCTACGACCATATCCGCGACCCTCTCAGCACGTTCCACCTCAGTGGCGGACGGGCGGGCCGGCCGGGGGTGGGCTGTAGGGCCTTTCCCGGCGGGCTTCTCCTTCTTTTTCTTGCCGGCGGACTTGGCGGAAGCGAGACATGCTGCGCTTCCCGCTCTGTGGTCCGCCGGCTTCTTTTTCGCCTCGCACAGCGGGCAGTGTGCGGCAGCGGTGCAGCCGGCAGCCTTGTGGCCCGGTTGTGCGCAGCGATAACACACATCGCTGCGGTCCACCTCGCAGGAGCACTTGCTCGAGACGTGCCCCGCGTCGAGGCACCGGTAACACCGCAGGGGTCTGGCCTCCAATAGTTTCACCTTGGCCGAGACCCACCCCACCAGTAGCCGCCCGCTGGAGGCGATCTTTTTGGCTGCCGAGATAGGGCAGCGCACCCAAGCCGTGCCGGGGCTGTCGGCCGAGAAGCGGCGGATCTCCCCGCACTTCACCTGCTCTACGGGGCACTCCCCGGAGCGGGCCACTGCGGCCGCCACCTCCTCCCGGGACACCGCGTCGTCCAGCTCGCCAATGCGCAGGTCTGCACACTTGACAGGTCTGGCGACGCGGACAAGGTCCGCGGGAAGGACCTCCCGCAGCTTTCCCGCCAGCAGGTCCGCCTTCTCTCCGCTCTCAGCCCCGGGGACCTCCAGAACCCGGGCACCCGTCGCGGCGGTCCGGAAGCGGAGACCCGTCAGGCCTAAGCCTTCAAGGTCGATCCGCTTCTTCGCCCCGTCGAGGACGTCCTTATAGGACAATTCCTTGCCCTCGACGGTGGCGCCCGGCTGGATGGTTATAGTAACCGCAGCCGAGCGCGGGGGGCGAAGCTTCGCCGCCGGGTCCCTCTTCTTGGGCGCTGCCGGCCTGTCCGGCGGTGCGCTGCCCTTCTTCTCCTTGCCCCGCTTGCCCCGCTTGGCAACCACACTCCACTCTTCGGAGGGGGCCGTCGGGGGCTTCGGGGCGCGGCCGGCTTTCGGCGCCGCCACCTCAGCGTAAGCCTTGGGAGGCGCCTTCTCTTTCTTCCGGCCGCCTCGCTCGGCCTCACCGGCCGCAGAAGCGGCGGCGGGGGGCGCAGCCGCATCCCTCGCCCTGTCGGCGGCCAAAGGCGGCCGGAGGATCGGCTGGGGAGGGAGCCGCCTCTCGAGTGCCGCGAGCCTAGCGCCGATCATGTCCCCCACTTCCTTCATGATCGAACGCGTCAGCGACGCGACATCGCTGACGGCTCCGACGGCTCCGCTCGACTCCTTAGGCAGGCTAACCATGCTCGCCCGCAGGTCAGCGACCTCCTTACGAAGCTCGGCAACCTCGCCCTGCAGGCGGGCATTGGCCCTTTGGAGCCGAGCCCGTCTCCTCCGAGGCGGAGCGCTCTGCCAGCTCCGCCACGATCGCCCCCAGGTTGGCAGAGGCCTCTTTGAGGTCCTTCTGGAGCGTGCCCTTCAAGTTTTTCGACTTCCTGGCAACCGCCTGGATGAGGAGCACGCTCTCCTCTGCCTTCTGCCTGAGCTCCGTTGTCGAGTTGTCGACTTCGCCGCCTGGCAGCGACGACACGGACAGGCACCTCGACCGAGAGCGGAGGTCCCGGGCCATCTCGGCCACCTCCCTCTCGGCTCGGAGCTCCTCTTCCGCCCGCTGGGCCTTGAGATACGCCTGCTTCGCCTTAGCGAGGCCGACGTACTCGCCCGTTGTTGGCGGGCGCCCTCTCCCCCTCACCGAAGTCGCCACTACCTTGGCCGACTCCGCCTCCTCCTCGTCACCCTTTTGGGGTGCTGGGGGCCCGCGTTTTCGCGCAGAGCGCCAAAATCCCCCCGTGGCGTCGTCCGCAGACGACACAGACACCATGGTGGCCACGGACGAGTCAGACCCCTCCGCGGCTCCATGTGTCTCCTCCTCAATTCGCATAACATCGGTGTCCGGTATGGGTGTGCTTAAGTCGTGTTGCCGAAGGTCGGCTGTTTGCCGACCTACGAGGCAGTTATTGCCCCCCCCAGAGTACGAGGGGCAGCCCTCCGCCGAAGCAGAGGGGTGGGATTCCCCCTTTCGGGGACCCACCTGGGGACCATTTTCATAACTGACCTTATCCATTGTTTGCCTCTTTTTTGCGGGGTGAGCTCCCCGTTGCCCTCTCGGGATTGGGTACCCCCCAACCATTCATCGCATCGCCGAGGGCGGGAACTTGCGATTAGGGTAATTTTTTAGAGAGGTTTTCTTCCTCGCGGCCCCCACCGGAGTGGCGGCCCTCACCCCTGACGCCTACGGGTCAGGGAGCGAGTTGGCCGACGGTGGCCGAAGCCATGCTGCCAGTCTCGCGACCGACAGCCCGTCGCCCCCACCCTAAACAACCCTAATGGGTTTTACACCCCTTGTCCCTTCCACAGGGACACCAACCCCTGAGCCGCGCTTAGTCTGGCCCCTCCTTCCAAGCCTGTCCGTTATGGGTAACCCTGTACGGCATAGCCTTGGAGATCATCGGGACACACAAGCCCCCCCACCACGACAAGGTGGCGGCCCCCGGGGGGGAACCTAACCTAACCTTTTTTTTTTTTTTTTTTTTTTTTTTTTTTTTTTTTTTTTTTTTTTTTTTTTTTTTTTTTTTTTTGACGCTGGGAAATCCTCATGGATACCCGACAGACGCGGGGGGGCGCTGTCGGGTTATGCCGGACTCTTACCGGCTAAAACCCAGCGGTGTTCCTCCTCACCGTCTACCGGCGGAGCTGCGGGAACGCTTGCGCATACTTCCGCTGCTCCGCCGACGGCTGCCCGGGCTCGGGCCCAACTCGTGGGGCGCCTTCTGTGGCGCCACTCACCTTACACCTGGCGTGCCGGAACACCAAACAAGCCAGCCGTCTCGGGGGTCTCCTCCAACTGGGCGATGGCACCCCCCGGTTCCACCGCCCGGAGACCCACATTATGGGGGAAGGCGACGCTCGTGCGCCAGTCGCCTCCGACCAGCTCTCCTACGGCGGAGCGGGATCGACAGAGGATCATCCTCCCTCGCCCGCTCCGCCGCCTCCTTCTTTGTCATGACGACCTCGCAAAATTGGAGCGCCGCCTTCCACGCCCTCTCGCTGCCGACCATGGCTCTCACCACGCCCGGCAGCGACAGGTCGCCCCCAATTTCAGCCACGAGCATGGCCCGTGGCTCCGCCCACTCCGGGCATTCCGCCAGCGTGTGCTCCGCCGTGTCCTCCGGACACCCACAAGCGTGGCACACGCCGGTCGGTTCTCGACCCGCCACGCCGCACAAGTACCTGCCGAAGCAACCGTGCCCCGTCAGGACCTGCACAGCGTGGAAGGTGAGCGCCCCGTGGCGGCGATCGACCCATCTTTCGAGGACGGGCCGAATCGCCTCCACCGTTCGTCTGCCGGCAGTTGGCTCCGCCAGCCTCTCCTTCCATTTCCGTCGGCTCGTGCCGTTGCGCCAGTGCGGCGCCAGTACACTGCCGAGAGCACCTCCGCGTCCAGGTCCCACGGTGGGGTCCCGGCCAGGAGGCACGCCGCCTCGCACGAGATGGTGCGGTAACCTCTCACCACCCTGATCGCCATGACCCGTTGCGCTTGGCGCAGGAGGGTCCTATTCTGGGCGATCAGGGTGTCCGCCCAGATCGGAGCCCCATAGAGGGCCATCGACCCCACCACCCCGGCATACAACCGGCGGCATGCCACTGTCGGTCCACCCAGGTTAGGCAGCAGCCAGCTCAAGGCGCCGGCCGCGCGCAACAACCTGGGGACCAGCCGCCGGAAGTGCTCTCGGAAGTTCCATCGACTGTCGAGGACGAGGCCTAGGTACCGCATCGTCGACTCGACAGCGATGGAGACGCCGCCGACCACCAGCCGGGATCCTGCGGGAGGGGCGCGTCGGGGTCCGTGAAAGCACAGGGCCTCCGACTTTTCCAGCGCCACCTCCAGCCCCAGCCGGCGGATTCGGGCCACCACTTGGGCCACTCCGGCCGTCGCCAAGAGGGCCGCCAACCGGTACGTGGCGCCGCAGGACGTTACGAGGGTATCGTCGGCGTAACAAGTTACGTCGACCCCCCGCAGATTGGCGCCCCGCAGCACCCAGTCGTAGCCGATGTTCCACAGGAGCGGCCCAAGGACCGATCCCTGTGGAACACCGCACGTCATGACCCGGCGGCCCCACCCGTCGCGCGTCGGGTACACCACCTCCCTCTCGGAGAAGTAGTCGGCGATGAGACGACGCAGGTAGCCGGGCACGCGATGGTAGCCCAGCGCCGCCTCGATGCAGCTCCAGGGAAGGGTGTTGAAAGCGTTGGCGATGTCTAGAGACACCGCCAAAACAACCTTGCCCTGGGCCACCGCCCCCTCCGAGAGGTCCTTCACCCGCGCGATGGCGTCGACCGTAGAGCGGCCCCGGCGGAAACCGAACTGCCGGTCGCTCAACCCCGGCCCGACCCGTTCGAGGTGCTCGACGAGGCGCGCGGAAATAATCCGCTCAAAGAGCTTGCTCACCTCGTCGAGCAACACTATGGGCCGGTATGCCGACGGCGAGTCCGCCGGGCGGCCCTCCTTGCGCAACAGCACGAGCCTTCCTACCTTCCACTTTCGAGGAAAGCGGCCACGCCGCATACAAGCGTCGAAGAGCTCGACCACCCTGGGCCCGAGGGCCTCCAGGGCGAGCACCCACACCCTGCCGGGTACCCCGTCGGGGCCCGGCGCCGTGCTCTTGGAGCGGAGCCGCTGGACTGCGACCTCCAACTCCTCCTGGGACACCTCGGGCATCGAGGCGTCCGAGCCCTCCGACGCTGCAGCCGCCATAGGAGGAGGCACCGTGTCGGCCCTCTCCGGGAAGAGGGCAGCGACCACGTTGGACACCAAGTCTGGTTGGAGACTCTGGGTCAGCGGAGGGGCCCAGGGGCGCAGCTGGCCCCGCACCGTCTTATACGGGCGCCCCCAGGGATCTCTGTTCAGAGTCTCCAACCACTCTCCCCACGACTGGGACTTTGCCTCCCCTATGGCGATCTGCAGGGAGACACATCTCTCCCTGTATGCGGCGTAGAGGCGGCTTTCCTCGGCCTCCTCTCGCCTCCGCCGCCTTCTGTAATGGGTGTACTGGCGTCTGGCCGCTACGCACGCTTGACGAAGCCGGCGCAGGTCCGCCGACCACCAGTACACCCATCTGCGGAGCGGGAGCGGTCTGGCGCGCGACATGCCGGCGTCGCACACCTGCGCCATCGACTCGCTCAACCGCTCCGCTCGCCCGTCCACGTCGGCCGCCGGGCCCTCCGGCGCCGGCTGCCATGCCTGGACGATGGACGCCTCGACGATAACGTCGGGGTCCATCGTCTTGAGGGCCCAGCGCGGTCCGTCCCCACGCGGGGGCCGGGTCTGTGGAGCCCCAGGGTAGGCGGCGACCTCGAACCGGATATACCGATGGTCCGACAGCGTCTCCGCCTCCCCGAGCACCCTCCAGTTTTGGACACGGCGCGCGAGACACGGGGTCGCGAACGTAAGGTCCACGATTGACCCCCCGTTGTGCCGCACGCACGTGTCCACCGACCCCCGGTTTAGAAGAACCAAACCCGACGTGGCAGCCCACTCCTCCAGAACCTCGCCCCGTGCATTGGCAACCGGGGAACCCCAAGCCGTTGATTTGGCGTTGAAGTCCCCGGCGACCAGCACTGGGGTTGGGTGACTCTGGCCGACCAGAGCACCGACCTCGAGCAGAAGTTGCTCGAAGGCGGCCAGGCTCCGGTTCGGCGAGAAGTACACGCCGACGATCGTCACACCCATAAGGGTGGCCGCGACGCATCCATGGCCCTTCGCTGTTTTGTCGAAGGGCGGGGAGCCGGCGGCCGTCTGCGCGACGATCGCCACCGTGTCCTCCCGGTCACCCACCCAGTTATCCCTGTTGGGCACGAGGCAAGGTTCTGCCACGACCGCCACCTGAATCGACCACTCGGCCAGGCTCTGGTACAAAAGGTCCTGAGCTCTGGCCGAGTGGTTGAGGTTCGCCTGGAGGACGGATATGGCCATATTAATCTACGGCCATATCCGCAACCCTCTCTGCTCGTTCGATGTCAGTGGCGGACGGGCGAGCCGGCCGGGGGTGGGCTGTTGGGCGTTCCCCGGCGGGCTTCTCTTTCTTTTTCTTGCCGGCGGACTTGGCGGAAGCGAGACATGCTGCGCTTCCCGCTCTGTGGTGGTGTGGTGGTGTGGTGGTGGTGTCAGAAGGTACCAGGATCCAAGGCTGGCATCCTTGTCCTGTCACCGACCATCCCAATCACCTACTTGGTCCAATATAGTAATGACCACTGCGCTGTGGCCTGCGTAGAACTGGAGGACGGCCCCCTCATTATCATCTCGGCGTATTTCCAGTATAGTCACGCCATCGACGCTCACCTGGCGCACCTGGAGAGAGTACTGGACGGCATAGGAAACACCAGAGCCATAATAGGCGTGGACAGCAATGCCCACTCGCCAATGTGGCATAGCGGCCACCAACAATATACCGGACGGGGCCTAGAGGCGACGCATAGGCGTGAGGGAGTTGAGGGCCTCATCCTTGCCCGCGACCTCATACTGCATAATCGTGCCGGTGCCCCTTCAACATTCAGCGGACCAAATGGGGAATCTAACATCGACCTCACCCTGTCCAAGAGGGGTACTCAGGTGCGGGACTGGACGGTGCATGACGGGGAGAGCATCAGCGACCACCGGCTCATAACCTACGAGGTCGGTCACCGATCGTCCATCAACAACAGCCCACCGACGACAGCGGACCCTGAACCTGTCCGTTTCCGGGAGCGAGGGGTGGACTGGGCGCAATTCCGCTCGGTCCTTCATGAGTGTATTGGAAGCATGAGTTGGAATGGCACGGCTGAAAGTGTATGTGAGAGGTTTGCGCGCCTGGTCCACGGGGTGGCCACCCGCACACTGCGACCGCTGACTCCGCGGAGCGAGCGCGGTTACGAATGGTGGACGCCCACGTTGGACGTGCTGCGCAGACAATGTGGGAAAGCGAGACGTGCATGGCAAAAAACAAGAAAGAAAGGAGGGCGCCCAGAGGAGGCAGCACATGATGTCTATTGCAGAGCTAGGCTGGAATATAGAAGGGCGATGGAGGAGGCGGAGGATTCCCATTACCGTCGATTAGCCGATTCGGGCAATGTCGATCCTTGGGGGCAGGCGTATACTGTGGCCTGCGGCCGCATACGCCCCCCCAGGAACGTCCTAAATGCCGTAAAATATCTCAGCGGACATGCAGCGGATGTCCCCCAGGCGGCTCGCGCCCTGATGTGCTCGCTGTGTCCTGACGACGATCCCACCGCGGACAGTGAGTACCATCGGCGCGTGCGCCTCCAGGCGGCGTGCTGGCCGACTGGGTCTCCTGCTCCTCCTCTGTCAGTTGAGGAGCTCGGACGAATCGTTAACTCGTTGCCTAATACAGCTCCTGGTATAGATGGTATTTCGGCAAGAATGATGAAGCATATGTGGCAAGTCGCAGCTGTGGAAATCACCCGGCTGATGGCATTGTGTGTGAAAGAGGGTATTTTTCCCTCTGTGTGGAAGGACGGGCGCCTATTGGTGCTGCCAAAGTGCAACGGAAAGCCGATTACTGACCCTAAGGCCTACAGGCCTATAACGCTGCTGCCCACTCTGGGCAAGGTCTTGGAGCGAGTTCTTCTGCAGCGCTCCCCGGGCATTACGTCCTGCCTATCGCCTAGACAGCACGGGTTCACTAAGGGGAAGTCGACGGTCACCGCCATTCAGGAGGTATTACATAACATCAGTGGTACCAGCAAAAAATACGTGCAGCTGCTTATGCTGGACATCTCGGGGGCCTTTGATAACGCCTGGTGGCCAATGATCTTGCTCAAGGCCAAAAGAGGGGGTTGCCCACCAAACCTTTATAGTTTGCTGGCCAGCTATTTCTCCAACCGCCGAATTGGGCTGTTTGTTGGAAGCCGGGTGGAATGGAAGGTCGCCACTATGGGATGCCCGCAGGGCTCTGTACTCGGCCCGTCACTCTGGAATCTGTTAATGGACGACCTGCTGCGACTTCCTCTACCTGGGGGGGTTAAGATGGTTGCGTATGCGGACGATGTTACAATTATTGTTGAGGGCAATAGCCGGAGGGAAATTGAGTTGGCTATAGATGTTACTTTGGCGATGGTTGTGCAGTGGGGAACACGAAACAGGCTGGATTTCTCCCCGGCAAAGTCAGTAACGATGACGGTAAAAGGGAAATTACAGCGACCCCCCACTGTAAAGATGGATCAGAAACCGATCAAGAGTGTCACGACAGCAAAACTCCTTGGAGTTACTATTGACGATAAATTGTCCTTCGTGCCACACGCATCCCAAATTGGCGAGGGCGCAGCAAACTGTTTCGGAAAGGTATCCAGGGTCTCGGGTTCGTCATGGGGTATAAAATACCGAGCTCTTAAGACTCTGTACAAAGGTACGTATGTTCAAGTGGTCACTTATGCCGCGGCATGCTGGTACCACAGGGTGGATCAGTACGCTGTTCGCAGTGCGCTGATCCGTACACAAAGACCCGCGCTAATCCTCCTGACCAAGGCATACCGCTCCGTTAGCACTGCTGCCTTGCCGGTGCTGGCGGGGGTGCTGCCGGCGGACCTGGAGGTGGCCCGGGCTGGCGCCGTATACGACGGCCTTCGGGATGCTCCTGATGATCAGAGGGGCAAAATTAGGAGGGACGTGATCGCGCGGACCTTTGCGCGTTGGCAGGACCGGTGGGACTCGAGCACGAATGGCCGGGAGCTGTATTGTTTCTTCCCTAGCGTCGCGGAGCGCGCACAGGCATACTGGGTTAAACCAGATTACGTGACGTCCCAGCTCCTCACCGGGCATGGATGTTTTAATAGCAGATTGAAAAGAATGAAGCTGAGGGATGATAGTAGCTGTGAATGTGGTGAAGCCGAAGAGGATAGACATCATGTGATCTGGGAATGCCCTTTATATGCAAGCGAGAGGATGACTATGTTAGAAGGGATTGACCGGGGGGAGGCGGGCCCGGTATACTATCGTGACCTGGTACGCACTGAGGGGAACTTCCGGCAGTTCAGCAGATTTGCCAAGCACTGGCACCGCCGGAGGAACTGTGAGGGTGGCGGAGCAGGGGAGAATGGAGGCGACGAAGCTGCTTCCGACGAACGAGGCGTCAGCGTATGTCCAGCCCCTTCGGGGGAGAGTCGGGCTAAAGGGACAAGGAGGAGAGTAAAAAATAACTTGTAGGGAGTCAAGAATTGCGCGCGGCTCCATTCCGCGCGCATCTCCCCAGATTCGGCCCGTATAACCGCAAGGTTGGTAGGGCCATGGGAAGGTGGTGGGTTGTTCCCGCTCTGTGGTCCGCCGGCTTCTTTTTCGCCTCGCACAGCGGGCAGCGTGGGGCAGCGGTGCAACCGGCCGCCTTGTGGCCCGGTTGTGCGCAGCGATAACACACATCGCTGCGGTCCACCTCGCAGGAGCACTTGCTCGAGACGTGCCCCGCGTCGAGGCACCGGTAACACCGCAGGGGTCTGGCCTCCAATAGTTTCACCTTGGCCGAGACCCACCCCACCAGTAGCCGCCCGCTGGAGGCGATCTTTTTGGCTGCCGAGATAGGGCAGCGCACCCAAGCCGTGCCGGGGCTGTCGGCCGAGAAGCGGCGGATCTCCCCGCACTTCACCTGCTCTACGGGGCACTCCCCGGAGCGGGCCACTGCGGTCGCCACCTCCTCCCGGGACACCGCGTCGTCCAGCTCGCCAATGCGCAGGTCTGCACACTTGACGGGTCTGGCGACGCGGACTAGGTCCGCGGGGAGGACCTCCCGCAGCTTACCCGCTAGCAGGTCCGCCTTCTCGCCGCTCTCAGCCCCGGGGACCTCCAGCACCCGGGCACCCGTCGCGGCGGTCCGGAAGCGGAGACCCGTCAGGCCTAAGCCTTCCAGGTCGATCCGCTTCTTCGCCCCGTCGAGGACGTCCTTATAGGACAATTCCTTGCCCTCGACGGTGGCGCCCGGCTGGATGGTTATAGTAACCGCAGCCGAGCGCGGGGGGCGAAGCTTCGCCGCCGGGTCCCTCTTCTTGGGCGCTGCCGGCCTGTCCGGCGGTGCGCTGCCCTTCTTCTCCTTGCCCCGCTTGCCCCGCTTGGCAACCACACTCCACTCTTCGGAGGGGGCCGTCGGGGGCTTCGGGGCGCGGCCGGCTTTCGGCGCCGCCACCTCAGCGTAAGCCTTGGGAGGCGCCTTCTCTTTCTTCCGGCCGCCTCGCTCGGCCTCACCGGCCGCAGAAGCGGCGGCGGGAGGCGCAGCCGCATCCCTCGCCCCGTCGGCGGCCAAAGGCGGCCGGAGGATCGGCTGGGGAGGGAGCCGCCTCTCGAGTGCCTCGAGCCTAGCGCCGATCATGTCCCCCACTTCCTTCATGATCGAACGCGTCAGCGACGAGACATCGCTGACGGCTCCGACGGCTCCGCTCGGCTCTTTGGGCAAGCCCACAAGGCTCGCCCGCAGGTCCGCGACCTCCTTGCGGAGCTCGGCTACCTCGCCTTGCAGGCGGGCATTGGCCCTTTCGAGCCGAGCCGTCTCCTCCGAGGCGGAGCGCTCTGCCAGCTCCGCCACGATCGCCCCCAGATTGGCAGAGGCCTCCTTGAGCTCCTTCTGCAGCGTGCCCTTCAGGTTTTTTGATTTTCTCGCAACCGCCTGAATTAGGAGCACGCTGTCGGCCGCCTTCTTTTTGAGCTCCGATGTCGAGTCCCCGAGTTCGCCGCCTGGCAGCGACGACGACTCGGACCTCGACCGAGAGCGGAGGTCTCGGGCCATCTCGGCCACCTCCCTCTCGGCTCGGAGCTCGTCTTCCGCCCGCTGGGCCTTGAGATACGCCGTCTTCGCCTTAGCGAGGCCGACGTACTCTCCCGTTGTTGGCGGGCGCCCTCTCCCCCTCACCGAAGTCGCCACTACCTTGGCCGACTCCGCCTCCTCCTCGTCACCCTTTTGGGGTGCTGGGGGCCCGCGTTTTCGCGCAGAGCGCCAAAATCCCCCTGTGGCGTCGTCCGCAGACGACACAGACACCATGGTGGCCACGGACGAGTCAGACTCCTCCGCGGCTCCATGTGTCTCCTCCTCAAATCGCATGTTATCGGAATCCGGTATGGGTGTGCTTAAGTCGTGTTGACGAAGGTCGGCGGTTTGCCGACCTACGAGGCAGTTATTGCCCCCCCCAGAGTACGAGGGGCAGCCCTCCGCCGCAGCAGAGGGGTGGGATTCCCCCTTTCGGGGACCCACCTGGGGACCATTTTTATAACTAGCCTGTTCCATTTTGTTTGCCTCTTTTTAACGGGGTGAGCTCCCCGTTGCCCTCTCGGGATTGGGTACCCCCCAACCATTCATCGCATCGCCGAGGGCGGGAACTTGCGATTAGGGTAATTTTTTAGAGAGGTTTTCTTCCTCGCGGCCCCCACCGGAGTGGCGGCCCTCACCCCTGACGCCTACGGGTCAGGGAGCGAGTTGGCCGACGGTGGCCGAAGCCATGCTGCCAGTCTCGCGACCGACAGCCCGTCGCCCCCACCCTAAACAACCCTAATGGGTTTCACACCCCTAGTCCCTTCCACAGGGACATCAACCCCTGAGCCGCGCTTAGTCTGGCCCCTCCTTCCAAGCCTGTCCGTTATGGGTAACCCTGTACGGCATAGCCTTGGAGATCATCGGGACACACAAGCCCCCCCACCACGACAAGGTGGCGGCCCACGGGGGGGAACCTAACCTAACCTAACCTAACCTAACCTAACCTAACCTAACCTAACCTAACCTAACCTAACCTAACCAAGGATAGCGAAACATTGGAAAAAATAACAAAAAATTACGTACAAAACATACAAGAATCCTGCAAAGTAAGTATACCCATAAAATCAAATAAAGAAAAAATCACTATGCCGTGGTGGTCCGAGGAGCTCGCTGCCGCAAAGCACAAGGTCACCACCAGACGACGACGTATAAGACATGCGGCTCCAGTGAGAAAGGCAAAGGTGGTTGCGGAGTACCTGGAGGCCAAGGACGAGTATGAAAAAATGGCTCATGACGCACGAACCACTAGCTGGAAGGAGTTTTGCAAACGGCAGGATAGGGAAGGAATGTGGGATGGCGTGTACAGGATCATTGGAAGAACCACGACAAGAGCGGAGGAAACCCCACTGAGAAGTAACGGCACAATCCTTAGTCCTAGGGCATCAGCTGATCTACTGTTGGAGACCTTTTATCCCGATGACCGCGAGGCCGAGGACGATGCTCACCACCGCCACGTCAGGGAAAAAGCTAGAACAATAAATGGGTGGCAGGATAATGGACATCTAGATCCACCATTTACGGCACAAGAACTAGCTGTGGCGGTGGAGAGCTTCAATCCAAAGAAGGCTCCCGGATCGGACGGTCTCACAGCGGATATATGCCTTAGGGCCATTTTCCAGGACCAGGGTATCTTCCTAGCCTTGGCTAACAAATGCCTGGAGCTGGGATACTTCCCAGAGGTATGGAAGGAAGCTACAGTGGTAGCACTAAGGAAGCCGGGCAAGGAGGATTACTTAAACCCCAGAGCGTACAGGCCGATAGGACTGTTACCCGTTCTGGGGAAGGTCCTGGAAAAAATGGTGGTCTCGCGTCTAAAGTGGCATCTGATACCGAGGATGAGTACTCGCCAGTACGGCTTCATTCCCCAAAGGAGCACCGAAGACTCCCTCTATGACCTAATCCGGCACATTCGCGAGGGGCTTCGTGACAAGAAGCTCATCGTGCTCGTGTCGTTGGACATAGAGGGAGCATTCGATAGTGCTTGGTGGCCGGCAATTCAAGTACGACTGGCTGAGGAAAAGTGTCCGGTAAATCTGAGGCGACTTATAGATAGCTATCTCAGCCGCCGACGTGTCAATTTAAGATACGCCGGTGAGGAGAGCTCAAAGTCCACCAGTAAGGGTTGCGTCCAGGGTTCCATCGGGGGGCCCATATTATGGAACCTGTTGCTGGACCCACTGCTGAAGGAGCTAAACAACAGGGGTGACTATTGCCAGGCCTTTGCGGACGACGTCGTTCTGATGTTTAGTGGTGAGACCGCATCTGAAGTCCAGAGACAGGCCAACGCCTCCCTCGAACATGTTCGGAGGTGGGGGGTCAAAAATAAGCTTAAATTTGCGCCGCATAAAACCAAGGCAATGGTGTTAACCAACAAGCTGAAGTTTGACTCACCACGTCTAAGCATGGGCGGGGTGGACGTTGGACTGTCCGGGGAAATAAAGTTGCTGGGTCTCACAATAGACAATAAACTTACATTTAACACCCACATCCAGAACGCGTGCCGCAAAGCGCTTGGGCTTTACAAACAGCTTTCCCGAGCCGCGAAGGTGCAGTGGGGTCTAGAACCTGAGATCATCAGGACCATATATGTGGCAGTAGTGGAGCCAGTGATCCTGTACGCTGCCAGCGCGTGGGCTCCTGCAGCCGGAAAATTGATGTCGAGGAAGGCGTTTAACGCCGTGCAGCGTGGTTTCGCGCAGAAACTGATCAAGGGGTACAGGACTGTCTCTCTTGACTCGGCCCTGGTGCTCGCCGGGCTGCTCCCTTTGGACCTCAGGGTTAAAGAAGCATCTTTGCTCTACGAGATAAGGAGGGGGTACTCCCGGCGTGTAGTAGGTGACCGGGAGATCGAGAGGTCTGTGCCCTTTGCGGACATGGCGCATCCCGCGGAACAAATTAGCCTGGGGTACCAATGCGTGGTGGACGAGGCAGAACTGAACCAACATACAACCAACGGCCCAGAGATCTACACAGACGGCAGTAAAATGGACGGGAAAGTCGGTGCAGCATTGTCCATTAGGGACAATGGTGTTGAGACCGGCACCCGAAAATTGAAATTGGAACAGTTCTGCACCGTCTACCAGGCGGAACTCTTGGCTCTGCGCGAGGCCACGAGATTGGTTCGGGTAGGTTCCTCAGCACGCTGCAGCGTCTTTTGCGACTCTAGATCGGCCCTTGATGCAGTTGTTGGAGGAGTTTCCCTCCAACCGCTGGCGTTCGAAACACGTGCAAACATAACAACAGCAGCTGCAAATGGCAAAATAACTAAGTTATTTTGGATCAAAGCACACGCAGGGTTGGAGGGGAACGAAAGGGTGGACCAGCTCGCAAAGGACGCTGCAACGAAACTAAAAGGAAGGCCGAGTTATGACCGGTGCCCGGTTTCATTCGTCAAGCGACAGCTTAGGCTGGAGACGCTTGACGAATGGAATCAAAGGTACAAAACCGGACAAACTGGGTCGACGACCAAAATCTTTTTTCCGGATGCAGTAGCAGCCCATAAGACACTTAAGAAAATACAGTTGGACCCGGTGTTAGTACAGGTCATGACGGGGCACGGCGGGTTTTCTGAATACTTGCACCGTTTCAAGTGTAAGGAGGACCCGTCCTGCATCTGCGAGCCCGGAACCAGTGAGAGTATATGGCATGTCTTGCTGGACTGTCCAGTCTATGCCAAGCTGAGATCTGACCTGGAAGTAAAAATAGACGTAGAAATGAAAATCGATAATGTAGCGCATATAATGAAAGATGATAGTAAGAGGAACACGTTTATGGATTATTGTAGAAATGTAGCAATCAAAGTAACGAACAGAAATAAAGAAATAGTGTAAATTGTAACTAAATTATATATAATAAGTATATATAGTATTAGTTCTAAGAAAAAGGCACTGTAAACATAAACAAACGTAACTCACAAAATACAAATAGAATTAAGAAAGAATAAATGTCATGAATAAGATAAACGTAGTTAAGAAGAAATAAGTATAATAAAACTGTAATATAATGTAGTGTAGGAAAGATAGAATAATAAGATAAATAAAGACAAGTAGAAATAAATATAGAAAAACTGTAATGAAATATAGTATAGAAAAGATAGGATAATATAGATAAGAGCTTCTGTACAAGGATTTAAGAGAAATGTAAACTACATGAATAAGATAAATATAGACTAGTAGAAATAAGTATAGCAAAAGTGTAACGAAATATAGAAAAATAGGATAATATAGATAAGAGCTTTCTGTACAAGGTTTTAAGAGAAATGTAAACTACATGAATAAGATAAATATAGACAAGTAGAAATAAGTATAGCAAAACTGTAATGAAATATAGAAAAATAGGATAACATAGATAAGAGCCTTCTG
Source organism: Ochlodes sylvanus (assembly GCA_905404295.2). Classification (NCBI taxonomy): domain Eukaryota; kingdom Metazoa; phylum Arthropoda; class Insecta; order Lepidoptera; family Hesperiidae; genus Ochlodes; species Ochlodes sylvanus. The sequence continues at coordinate 6,805,914 of FR990150.1, read as the reverse complement.
TACCTAGATTTAAGAGAAATGTAAACTTCCGTTTTTATTAATAAAGTAAACACGAGCCTTGGGGCATGCCAAGGGATACTTACTTAGCTCGCGGGCCGGGCCTGAGAGCGCCCGGACAGGAGACAAAAAAAAAAAAAAAAAACCTAACCTAACCTAACCTAACCTAACCTACCTACCTACCTACCTACCTACCTACCTACCTACCTACCTACCTACCTACCTACCTACCTACCTACCTACCTACCTACCTACCTACCTACCTACCTACCTACCTACCTACCTACCTACCTACCTACCTACCTACCTACCTACCTACCTACCTACCTACCTACCTACCTACCTACCTACCTACCTACCTACCTACCTACCTACCTACCTACCTACCTACCTACCTACCTACCTACCTACCTACCTACCTACCTACCTACCTACCTACCTACCTACCTACCTACCTACCTACCTACCTACCTACCTACCTACCTACCTACCTACCTACCTACCTACCTACCTACCTACCTACCTACCTACCTACCTACCTACCTACCTACCTACCTACCTACCTACCTACCTACCTACCTACCTACCTACCTACCTACCTACCTACCTACCTACCTACCTACCTACCTACCTACCTACCTACCTACCTACCTACCTACCTACCTACCTACCTACCTACCTACCTACCTACCTACCTACCTACCTACCTACCTACCTACCTACCTACCTACCTACCTACCTACCTACCTACCTACCTACCTACCTACCTACCTACCTACCTACCTACCTACCTACCTACCTACCTACCTACCTACCTACCTACCTACCTACCTACCTACCTACCTACCTACCTACCTACCTACCTACCTACCTACCTACCTACCTACCTACCTACCTACCTACCTACCTACCTACCTACCTACCTACCTACCTACCTACCTACCTACCTACCTACCTACCTACCTACCTACCTACCTACCTACCTACCTACCTACCTACCTACCTACCTACCTACCTACCTGTGCCATGTCTGTGCCTGTGCCTGTATCATGTCCACCCGCCAGTTTGGAATTATATATTACTAGCGACCCGCCCTCGCTTCGCTTCGGGAAACTTATTCCTTCGGTTTGCAAAGATTTAGATATATATTTTGGATAATTCACAGGATATCTTTATAAATGATAGCTTTCCCCCGCGGCTTTGCCCACCATAAACCCCTTAATATATAAAAGTTGATAAAAATTTGCGCCCCCCCATTTACCCCCTTAAGGGATGTTTTTCGAAAAAATATTTTATACATGTTTCATAACTCTCAATGAAAAACCTTCATACTGAATTTCATTCGAATACCTTCAAAAACGGCAAAGTTTCATACTAACTTTGCACCCCCGTTTTACCCCCTTAGGGAGTGAATTTTCAAAAATCTTTTCATAGTGCTCCCCACGTTATAAAAGGAGCCCCTGTGCAAAATTTCAAGTTTCTAACCCTTATAGTTTAGGCCCTGCATTGACATGTCAATCAGTCAGTCAGCTTCTCCTAGTGCAGAGGAACTTTTTTCCAATACTTAAATTATTAAACTCGTGATATCTTTCGAATGGAATGTCCGAATTGATTAATTTAAAAAGTTATATAAAGGTAATTAAGCAGTCTTGAATATGAGTTAATTTATTTTGATAAGGATTAATACTAAGATACAAATAAAGAGCCTTTTCCAGTGGCAGTATCTCAATTAAGTTTTTTAAATAAAAAAACACTTATTGTGGCATAACTATAATAGTTAAACATATGCCATCGCGGACTTTATTGTAGATATTGATGTCCTTTATAAAACTGTAGTACATCACTTTGCTCTATTATCCATAGTTTTCGCAGCGCACGCGATGTAAAGAATATTTTAGGTATTTTTTTTACACCTTGGGTTATATTATCGGAGTTTTATTAATGATCCCGAATTTTTTTGAAAATATGATATAGCCTATGTCACCCGGGGATAGTGTAGCTTTCCAACAGTGAAAGAATTTTTCAAATCGGTTTAGTAGTTTTGAAGCCTATTCGATGCAAACAAACAAACAAACAAACAAACAAACAATCAAATCTTTCCTCTTTATAATATTAGTGTAGAAAAAAAAAAAAAACCTGACCTAACTTAACATTTTCTGTTTTACTTCAGGAAATGCTTTTTACGCATACTACGTCCCGTTGCCGAATAATGACGACGTCACCGAAACGAAACACTTCCGCAACCCTGTCGGCGGCGGTTCCTTTGCGGTACTGATCATACTTGGATCTTCTCTACCGGAGAAGACTCTGAGGATCTAACGGTAGGAGTTCCAACACTCCCAAGCTCCACTAATGAGAAACGTTGCAACACGTCGACGCTCCTCTACCACTCGGAATCTGTCCTCCCGATCCCATCCATCACTCGCAGATCCCGAATAATGGTGGCGGCATACGTTTACGTAAGTTTACGGATACTAACCTAATTTTTTTCCTTACCTAATGAACCACATCAGCTCCCCATGTGATCTACTGGTGTCTGAGTGGTAGCAAAATTTCCTAGTTTTAATTTCGTTTCGTCCTATCTTATTTCATCCATTATTGTCGGATTCTCTTTTGCAGAAGTTTCTTTCGCTCTTTTTTTAAATAGTTTTTTTGACGATTCTTGAAATACCAGAACTCTTGCGACATGTAAGAGTTGCCGGATTTTTTTATTATATTGTTTAGAACATGCAAAGTCCATTCATACAACTAATTTTGTAAACATTGCCATAGCTTCTTTTCTGTAAAAGCACCGTTTTTATATTCTATTTTGATTTTTTATTATTTTAACAATAAAAACTTTTTGAAATAATTATGTTTGATGGCGTTTTGTATCGAAAAATAGAAACAAAAGAACAAGAATTATCTGTCAGAGTCAGAACGTATTGTTTTCTTTGTAAAAGAGATATTATTGAGAGTGTAGTGTAATGAAATTATTTTATAAGTGCTAGTGGTGTGTTGTTTTCACTTAAGAATATACCATACTTGAGTTGGTTAGAAACAAGTTTCAACCGGGATAACTTTTTCAAGCCTATAGTCTTCTTGGATATTGTTGAAATAAAAACCCAATTTAATGCTAAATTTGTATTTATTTTGTTCAACACTATTGTTTCTACGCCACAAAAATAAAAGAAACGGTTTGCACTCCGGGGGTGCCGGTAGAAGTGAAAACTTGAACATTAACGTTGTGCATTTTTGAATATTTTGGAATGGTTAGGGAACAATATTTTTTTTATTAGTACTTTTGTACTAATAAAAAAGGAATTCGTGCATGTGGTAAAATACAATATTCATTTATTGCGCTATCGTACACAAACATGACAATATATATTACGCAAACTCCTCAGAACTATTACAATTACATTTACATTTTATCTTTCACAATTAACTCTTTGGTTTTCTAATAAATGGCGTTAGTAGTACAATAATATTCCATCCAATGAATACAAAATTGTTAATGTTCATTTTTTTATGGTTATAAAATTATATTTTTTGACAGATAACACATCTAGATATGATGTAAAATTACTATGTTAGGGCACAAATCTATAGGCGTCATAATTTTTCAGTAAAGTGTACCGAATGAATTCCCTAACGCGAGTTTAACATTTTTTACTCATCCCAAAAAGTGCACAACGCCGCTAAAGAAGTTTTCACTTCAAAAAATATAACACAAACAAATTAAAACATTTAAAAAAAAAGCTTTTATTTCAAAAGCGCTAAAAATGAACAATAAACTTTTCTTTTAAAACTTTTATTACCAAACAAAGCGCACGGACGGAATAAGAAACAAAGGGCCTTATCGCTTTAACGCGATGGCTTTCAGGCAACCTGGTATACAAGGTGATTTTAGCCACTTGACATACTCGTAATTCGATTCTAATTCCAAATATGTAAATTAAAATTTTGAACATTATCTAATAGTGTCCCATAGTGTGGACAAACTGTGCGCACGCGGTTTAAACTATTCCACTAAAGGTCATTATCCCCGCCCGTACAGCCCCGTCGTACCGCAGACCGTTGTGTTTCGGGCGTTGCAACACCGTGTCCACACATTCCGAGTATGTTAAAATCATTTTAATTGCCATTTTTGAAATAATGATCGTGTAATTAATTTTAACTTTATATTTTTATTTTTAATCATTTTTATTTCAATCATCCATGTTCTGTCATGTATTCGAGTATGTCAAGTGAAAAAAAAATCATCTTGTATATGTAAGAAAACTGAAAAAAAATGGATACAGACGTAAAAACAACGAACACAGAAAACAACATTTCAATAACAGAGCAGTGACAGACGGTAAACAATTAAAGAAGGGGGAGGGAAAGTAAAAATATATTAATTAAAAAAAATAGTTTTACAAATAAATATTTATGTTTTGTTGTGGTCGCATGTCAACACGTATATCGGAGGTGCCGTCAACACTAGCACTGGAGTCTCTGGAACGCAAAAATAACATTTGTACTAGTGCTTTGTGTTTATAACTTAAACATAAAACAACGGGTTGCACTCCGGGATCCGGGAGCGCCGGCAGAAGTGAAAACTTGAACATTAATCCGTCCCAAAAGTACACACAACGCCCTTAAAGAAATTTTCACATCATTAACGTAGTCGAGATCGTCATCAACTCGCTCGAATTTAAAAGGGACCACGTGGCGTTTACCAGCTGCGGCAGCGGCAATTTCCGTCTCTCACGAAGTTGCGGGCAAAAACTAGTTAAGTTATAATTAATGAAAATAGTAGGTGGTACAAACCGCACGATGATCCAATGCTGATCTTCAAGTTATCCATGGAGTTGCTGTGGTTCTTATCGCCACACCTGAAAATTTTCACACATAGTTTAAATCAAAGGGATATCATTAAAATAAACAGTCTACCTTAACACGATATCTGAAGTGTCCCGTGTAGCTCAGTTTGCCCATATACTCGGCCGGCAGACTGTCAGTAGCATGCCGGCCGAGCGAGTATTCTCCAGTTCAAGACTTGGTCGTGGCAGGTCCCGGCCCCGGCCTCATAACAGCTACTAACCCACGAACCAAGTAACGTTCTAACACCGTCTTCTAACTAACTAATCATCCTAGTCCCGATGTGAGTCTTGTTCTGTCGGTCACAGTTGTCACGGGCGGCGGCAGCGGTGGAGCTGCTAATAAAAATACTATCGTGTACAGAAATTTCATAAACGTCGACTGCTTTTTTAGTTGTACAGAGGGAAATATCCGGCAGTTGGATATTATATTTACTTTGATTCGTCCAAGTTGATGTTGTTCAAGGAGTGCGACAGTCGCGTGAGGTGCAGGTCGGCGAGCGAGCAGGCGTGCCGCGCGCGCGCCACCAGCCGGTGCGGGGCGCTGGGGCAGCCTGGCGCGCGCGGCCCGTCCGCCGACGCCCCCTGCACGCTGATGGTGGGGACGTCTGCAACATTGTGAACAGAAATAGTTATTTACTTATTTAGCAAAGGGAGATCTTCTGCCAGGTAAGGCGTCAAGCCGACTGTTCAAGTTCGGACCTTGGTATATGCGAGCGGTGTACAAAACTTCGATAGCTTGATTCAGGTTTGACGTGACGTCACCATGTGACATGTGTGCGTGGTCTCCACTTTACTAACTTCCTTGTACTCGAAGTCTTGCGTGTGTACTACCGCGAACAAGGACGCTTGGTACATACGTTTCATCAGCTGATTGCTTTAAAAAGTAATGTATAGTTACACAGTCACCTGTGGTGTTGTGCTGCGCACAGCTGCAGTCTGTGGGCGGCGGCTTGGCGCGCGGCTCGCGGGAGCACGACTGCCGGATGTTGGGGTCGGACGAGAACTTGTCGCCGCCGGGCGCGCGCCGCTGCGTCAGCATGGACAGCTGGTACTGACCCCGGCGGGCGGCTGCGGGGGACGGCAGCGGGGAGCGCGCAGGGGAGCGCGCTGGGGGTGTGCGCACGTGCCGGGACGGATCCTTCACCTCGTATTCACTTACTATGGCTTCGAAAACCTGGCCAAGTTTGTTATATTTTATTGAGTTTTCAAACAAGAGTGGCCGGGGCAGAAAAATATTGTTATCGTAGGGACCCAGAACGCACAGCGCGTGCGGGGCAGTTCACCACAAGTGCGGATTAGTACGACGGTGGAAAGGCAAATTGTATTAACCGCCATTTAGTAAAATGTTCAGGAGAGACGATTAAAGTTTTAAAAAATTCATAACTTTTAAAGTATTGAAGATATCTCTATGAAACTTAGTGAGTTAGTAATAAAATTTATTACAAATGGATACATGTAATAAAAAATATCGTATGTCTAATATTTGTATTAATTTATGGAGTTAATACAAAATACCACAAAATCTCAGATAGGTAAAATTATCTGTTATCCAAACATTATATCCAAAAAATTTCAAGCAAAGTGTATTATATCCAAAATATAACTTAAATATTTTCAAGTAAATTGTTTTATATCCAAATAAATATGATATTGCTATCGAGTAAAATGACTTAAAAACAAATCCAATCATGACCAGAGAGAGGTAAACACTTTTATGTAACTTTTTCATATCTATTCGAACCTGGTAAAACAGTTGTACAGACATCATTGTATTCGAACAAAGAGGGCAAAGTGGCTTAACCATACACTTATATATAATTTAAGTCAAAAACTAAACTTTCAAAAACTTAACTAAATCCCGAAAACTGTAAAAAAAAAAGAAAAATTAAGGTAGTCCTAAATGTTTTGCTAAAAGTACATACATACATAATAATAATCACGCCTCTTTTCCGTAGGGGTAGGCAGAGACCACTTCTTTCCACTTGCTACGATCCTTACATACTTGTTTCGCTTCGTCCACTTTCATTATTCCCTTCATACACGCTCTTTGGTTTAGGGTACTCTTGATCTGGCGTTTTGTCAAGTTGTCCCTGATTTGGTCTCGAAACTTCTGCCTAGGTTAGCTAGCTACCTTTCATTCACACTCGCCTTATACACTTATTTCGTCAATCGTTCTTAATTCATTCTCACGACATGGCCAATCCATCTCAATATACCTTTCTCAAATTTGTCACTACATCTTCTTTCAGACCACAACCTTTCCTTATCTCACTATTTCTTATCCTGTTACTCAGTTTAACTCCTATCATACTTCTTGGTGCTCGCATCTCAACCACATTTATTCTGCTTTTATGTTTCTTCTGCTATGGCAAAACTTTTACTTCCGTACAGAAGTGTCGGAACCAACACTCTCTCACGCACAGCCAAACGAGCCTTGTTAGACACCTTCCGACTGTTCATAAAGGAGTGCAAAGCTCCATTCACCATGTTTCTTGCATTCACTCTTCTTTCAATATCACTCTAACACTTTCCATCTCTTGTAAACTTTGAACCCAGATACACAAACGCATTGAAGCGCTCATAGCCCGGCGGCTTGCGTCGATCTCAAGTGATCGACAAAGTTAAGCAACAGATGGCGCGGTCGGTAGTTGGATGGGTGGCCGCTAGTGGCTAAATATCTTGAGCGCTTCCGTGCTTCGGAGGGCACGTAAAGCAGTCGGTTTCGGTTGTTATCATTGGTAGCAGTCGTTAAGCCATGTCGGATACCTTCGGGCGGCTTAAAATTTCCGACACTTGGGTTGGCCACTAACCCCTCCACCAATCCGCACTGGAGCAGCGTGGTGGAGTATGCTCTAGGCCTCCTCAGGTACGAGGAGAGACCCGTGCTCAGTAGTGGGCCATTAATGGGTTGTAGCCACACAAACTCATTCACCTGTTCAATTTTTTCATTTCCAATAACGATATTGCAGTCTGTCACTGCCTCATCTCTTTCAAACACCATCACTTTCGTCTTCTTTACATTCATCTTCATTCCCTTCCTAACAAAAGCTCCACTCATAGCAGTTATCATCTCCTGCAACTCCTCAGCCGAAGACGCAGGTAATACTTGGTCATCAGCATAGAGAAAACATTTGACGAGTAACACTAACAGTAGCATTCATTCTGAACCCACTTTAATTATCTTTTAAATCTGTCAAGCAATTGTTCATGAACACACTAAACAGCCACGGTGACACTACACATCCCTGTCTAACACCTTTTTCGATATTAAACCATTCGGCGTATGGCGTACGGCGTTTATCCTTACACAAGCACTAAAGTCCCTATAAAGAGATTGCAATGCTCGTATGAGGACACTGCTCACACCGTTCACGGACAATGCTGACCACAATTCTTTCCTCACCACACTATCATAGGCCTTTTCTAGATCCACGAACGCGCAATAAACCTTCTTGTTTTCTCTCTCTCATACTTTTCAACGCTTTCAGTATTTCATCCATGCTTATCTCACTTTCATCAACATTTATATTAGTTTCCATGGAAGGTGCCGGATGTTGTACCTGCACTTCCTCTCTTTCAAACAAACTTTCAAAATACTCTTTCCGTCTCTTTAACATTCTTCTCCTTTTATAATGCTCCCATCTTGACTCCTGATTGTACTCAGCTCCGAGGTAGAAGTTTCTCCTCTGGCTATTTTGATGGATTTACGCAAAAAATTTATGTTTGATTGGAAATCTTCAGTGACCCTCCTATCAAAATCATCCTTTCGTTCTTCTTTCTTTCTAGACACAACTTCTTTCGCTGCTGATTTCAATCTTTTATACTTCATTCTTGCTTCCTTTATCTATTTGAAAAGCGTTCGATGGGTTCTACGTCGTGACACTGACAGAGGACGAGGGGAAGAGATTCTTCTGGAGTCGTTTGAGGAGGTCGGCTGGTGAACAGTTGAAGATGTGGAAACCATCGCGTTCCAAGTTGTGTCCAAGGAAGTTAGATATCATAAGAATCGTGACTATATTGTGAGATGGACAATACACGATGTACTGGTGATTGAATCGATTGCTTTTATTGTAACCAACATTTCCCATGCAACGCCCACAAGAGAATATCGGAACCTTTCAAAGAAATATTACACAGGGACTCCGTTCCTTTATCTCGTCTTCCGTTGGCTTTTGAACTTTTTGGTTAGCTTTTGTTGCTAACCAATCCAACCACGCTTTCTTCTTTTCTTGCACAGCCCTTTGATGACCCACCTCCGTGCAGATTCGTCGGTGCATAGACCCCAAGGATAAACAAGCGAGTGAGTCCGACTTTTAACCTGATCCAGAGGAGTGTTGGGCTTGCACATTTATGCTCCATCACACATTCAACTATTCGAGAGGAAAGAATCACGCCAACTCCCTGACAGCCTCGGCTGCTTTGGGGGACTCCCGACCAGTATGCCGTGTAGAGACCATGAACCGTGGTGTCACATACTTTCCTCTTGATTTCGTTCACGTACGGAATGTCTACTCTCTGCATCGTTCATCCATCATCTGACATACTTCATCTACCTTACCATCTATTCCTCCTCTTACATTCAACGTAGCGAAGCGGCTCTCCATGGGGCGCTTTTGACCCCTGCGAGAAACGAGACGTGATGTGTGGCGATCCACTTCGCCGCCATTTTGGTTAATTTAATAATTATTATCTCTATATATATAAAATTCTCGTGTCACAATGTTAGTTACCATACTCCTCCGAAACGGCTCGAACGATTATCATCAATTTTGTGTGCTTATCAAGTAAGTATGAGAATCGAGCAACATCTATTTTTCATACCCCTAAATGTTAAGGGTTGTCCACCCTAAAATTTATTTTCATTTTTTGGTCAATTTTTTTTGGTTATTTTTTATGGTGTGGCATAAAAAAATACACATAATCCCAAATTTTCACTTCCCTACCCCCACCTCTCAAATTTAAATCGCGCTTTAATCATTCACAATCTATATGGCGGAACAACGTTCGCGGGGTCAGCTAGTATTTATATATAATTATGTATATTTATATAATACGTAATTATATTTATCAAAAAGTTACAATTAAAAACACTGAATTAAACTTTCATACTGACGTTTACAAACAATAACTATAATACGTAATGGCAAAACGCGAGGGTTGACAACGGCACGAAGTGCGCGCAGCCGTCCTCTCCGACACAAGAACTAAGAAGGGTGACTGAAGCGCCTACGCATCAGCCCGTACTTAAATATTATCTCTGTTTTACTAGCAATTTGCTTTATTTTGTATGGTTTAACCAACAATTTTGTATGCGATTAAAAAATTGTAAAGTAGTTTAAATGCAGATTTTATTTAAAAAAAAAACAGGTAAATTTGTTTTATTGTATTAAAATTGGTTCTAGAAAGAATAGCAAAACGACTCAACGCATAGTGTTTTCTTATTTTGGATAGGTATAATGTATTATCTTGGAAATAATAGCATTTTAGAGTAGAGTAAAATGTATTAACTTACAATGACTAACATTAAAAATCGGAGTAAAATGTTTTAATTCTATTGATGATGAAAAGTCAAGTTGGGTATAATGTATCAATTACAAAAGCTTATAATAATATAATGTGGTAAATTGTTTTATCATTTAAATTTAGTTAAAGTCAAGCAAGGCAAAGTAGCATAAGGTAAAATTTTTAGTTGAGATGTGTTTTAATGACAAAATCCACTATTTACTATAAAGTTAAAACACAAAAATATATGAAAATCTTCAAAATCACTGGTGTATTAACGACCATAAAAGTCGTCAGATCGAGCTGAAACCAAGACCATTCGAAAGAGAAAATTCTCCCGATTCCAACGATATATATAACTCGATATCGCCTAAAATGGCAGTTAATACATTTTGCCTTTCCACCGTCGAGTAGACTAAATTCACACGTGAGTTCACAGAACACTAGGGTGAATTCTCAGGTTCAGGAATTCTCATAAGCAATCATTATTATATGTATGTATGTATGAATCTTGTTTTTAATGAGAGGTTGCGTGCAGAATTGTATCCCAGGACACTCTCTTCAGGAGTCCAACGTGCCGATCACTTGGCTATAACTGCTTCGCAGAAACGGAAAAACGCTTTTCTAGTGGTTGAATGTAGCTAACGCTTGAACTTAGGATTTTAAACGAGATATTTAACACTAAATGAATTATATATAGCTGTATAAACTTTTGGACATTAATTTAATTCTTTGTAACATTTTATATTGGCTTCATTTTATTTTAGAAAAAGGATTGCTCCTTTCAGGGAGGACGCCCCCCTCTACCAAGTGCCAAGTGGACTGACGATCTGAAGAAGACAGTGGGCATTCGTTGGATTCAAAAGGAAGGAAAGTATGTAAAAGTGACTGTGGTTATGGGAGGCCTATCCGGCTGTGGACGCATAATGGCTGTTATAATGGAATAGAACATTATCAAAACAAAGTTTGTTGTTATTTGTCAGTCAGTCTACCTGCAGCGCCATCTAGCGGCAAGCGTACCTGCTCTGCGACCAGGCTGTGCGCGTGCGGCGAGTCCTTGGGTGGCAGACTCTCGCGGCACAGCGCGCAGCGCTCCAGCCGACTCCAGCACGCTACCGAACACACATTTATAAACAGAGGGCGCAACAGTGATTGTACATGATACTCATTTAAAAACTATGGACTCTTCAACCTTGAACCTTGAACCTTGAATTAACCTATGTTATTTGTATTTGTGTATGTGCATGACAAAGGTAGCCCTATTGTACGTCCCACCCTGTCTCGGAGTATCGCGTATCCACTCGGATACCGCGCGCATGTGAACAGGCCGTAATACGCACGTTCGCAGTAGAGGTGCGAGCGCGCGCAGGCGAGCGCGCGGCGCGCGGCGGCGGGCGCGGTGGCGGCGCACACGCAGCACGCCAGCGCGCGCACCACGCCGGCCAGCGCGCGCCGCGCCCGCTCGCCGCGCGCGCCGCCGCCGCAGCTCCACAGCAGCTGCAACCAATGCTGTCTTCACTACCAAACCTTAAGCTAACCTTTATTGCAACAACCTTAACACTAAAGGCAATGAGCGGACTTGATGCCAGATGGCATTCTCTGCCAGTCAAACCTGGGAGCTGAGGAGAGGATGTAGCAGGTGCATGCAAAATGCAAGTTAAGAACATAAATTAGGATCTAAAAATAATAATCGTAATCCTTCACAATGATATTCGCTGCAGCACCGCGCAGTTCCGCAGACAATGGTACTAGAGACCCGTCTGCGTGTTTGGTGTACTCCAAACCAAACCTGGCTTTGTTAGGGTCAACATCTAGCTGCTACGAGTGCGATGCTGCAGTGGATACTACAATGCATACTCTTGAAGAGTGTGCCGCCTGGGGCCACAGCGCTATGAGCTACTGGCGATTATAGCTGGGGACCCCTTGGGAGAAAGATGTGTGAAGTCCGCCAATCCGCACTTCCCTGGCCTGTCCCTGTGAAAGAAGACCCGTGCCCAGTTGGACGGTTAGGTGTTGCGATAATGTTGACGACGATGACCTCTCTCTGTCACTCTTCCTGAGCCTCTCTTTTCTTGTGTACTCGTACCGCATACGAAGGTGCCGCGACATACCTCCGGGTCGTCGCGGGGGTCGACGCCGCAGTTCCAGCACAGCAGCGACACGCCGCGGCCGAGCCCGTCCCCGCGGATCAGCCCCGCCACCTGCCCGATCTGTTGCAACATACGGCGGACACGTACAGAGATACAGGGATGGTCAAAATGTATTCATGATTACAGAATACAATCTGGGGGCACGGAAATGCCGCCGCGAGCGCCTTACTAAGGGACATGTCTCACGAACCGAAGCGAGGGCGGGGTTTCTAATAAAGTAAAACATTACACGCACTAATATAACTGACTATGCACACTACCATGCATTTGACATGTTTGAATGTGAATTACAGTAATACTTTGATTGAATAACTTACGGTCGAATTTCGATCGCAGAGCGGGTTCTCCGGTACAAAGTTATAATTAAGTAAATCGGTACTAATGTTAAAACTACAAAAGTTTCTCTTTATGGACCATAAATAGTGTGAGGGGTGTTCGGAGCCTATTCAAACACAATTGAGGTAAATTACGGGCATCCCCAGTAGGTCCTTCCCGTCGGCCTGCAGCAGGCAGTCCCCGGGGCGCAGCCCGGCCGCCGCCGCGCGGGACTCCGCCACCACCTCGCGCACCTGCACACACACACATGAAATGGCGATAGAAACTTTTCAGCAGATTATTCTCTCTCAACACATCGACGCTCGTTCACTCGTTGCCGTGAGACTATTGTTATTTTACAGCTTAGACAATTACCTACTGAGAAATCTATTGAAAGATCAACTTTATATGACCTTAAAACTTATAATTAAAGTTTTCTAATGTAAGTATCTAAGTATATCTTTTATAGTTTACTGGCGGTAAGACTGCAACTGAGACAAGCCAACATCCTCCTGCTGGAGTCGGCCCCCGAATAACTTGTTGTAGACTAGGAGTACGAGTACGAGTACGAGGTGGTTTGTCGGCTAGTAACGTAAACAAAGTTACGTAACTTTCCGTAAACTTAATTGATGTAAATGTAAGGTTGTTTGTTGTAAACATCAGTCTCTGTACTCTATAACAATACCGTTCACCGATTACAGTGCGTATGCGAAAATAAAACAAAAATATTATCACAACAGAATAAATGAATATAAATTTGGGCCGAAATGGTCTGATCAAGGCTTGTACAAGTGGAACCGCTTAATAAAAACACTCACTATTATGGCACGACGTCCTCGATAGAACACTGTCGCAAGGAACATAATAAATTGACTAATATTCAGTTTTAAGCTACTAAAAATAATTGAAATGAAACTATTTAGTGCTTAATTAATAATTGTAAAATATAAAGTTTGTATAAAAAGTATTACAGTCAAAAATCAATTGAAATACCTTCCGCTATAAAATATTGTGAAGTTTCACTTTATCAGCACGTAGTGACTCCACGCATAAGACTTTTTTAACATTTCAGACTTTAAATTCTAAACAATCAATATACTTTTATTATATTATTCATACTACATACATACATAACTTAACCACGTAATTTTTATTTCTACTACCGTGTCTACAAGATAGTCTTAAAGAAAAAAAAATGGTTATAAAAACTTCGTAATACAAATGCATAACTTATCTATAAACTATTTATGTAAAATTTACGTGATTGGATGTACGAATGCATAATATTATAATTATCTATCCTCTCCGTTCATATCTAATAATGTCATAAGACAAAAATTTGCAATGATGGATATTACGTTTCTTACCGTTACACATAAAAAAATCTGTCAAAGACGAGTCGGACACGCACACGAAAGGTTCCGTGCGTTGATCGCTGCATTGCGCTACTACTAGCGGCATCTAGCGCTGGATCGAGTAAGTTTATTGAACACTAGCGATCCGCCCTCGCTTCGCTTCGGGAAACTTATTCCTTCGGTTTGCAAAGATTTAGTTATATTATATTTTGGATAATTCACAGGATATCTTTATAAATGATAGCTTTCCCCCGCGGCTTCGCCCGCCATAAACCCATATATTTTATAAATATATAAAAGTTGATAAAAATTTGCGCCCCCCAGGGATGTATTTCGAAAAAATATTTTATATATGTTTCATAACTCTCAATGAAAAACCTTCATACTGAATTTCATTCGAATACCTTCAAAAACGGCAAAGTTTCATACTAACTTTGCACCCCCGTTTTACCCCCTTAGGGAGTGAATTTTCAAAAATCTTTTCATAGTGCTCCCCCACGTTATAAAAGGAGCCCCTGTGCAAAATTTCAAGTTTCTAACCCTTATAGTTTAGGCCCTGCATTGACATGTCAATCAGTCAGTCAGCTTCTCCTATACTCGGATTTTTAATTAAACGGAGCTACCTGACAGTAGCTAATGTCACTTTTTATTATAATGATGCCATATTTAAAGTAATAGTGATGCGTTCAGTTCTCGTTCAATCAGATGATTGAACAACGAGTGTCAATAGTTAATCATTTCAAACTATAAAATAATAATATTTCTATTTTACAATAAATAAAATAAAAGTGCTCTGATATAAGTTACTACAAAACATTATTAACGTCATCAAGACATATGTTAACCCCAAAATTAAAACGGGTTTATTTATTAGTCCTTTCAGAGATATGTATTCTGTAATACCTATCATACAGAGAACTTTTAAGAATTCTGCTATGAAACTCGTTTTGACTAAAATTGAATTGGAGAATATAACGGACTATTACCATCAGCAAGACATTATAGGCAAATACCACGATGGTAAAACTAACCATCGCGGTATAAATGAATGTTACTTGGCTCTGTCACGCAAATTTTATTGGCCTAGAATGCGTGAGCATACATACATACATGCATACGACATAGCTGAAGAACTGGAAATTGACCACAAAACAGTTTTGACCCAATTGAAAAAAGCTGGGTACAAAAAAAAACTGGATATTTGGTTGCCAAACGAGCTCACTGAAAGAAACTTAATGAACCTTGTGCTCATTTGCGATTCTTCATTGAGACGTAACGAAACCGAGCCTTTTTTGAAGAGATTGATAACTGGTGATGAAAAGTGGATCACGTACAACAAGAACGTGCGAAAACGGTCGTGGTCAAAGGTCGTCCAGGCTTCACAGACTGTGGCAAACCTCTAGTAAATTCGCAATAAGGTGATGTTGTGTGTATGGTGGCATTGCAAGGGCATTGTTCATTACGAGCTTTTACCATCGGGCAGAATTATCGATTCGGTTCTCTACTGCCCACAACTGATGAGATTAAAGCAAGAAGTTGAGAGAAAACGGCCGGAATTGATCAATAGAAAGGGTGTGGTCTTTCATCACAATAACGCTAAACCACACACATCTTTAGCCACGCAGCAAAAATTAAGAGAGTTTGGCTGGGAGTTGTTAATGCATCCGCCATATAGCCCTGACCTTGCACCTTCAGATTTCCATCTGTTTCGGTCTTTACAGAATTATTCAGGCAGTGTCATGTTAACCACAAGAGAGGACTGCCAAAAGGACTTGTTGCGGTTTTTTGATCAGAAGTCCCAAAATTTCTAGAGCAACGGGATCATGTCTCTACCTACAAGATGACAGAAAGTTATCGAACAAAATGGTATATAAAAGAAACTTTTTTCCCAACCTTATATTTTATACATATATAGTTTCAACTACATGATGTATTGAAAATAGGACAGTCTTACAAGTTTCCTCGCAATGTTTTCCTTAATGTTTAAAACACTCAGTATTCAGTATAGGTAGATATATACTATACAAACATAGTCGTCGAAAACTCGTTGGTATGTACAAAGCACGACTAAAATTCGAACCCCGTACCCGATATCGGCAGTTCGGCACACTAACTATTCACTAGACAATCGAGGCAATTTCATTCATTCAGGAGGTTTTTCAATCATTCACTTTGTCACAACACTATTTTTATTTCATTAAAAACTGACAACCTTAGAGTTTATATTACGGTAGTATAGAGCACGCGCAACGAGGTGGGAACTCCTACGTCGGTTGAGAACAACACGACGTTCCCGCCGCGAGCGCTTGTAGTCGTGGTTGAGTGAACTTGAGTGCTAGCGCTGTGCGTTCCTACAGAGAGTTTTCGAATATTTACGTATCAAAATGGTCAAATGTGCAGTTCAATCTTGCAAACACGATACTAGGAAACACACAAAACTGAAATCCAGTATCACATTTCATCGGTAAGTCGATTTATATACTTATTTTTATGAAAACAAATCACGCATCGCGGGGGTGAAAGAGACGTGCGGGGCGGGCACGCTTGGCACGCGTAGGACTCCCCGCGCGCCCCATTCCCCGCGCTTAGTGAAGCGTGGAGAGCGGTGATGTGACGCGACCAACGCTGTATTCGATATTTAAAATATTTTTTTAAATGTTAGCTATGAACCTATATAATTATTAGTAACCTATAATATAGGTGGATTTTGAATATTAAAGTTACATTAATATATTATATTATATATTATATTAATGTAATATATTATATATTTTATTAATGTAACTCAATTATATATTAATACTCAAAATCTTTTAAACATTTATTATAAATATTTTTGGTGTGTGTTTAGTACGATTTTAGTACTTTTTAGTATTTTAATGCGAAAAATATTATAGCGTAAACTAGAGTAGTAATGTAGTAAAAGAGTTACTGTCACTGTTTAATTGTTGTTGTTTATTAGGTTTAAGATACTTAAGTCATCTAAATAACTACTAATCCTTTCTACCATCGAACGACCCGACTCACGGCGTTTATTCATCCCTTCGTCGTAAACATCCTTCCAGTACGGAAGTCACGCTTTGCGTCATCATTCATCATACGTACCGCGAAGGACTGGAACAAATTGCCTGCGTCGGTATTTCCGTTCGATTACAATGTATGTAGGTATCTTCAAGTCAAGAGTGAATAGGCTTCTAAGTTATTGCGTTTAATCAGGTGGGATTGTAGTCAGTAGATAGATTGTAGTAGTTAATACTTTAACTTATAGTAAGTCTAAAAAATTTGCGTTGCCATAATTATATACAGATTTTTTCGTATTTATACAGATTTTCGATGTGCGCTACAGATTAGCACCGGATACAGGTTTTTATACAGAATTCTTACTCTATTGATAAAATTACCATATTCAACTAAAACAAAACTTTGAAGAAGAACGATTTTTTAAATAAATATTACCTAGTTCCTTTGTTGCAAATATGTAAATTTTGATTGTTGTTGCGTATAATTATGTTTTTAATTTTACTATTTACACTGATATTCTATTTTACTTTAATAAATATTAGTTCCTTTGTTGCAAATATTTGAATTTTGATTGATGTTTCTTATAATTATGTTTTTAATTTTACTATTTACACTAGCATTCTATTTTACTTCAATAAATATTAGTTACTTTGTTGCAAATATTTGAATTTTGATTGTTGTTTGCAAAGTTTCATACTAACTTTGCACCCCCGTTTTACCCCTTTAGGGGATGAATTTTCAAAAATCCTTACTTAGTGCTCACCTACGTTATAAAACGAACCCCTGTGCAAAATTTCAAGTTTCTAACCCTTATAGTTTAGGCCCTGCGTTGATATGTCAGTCAGTCAGTCAGTCAGTCAGTTAGTCATTCAACTTCTCCTTTTATATATAGATTTTGTAATAAAAAAAATTACACTAAACCCGATATTTTATTTCATAAACTTTAATATAACAAGCCACACGATTTGATTACATTTCTATTACTCATAATTTTCGACAGTCGATAGTGACGTAATGTAATCGGTACATCCCTAATTGCCATACACTTCTCAATATAAATATCTATAGCACACCTGCCTACGCTGCGAGCTGAACATTTTGTGCAATACGCGTGCTCTATACTACCGTAATATATACTCTAAGCTGACAACACAGTAAACTTCATTGGACTCCGTCTAATTAAAAATTCGACTATTGCAGAGCAACTTTTTTCTAATACTTAAATTATTAAACGCGTGATATCTTTCGAATGGAATGTCCGAATTGAATAATTTAAAAAGTTATATAAAGGTAATTAAGCAGTCTTGAATATGAATTAATTTATTTTGATAAGGATTAATACTAAGATACAAATAAAGAGCCTTTTCCAGTGGCAGTATCTCAATTAAGTTTTTTAAATAAAAAAAACACTTATTGTGACATAACTATAATAGTTAGACATATGCCATCGCGGACTTTATTGTAGATATCGATGTCCTTTATAAAACTGTAGTACATCACTTTGCTCTATTATCCATAGTTTTCGCAGTGCACGCGATGTAAAGAATATTTTAGGTATTTTTTTTACACCTTGGGTTACATTATAAGGATCCCTATTTTTTTTCCAAAATAAAATTTAGCCTATGTTACTCGTAGATAATGTAGCTTTCGAATGGTGAAAGAATTTTTAAAATCGGTCCAGTACTTTTTGAGTTTATTCGTAACATACAAAAATACAAATCTTTCCTCTTTATAATATTAGTGTAGATGTTTAATTATAATTATTAGTTTTTTATATTTACTATTTTTGACGTGACAACGTCTTATAATTCGGTGGCACGCATGAAAAAACATGACTCATGCGTTACCGTCGTTACCGTTGGTGAATTATTATACCAGCGCCATCTATGTATTGTGCAGTGAACAATTATTCATTAAGTTCGATTGGGTCCATTTATCGATGGAGGAAGGCTGGCTGAGCTGGTAGTTCACTCGCAGTACACTAGATGGCGTTGAGTAGAGGGGCGCTATAATTCTGAATCACGATGTAGGATGTATAAGTATCCAGCATTCATTTTTAATAAATGACTTAACTTGTATTGAAAAAGTGTTCTTTTATTGTGCTTGCCTACTCATTCAAAGGAAATTATTTTCTTAAGACGTTGTCACGTTCAACTATCGTCAGTAAACCGACTTTACAGACAACCAATTTTTTATTCGTCATTGTTGTGATAGTGACCACAGCAACACGTGTTCTGCGAAATTCGGGTGTCTTCCTATTTCCGTCCAAAAGCCTACCTTTTTTGCCTTTGGATATGACACCCTTAAAATTAATGTGTGTATTATGTTATGTTATGTTGTTACCCAAGGATAGGGGTCCCAGAGTGTCCTGGTGAGCCGGAACCCCAGGCCTTCGCCCTCGTCCTCCGGGAGATTGAGCTGCGGACGGACAAACAAAGATTAACACACGCAATAAACGCTGACACACACACACACACACCCGCACCAGGACCCCCGTGTCGCGACACTGTTTCAGACACTGTACATTGTTCACTTGGAGGAGATGATAGAATCTCCTACGTTAACTTTTACTTTAACTATGTTAATTGTCTCATTACACCGCAAATATTTGAGTTTAATTAAATTTGAAAATGCAATGGTATTATCAGTGTGTGTGAATATGTTCGTGTCGCACACACAAGGCTAAAAGTCATATGGAACACAGTTTATGGATAGTACCTAGTCTTTGTATTGCGCGTGTTCGTGTTTAAATTAAATCCGTTTTAGGAAATTGTTGCCGGTGAGGTTATTTTAATAAGCAGTGATAGCCAGGTTTAAGCGTTGGACTCTTGAACAGAGGACTCGCAGACAACTCACCACAATGAGCCTGACTCCAGCGGCGGACTCTTCACTCGGAGGTTCGGCGGACGCGTCGGGCTGCGGCGACTCCATGCTGATGATCTGTGAACAACATACAGTCATGATAAAATTACTATTACAATTTATTGTCTAATTTAAGATTATTATTATTTCTCAAATGTAATTTGTTCACATCCTTTTATTCTTTGTTGAAATTATTGATCTAACCATTATTTTGAGGTGCAACGTAAATATTAATTTACGTTTAACCAAGTAATAAGTTTTACCAAGTAATAAATAAAAACTTAAAACCCGTTATAATAATAACGCTCCACATTCCCCACACTAGCATTCCCCGTGTCGCGGGTGACATGGTCAACACAAGTGACACATCACTAGACACCCGTCCATGTCCCGAGATTTTACCCCCACATTTATCTATCTCATAAATATCTGCCCCGGCCGGGAATCGAACCCGAGTACGACTAGGCTACGAGGTCGTTCAATTGGTTTAAAGGTAGGTAGGTATTTAAATAGACTATCTCATTTTAAAATATTTTATAAAACTAGCAATGATTAGGTACATGTCTATGTACGGGACAACCCGCCCTCGCCTCGCGCCGGGGAACCCCCTCAGTAGCCGCACTCGTTTGTTGAGTGATTATGTAAACAGACACAACTTATTTATTTATCAACTGATTGATAATTATAAAACAAACAGTAAATTTTAATGTTAAATGAAACTTACTATATTACATTAGTGATAAACCGCGCGTAAATCGTTTCAGCGATTTCGTGATTAATGAGCGCGGACACAAACACAGACATACAAACAGACACAAATTCTAACAATCATTGTTTGGGGTTCCACAGAACACAGTCAATACACACTAATACACAGGCTTCACATTTATCTTCCATGTAGATACAGTCAACGAACAGTTACCTACAGATTTTTTACAAGTATGTACCTTAGTATTATGACCACGTTCAGCCGTGACCACGATCCGTGCTACTGCAACATATCGTGAGTACCCCTATCATAATTAAATGTTTGCAATCCGCGATGCATTTAAAATTATTACGTATTTATTATTACCTTGGTGTAGTAAATAAGTCACAGAACGTCCCTGTTTCACAGAACACTCAATACCTACAGTTTCCCACGAAACACTACAATGATACGACTCCGCACGACGTCACGGTACACTACGAGAGCTTTAAGTTAAGTCAGCTGATGCGGATTGCTTCCGAACGGATTGCAATCATAGTGACGGGACGCGCGGCTTCGGGAGAAAGTTATCGATGTTTATGTCGTAACGACACGCGGTAATGCTCAGTTTATGCTTATCTTGTTCGTGTTGTTTTAACGATTACTATATTGGCTGTTTATTATCTGTTGCATTGTTGTGAAGTTAAGCAGTATTGTTTTAATTATGTTATAAAGTAATTATATTACAAATTATCTTAACAAAAACGCTGTTTTAAAATAAGAATAACATGTATTTCACTTCAAAACGAAATGTTTTATTTAGAAAATATATAACTTCATAATATTTCTGTCTGAGATTTTTATTAATAAACCTTTGACAGAAATGCAAAAAGATAAGAATACCTACTGATACACCAATCTTTCTTCAATCAATCTTTATCTTCTTTTAATTTCCCTCTTTACATTACATAACTGTATTTAACTAAATTATACTAATAAAGAATACACACTAAAAATCTGTATTGTGAACAAAGGGTACAATTATTGACCCGACCAAGTATTATAGGTATGACCTCCGTATTCTCGCCACACATTGGCACAATAGGTCTAGGTAAGGTTTTATCGTGCAATCGATACAATGGCCGCACATCCCTACACGGACCAGTTCGCCTCGATCGCTCGATCCAATGCCGAGTGTAGGTCACCGCCGCGTTGCGACATACCACACGATGCCACACGCCGCGCGACGGTCACACCATCGTCGGTGAACGCCGTCTACAACTACAAATATAGTGGCTCGGGCGTGCGGCAGTACGGGACGAGGTGCTATTACCCTCTCTTGGGGTCTGCGTACTACATCAACTCGAATCCGACTAGACTCTGATTATGCTCAAAGAGAAGCATTGAAATATGAGTTTTACATCGGGTTTCGTAAGGTTGAATTATCAATATTTACTTGAAAGAACTAATTCACGCGTGATTCCAACTACAACGAGCTGAAAACATCTACTTATTTTGATTTTGTCGTACAGCGCTAGCTTATTAAAAACTTCAAACCAGAATACATAATATTACAACTACTTATGTATAAGAATACTAAAAACTTGTACATACATCGATTGATCGAACTAAAGAAAAATGTCCAGGATTTGATTCTCGCGATCGTTTATTCGCAAATTGCCAAACTAAAACTTCGTTCAGAGACGTTCCCGCAGCTACAGGCTACGGCTACCCACGCGCCCGACGCGAGGTTCCTATAAAAGGCGTAAAGAGTTCTTCTTGAGAGGTGGTGGTTTGGCTGGTGTTTCTCGTGTCTGCTTACGATCGGGTGGGGGGCACTTTTTGCCTTTACGTTAAAACTATAACTGAACCGAGGGGCCCGGGTTCGAAGCCTGCACACACTTCTAATTTTCAAAAATTATGTGCGTATTAAAAATTAATTATCACTTGCTTCGGTGATCAGACGTCGCGAGGAAACCTGCACCCCTGGGAGTTCTCCAGAATGTTCTCAAAGGACTGATGTCTGCCAATCCGCAATCGGCCACTCACGTCCCGCGAACTGGTAGTTGGTATTTAATCACTACATAGTGTAGTGTAAAACAACGTCGCTCTCCGCCTCTGTCTGTCTGTTTCTTTTTCATGCAGTTTTCACTGTTATTTAGACGATTTATACCCGAAAGTTTACACATACAAAAACATTCTAATTCATTATTTGTATAATAGAGAAAGTACAATATTTTGTGATGAAGTCTTCAAAAACTGGCTAAACCGTATGAGGTACATCAAAATAACGCACTACGTAAATGTATATCATAAAAGGCCTCGATTGCATAATATATCTATCTCCTAAGGTTGACTCACAGTGACCATTTTTATTTCTAAATAATTAATTAAAAATATTACTTTATTTGCAAATAGTTTCTCCTAATCAGTAAATAAGTATAAGTATTATTAGTTATGAGTACCAACTACCAAATGTTTCCCGAAGCGAAGGGAGAGCGGGTCCACTAGTACACTCAATGAAACCAAAATATATATAAAAATAATCTTTATTAAACAATCTGTCAAATACAACACTAATAAAATAATACATTTTTACATCAACACATTATTGAACAGTCCCCGTATAACGACATCTGCTGTCTCATTCACCACAATTAAATATTATGCGCGAGTGAACCAGATGCCAGATGGCCTATCGCTCAAGTTTTTCGGCGCAAAGTACTACAGAGCATTTTGAACTTTACAAATTAATTGACAATGTTCAAAATTATATGAAGCGAAAAAATAGCCGGCGCTGCGAGACAGAGTGAAGCTTCTAGCGAGTGGCAATGCAGAAAAATTTGAACTTTATCTTTTAGACCAGTCTATCCTTAAGGAGCCCAAAAAAAGTCAGGGTGTTAAAGTTGGTTATTTTAATTGCTATCACGGGTAAATAAGACTTGGCTTAGAATGTAATTTAAAATCCAGACCAGATTAATATAGCACATTATAATTAAATTAATTAAAGCAATGAATGTCGCTATTGTTTTTGTTTTGGTAAAATAAATATAAATGCGTTGAAAAATAATCGACTTTCAATGTGGGCGGTAGAGACATAAGTTTAACAACCTCTGTGTTAGACCCTAAAGTTCTCAAATGCCTGGTAAACGTTGCCCCAATAGCTTTCAGTGGAACAGTATGGAATCATTAGGACCTCATTCCCAATCCCAATATAATTAATCATTTAAAATAAGAATCCGAAATGATGAAGCTTCACGAGGTATTGTCTCGATTCGGTCCAAATATAATTGGTTAAAATCTCTTCGTGTTAAATATAAGGAGTGCGCACATTACAACGACTCCACGACCGACCGACGCCAACGCGACTAAAACCTTGACAAAGCTAACATTCAATTATGAGCCTTATATCTTTGAAGGTAAGGTTGAATTTCGAACTTATACTTAAAAGCCCTGTACTGCTCGCCCTACACTCATAGCCGTTCCGTTTCGAGACCAACGCGTCGACGTTGCGTTGACGACTCACCGTAGACGAGTAGTCCACGCGTCGACCGACACAATTACGTATGTAACTAGCGTCGGAGTTGAAACAGAGTGGAGTCGGAGTGGAGTTGACGTCAAGTTGGTGTAATGTGCGCACTCCTATAATCTAACAGAATACAGGACTGCGCACATTACACCAACTCGACGTCAACTCCACTCCGACTCCACTCCGTTTCAACTCCGACGTTCTGTTCCGCGATCAACGCTTCATCGACGTCAACTCGACTCCGTCTCCACTCCGTTTCAACTCCGACGTTCCGTTCTAGGTACATTACGTCATTGTGTCGGTCGACGCGTGGACTACTCGTCTACGGTGAGTCGTCAACGCAACGTCGACGCGTTGGTCTCGAAACGGAACGGCTATGGGTGTAGGGCGGGGAGGGGCCGTACAGGGCTTTTAAGTATAAGTTCGAAATTCAACCTTACTTTTAAAGATATAAGGCTCATAATTGAATGTTAGCTTTGTCAAGGTTTTAGTCGCGTTTTCGTCTGTCGGTTGTGGAGTCGTTGTACTGTGCGCAGTCCTTACTTCGGCCGATGGCAAAACGTCTATGATTGGTAAGTGCTTGTAAACGATCTTACTAGATGGCGTTCATTGTAGTATCACTCGCATAGTTGCGACAATTTTCACTAGATTGCACTAGTTGTCAACTCGAGAGGTTGGTTTGTGTTGCTCCCGCTAGATGTCACTACTTCTAGGTAGACAGAAGCCGCGCCCGCTAGATGTCGCTAGTTGTAGGATAGCTGACAGCGGCGCCCGCTAGATGTCGCTAGTTGTGGGATAGCTGACGGCGGCGCCCGCTAGATGTCGTTAGCTGTAGAGTAGCTGACGGCCGCGCCCGCTAGGTGTCGCCAGCGGCGGGGCGCGCGCCGGCGGCGGGGTCAGTGCTTGGCGCGGCGGCTGCGGTAGGGCGCCGGCATCTTGAGGTGCACCGTGTTCACGTGCAGCTTCATCGAGTTGGACTGCGAGAACGCCTTGCCGCAGTGCGCGCACATGTACGGCTTCACGCCCGTGTGCACCTGCACACCAAAACATACACAATTTTTATAAATTGTCGCCCCGCCTCCCCCCGCGGTGACCACATGCAGTGTTCCCCAAAACCCCCTACATTATAATAATACGTAGTAATCCAATCCAATATGTAAGACTCTACTTTGGTTCTCGTATCAAAACGTCTCTGTTCCTCGCAGCTCCCAACACAAACTACGTCAATTCGTGAGAGACGGCAGCACCGTCGCAACGACGCTAGCCTGTCTGTCTGCTTGTCTGTATGTATGTTCGAGCATGGCGCGGAAACCACTGAACAGATTTACATGAAACTTGGTACATTGGTAGCTTGTACCACGGGCATGTCCCTAAAATACTTTTAATCCCGGCGAACGTATTGTAACGGTCACCGCGCGGCTGACTGACCCGGTCGTGTCGGTTGAGCGCCGCCTTGTGCTTGAACGCCTTCGGGCAGTGCTTGCACTTGTACGGCCGCTCGCCCGAGTGCGTCCGGAAGTGGATCTGCAACACACGGACACACAATCATACTATCTAACTAATATTATAAATGAATACTTAGTTTAAAAAACTAAAAACTCGATTTTATAATGCCGTTAAGTTCTTTTTATTCTATTTTACAAACACTAACTAACGCGACAAGTTAAATACACGTGGGAGTCTGAATGTTCAGATGTTTGTGGATCAATATCGGATCGGATCGGATAGTTTGTGACCAAACTTAAATTGTAGCTTAGTTGTTAACCCATTTGTTAATGTTTACTAACTAAGAGTTTCTGCTAATCTGGAGTCAATGTTGGCTATTTCGTTTTGGAATGCAACACACACAAGCGAAGCTGCGGACAAGCAAGAGCTAGTTAACTAGGTATATACAGGTTGTCCTAAAAATTAAATAGTAGATATTTTAATTGTTTCTTGTTTCACGTACTCTCAGATACTTTGTCTACAATTGCAGAATATTACAGCTAGTTCAAAATATTAGAAAATATTGAGAAACTTGGCCCATCGTGCCCCACCTGCAGCCGCTGGTGCACGGTGAATTTCTTGGGGCACTCGCTGCACTGGAACGGCTTCTCCCCGGTGTGGATCCGCATGTGGTACTTCAGCGTCGCGTTCGACTGCAACAAGTTGGCAACTGTACAGAGGCTGCTGTGTGTCCGTGTACCGTCTATAATCTATCCTCCTCTATGGTACAATGTGGTGTATATACTAAAAAAAACAAAATGTGTGCAATTCACACGTGCTACAAGTGAAACTTCATAACAACGAATACTGTCAGTCCAAATATTGATGTTTTGCTTGGCTTACGTCAGCCGCCATTTTGCCGATGCTTCATTCGCGTCATTTCCGTTTCAACGAATTCCAAATCACAAAGATACGAAAGAAGTATTAACTTCGAAAAATTATTTATTCTGTGTGGGAATATCAATAAAAAGAAGCGTGGATCTTATAAAATGTTCTTTGAGAAAATGTTCAATATGATGTCAAGAAATGTGGTGGAGTGTGGTGTGGTGTCGTATCCTCACCAGACATGTCTTCCCGCAGACCTCGCAGACGACGGTGTCCTGCGGGCGGCGCCGCGCGGCGCGCGCGAGCCGCAGCCGCACGCCCTGGTGCACGCGCTGCGTGTGCACCGCCAGCGACTTCTCCGACGCGAACCCGCGCGAGCACTGCACACACACACACACACACACACATCATTATACACCATCTAGTGGACGAAACATCTCACAAAAAAAAAGGATTGTGTGGTTTTATGAAACCACGGTAAAAGTGAAACTTTTTTCACATTATAGACATTTAACTAAAACTTTTTGGAATAATCTTCCATTAAAGGTATAAAAATCGCTTTATCAATCTTAATTTTATACTTGGAAAATTGGAATGATACTTAATGGGAAATAATAAAAGTAGACTATTACATTAAACACTGACAAAAACAAACAATATAGCGGGGAGCACTGGCACAAATGAGTAATAGTCTATACACTACACGGTCAGCTGCTGCGAACTATAGGCGCCGCCATATTGGCCTTGGCTGCTCTGACGAGCGCCATTCACTTTATCCCTACACCGTGGCCGACCGTCACGCGACATGCAACACACAGGTGAAAAAGTTTGAGACGATGTAATAAAAGTTTCACTTTAAAAAAAGATTAAATTTATATATTCGAACCAGCAGTTACTGAGATTAGCCCGTACAAACGAACTCTTCAACTTTATAATATTACTATAGATACATAATGACACGACGTCACTCACGTGGTCGCAGTGGTACCGGGCGCGGTGCTCCTGCATGTGCTCGGCGAGCGCCGCGTCCGTGGGGCACGCGCGGCCGCACGCGGGGCACGGCCTGCGCACACACACACACACATCGTTACCGACACGCCGACAGACGAACAATACCACATACACCTCTTGTGACACAACAGCGAGGAGTGGAATTCACTGCACGTGGTGAGGAGATTGGAGAAGTGAATGAGGTAGGAGTCTTCCAAACGTATGTGTGTGGCCAGTGACCAGCTTAATGTTACTGGCCAGCCGAGGTGGCTGTAGAGCATGGAACATTACTCGTGCACCGCCTTACAAACTCTATTATTCAATGACCACATCGACAACACTAAGTCCACTTCCATTGTGTTTATCAATCAGTAACAGTTTGTAGGAATACTCCCTAGTAGTATTTAGAGGACACCCCCTTCATCCACATCTCTCCTCTCCTCTCCTCCCCCCACCTGACCTGATATCGGGGTCGCAGTGTCCGTCGCGCGCGCCCTCCAGGTGCGCCTTCAGCGCCTCCACGTTCTGAAACTCCGCGCTGCACTGGCACTGGAACTGGAAACATTCCCGCTCATTGACCGCTTACTAACAGGACATCATTATTATGTTTCGTTCACACACTCACACCCCCGCACTAGGATTCCCTAGGCATGGACGACACGAACAAAACAATTAAATATTTATCTGTCATATCGACATATGCCCCGGACCCGAACCGGGGAGCCGTCGCTTCGCAGACGAGGTCACCAAACTAGTCAACGGGGTCACCAGACTAGGCTACGGGGTCACCAAATTAGTCTACGGGGTCACCATACTAGCCTACGGGGTCATCAGATTAAGTTATGGGGTCACCAAACTAGTCTACGGGGTCATCAGATTAAGTTATGGGGTCACCAAACTAGTCTACGAGGTCACCATACTAGTCTACGGGGTCATCAGATTAAACTCAAACTCAAACTCAAATCATTTATTCCATGTAGGTATTTAGAATACACTTATGAACGTCATTTTTTGCATTTACCACCGTTTCGCTAAGGTGCCTTTAAATTTAAACGATCTTACGAGGAGAAAAAGAAACGGCGAAAGAAAACTCCTCGGCACATCTTATATATAGTGCTTAAAAACTAATTACAATCTTTTTTGCTAGGTACTACCATTTTATACCTAAATACTAACATGGGCGGAACCGGATGCGGATGTCTATTACCAAGCATCCTTGTCATTAATATACTCATCGATAGTATAATAACCTTTCTCTACAAGCCGTGTTTTAATACGTTTCTTAAATATTTGTATGGGGAGATCAGTGATTGACTTGGGCAATTTATTGTAAAAGCGTACACCGAGCCCCACAAAAGATCGCTGAACCTTACGCAGGCGATATGAGGAGGTAACTAACTGGTGCATATGTCTAGTTTGCCGATTGGTAACATCGCATTTTTGTTTGTATAAACTTACATTTTTGCGAATAAACATCAAATTACTATAAATGTATTGCGAAGCTACTGTTAGTACCTCTATTTCTTTAAATTGGTCACGCAGTGAATCGCGTGATTTTAATTTATAAACTGCCCTAATAGCTCTCTTCTGTAACACAAAAATTGTATCGATATCTGCCGATTTACCCCAAAGTAAAATACCATAGGACATAATACTATGAAAGTAGGCAAAGTAAACGAGCCTTGCTGTTTCCACATCAGTAAATTGTCTTATTTTCCTTATAGCATAAACAGCCTTACTAAGTTTACCCGCAAGCGTCACTATATGGGATCCCCACTGGAGCTTATAGTCCAAAGTTATTCCTAAAAATACTGTGGATCTTTCCATATTTAATATTTCGTTATTCAATTTAATAGCCGTATTTCCGCTTTTAACATTTGGCAAAACAAATTCTACGCATTTAGTTTTATTTGCATTAAGAACCAAATTATTAATAGAAAACTAGTATGAGATATAGTTGAGAGTACTGCTTACATCGTCAAAGTTTCTTTTATCTCTTTTAGTTTTAAATACAAGTGACGTATCATCTGCAAACAGTTCAATATCAGCATATTTACTAATATGATATGGAAGATCGTTGATATATATTAAGAAAAGAAAAGGCCCTAAAATTGAGCCCTGAGGGACACCAATCAAAACCGGGGATCCTGACGACTTTGCTCCATTTATACAGACACTCTGAACTCTACGATTTAAGTAAGCTGATACTAGGTTAAGTGCCTTATCGGTAAGGCCATAATGACCTAATTTAAGAAGTAATGTTTTATGTTCTACACAGTCAAACGCTTTCGAAAGATCACAAAATACACCAATAGCGTTCTGTGATGCTTCCCAGGCTTCATATATATGTTTTAAGAGCCTAGCACCTGCATCAACTGTACTACGACCTTTGATAAACCCATACTGTTCAGTATGAAGCAGATTATTGTCAGAGAAATAAGTTATCATTTGATTTAGCATAATTTTCTCAAAAACCTTGCTAAGTGTTGGTAAAATTGCAACTGGTCTGTAATTGTTTATGTCTGTTTTATCTCCGGACTTAAAAAGAGGTATTATCTTACTACATTTCATAAGATCGGGAAAAGTACCCAAATCTACACAATTATTAAAAATTATAGCTAGGTGAGGGGCTAAAACATCTATTATATTATTAATTATTTTTACTGATATTCCCCATAAATCGCCTGTTCTTTTATTTTTCAAAGAATGGAAGGTTTTAATTATCTCTGTTGTCGTAGTATGTTTAAATTCGAACAGAACACTACATTTATCGACGACCTCTTCTAAGAGAGTACATGCTGTTGCCGGAGAAGATCGAAGAGAGTTAGTTAAGGAAATTGGTATACTGCGGAAGTAATCTTCAAAAGCGCTTGCTACCTCCTCATCAGAGGTGACTTTACTTTCGTTAATAATTAATTCATAATTACGGTCACGTGATTTAGTAGCACCGGTCTCATTACTAATAACATCCCAAGTAGCTTTAATTGTATTATCAGAGTTTATAATTATGTCTTTAATATAAAGTGACTTTGCATGTATGCAAATGGCCTTAAATATTTTTGAATAATTTCTCACATGTTCGAGGAAATCCGCACTATGATTGAATTGTTTTTCATCATACAGTTCATATAATTTGTTCCTACTTTTAAAAATGCCCTTAGTAGCCCAATCGCTAAATTTACTTTTATTATTTCCGTGAGATGACTTAAATTTAAAAACTGTATTAAACTCTTCATTAATATTTTTAAGTTATGGGGTCACCAAACTAGTCTACGAGGTCGCCAGACTAGGCTACGGGGTCACCAAACTAGTCTACGGGGTCACCAAACTAGGCTATGGGGTCACCAGACTAGTCTACGGGGTCACCAAACTAGTCTACGGGGTCACCAAACTAGTCTACGGGGTCACCAAACTAGTCTACGGGGTCACCAAACTAGGCTACGGGGTCACCACACTACGCTATGGGGTCATAACGTGTAAAGTGTATATCCGTTGGGCGGGTGGAGGAGCACTCACGTCCCGGTCGCGGTGCGCGCGCTTCTTGTGCATCGCGAGGCCGAAGTCCCCGATGAAGGACTCCCCGCAGACGTCGCACGCGTGCCGCGACGGGTGCGCCAGCCGGATGTGCGTCAGGTGGCTCGTCGACTTGCTGCCGGCACACGGACAGACAGACAGACGGTTTACACACCAACATTACGCTTATTAAATACATAGTACATAACATGACAATATTAAAATAAAAACAAATTAAAACTAAAAAAAAAACATTTCAAAAACAAGACTCCATTTAAATGCGCTAAAAAGAACAAAACAAACTTTTCGTTTAAATCTTTAAAAGAAAAGTTAGTCTAAAAATGAACAAGTCAGTACGAGCGATCTGTAATCATGATTACATTATGCCCATCTTTGCAGGGTACTGTGTGTGTGTGTGTGTCGCAGGGTACTCACGAGAAGGTGGCGCCGCATATCTTGCACACGAACTGGTACCCGTTGTGCATGTGGCAATGCTCCTTGGCGCGGTAGCTGCAACAATACATTGTAGTTCATTTCATCATCATCATCACAACCCCTAGCTGCCCACTGATGGGCGTGGGATCCAATTTGTTTATTAAAACTGTTAGAATTAGGTAATTCAATTAATGAACTACGTAGCCATTGTCAGAACACAAATCTACCTGCATTGCATATTCTCATTTATTTATTTATTTACTGTGCTCAGATATGGCACTAACATTTACCTTATTTCTTAAATAAGGTTTAGCCAGTATTTTTGCCGGCCGCATCACGTGTGTTAACTGTGACCGCGGCTAGAGCTGTGCGCGGCGTTACCTGGAGCGCGATACGAAGTCGCAGATCTTGCAGATGTACTTGCGGCGGTGCGCGTTGTTGGCGTGCGCCCGCAGCGCGCGCGGCTCCGCCCAGCGGCTGAAGCAGATGTCGCACTCGTACGGCCCGCGCTTCTGCAACCGCACGACACGACATCCGTCACGAAACCATAACTTTACTCCTAACATTATAGGAAATATTAACTTAAAAATTTCCCTTGCGTTCTTTTTGTTGCTTTTTAAACATAATTGGAGGCCGATTGAAAGTTCCTTTTAAACTGCCAGTGGTGTCAGTGACACGCAAATGTTATTTTTATAAATAGCATCATTGCAAGTAAGCATTATTGTTTACTTCTTTAGGCAGACGCGTTAAATTGTCACCGAATATGTGTTACTACGGCCACTATAACTAAAAACAATAAAAAAAAAACAAAAGAGTTACATTCCTAAAGGGATCAACACGGTTCCGTTTTCCACCATACAGTTTGTGTCCGGAACCCTACAAACCACACACAAACACCGACTCACCGGGTCATGCCTCTCCATATGATTCGCATACGTAGAATCCATCATGAATCCCTTGTAGCACTTGTCACACTTGTACGCTGAGTTGAGATAGTTCCACGAGGTCTTCCTCGCCTCGATCTCCTCGAACTGCTGCTTCCTGGTCAGCGTCACAATCTCCACGTCCTTCATACCGGTCACCATGTCGTCCTCCTCGTTGTCCAACGACTGTTCCAACTGATCCAACGTTTGAACCAACGATTGGTCCAGCGGTTGGTCGTACGCTGGATCCAACGGTTGGTCGATGGAGTCCACCACGGTTTCCTCGACGTCCTCCGCCTTGACCGTGACCAGGTCGTATTCGCTGCGCTTGGCCTTCCGTTTCCGTTTGGCCCGCTTCGGTTTCTCGACGCGCTGCTCATCGTCCTCAGACTTGATGGCGTCCATCTCATCTATCAAGGCTAACTTGAATTCGTCAATTTCATTCTCTTCTGTGGAAAGATGGGAGGAGAAATATATGTAATATGTATCTTCAAACTAGGGTGACAAGGAGGCTTGCATGTGTGCGCCCCGCTGTGCCGCCGCGTCGCCACGCCAACAGCCGGTTTGATGCCGTGATGGATCTTTGAATGTCATAACTTGATACAGCAATATAAGCAGTGATAGCCGTGTGGTTGAACGTTGGACTGCCGAACCGGAGGTTCCGGGTTCAAACCCCGCACGCACCACTAATTTTCAAAAATTATGTGCGTATTAAAATTTAATTATCACTTGCTTCGGTGAAGGAAAACATCGTGAGGAAACCTGCACACCTGAGAGTTCTCCATAATGTTCTCAAAGGTGTGTGAAGTCCGCCAATCCGCACTTGGCCAGCGTGGTGGACTATGGCCTATACCCCTCTCATTGAGAGAGGAGACCCGAGCCCAGCAGTGGGACAGCCATGGGTTGTGATGATGAACTTGATACATGAGGGGCAAAGATGGAGAAATTCACACTCGTGCTAGAGAATGGATGGTGATAAACGGTTTTATTGCAAAAAACAGAACAATAAACTTATATGATGATAAATGTACTATAAAAGCTTAGTACCAGGAAGGCACCAGGTACTAGGCGTCACACCACTCTCCTAATCAATCGAGGGCATTCATTTGATTAAAATAAAATCATGGGGCAAGCGTTGAGTGCGGTTGACTGTAGAAAACTGAAATTAGACGCGCCCCACGATTTTACTTTTGGCCTTAAAGTTCGCAGTCGGTGACTGTTTCACAGTGGACTTACCTTTAATCATCTGGTCACCGTACACCAGCGTGACCACCGGCAAGGCAGACGTGACGGTGTACGGCAGCACCAGCTCGTGCACGTCCCGGTCCAGCGAGCGCAGGCACTCCATCGTCAGCTGCGGACCGACAAAATTGGGGATAATGCACACATACTACTGGGTATTGCCTTGCACTGGCTTGGATACATGTACTTTAGAATCGTTATTTGAAATGCGATGGAATGCAAAAGAGTGAGAGACAAAAAGACAATGCATGATTAAGCCAGCAAGAGAAAAGGACAGAATACATTGCACAGTATTTTCATTGTAGTAAATAATATATGCCATCCATAGTATGCATTGTAATAGTTATGCATTGTAATAGTTCAGACGAGAATGCCTAGATGGCGTTGTAAACTCAATCACAAATCATCTATATGAAATAAGTGATCTCTGATCTGTGTGTAGATTTATCAATACACTCATGAACATAAAATACTTCCACCGTGCAAATTTATAAACTTATAAATAATTATACTCTTTGGTTACAAAAAATAACTACGTAATGTTTATGTACTGATATTCTAGTTTCTTAAGTTCACTCCGACCGTGTATGAATGCATACATGCCATTGTTTTTTTAAAGCCGATGAAAGATGTATCGACTATCAAGACATAACCTTAAAATACCAATTACGTAATTTCTAAATTTAACAACATGAAAAGTATGAAACAAGAAAATAGTCTCATCTGAAATGTTTATGGACAAACTATTCAATATTTATTGCATGTGGGGATTCATCATTGTATTTATGTATTTTATTTAAATTTGAGACAGTGACGCTGGCGCAGGCATCAGTACGTTATGTCTGCGGTCACCCTCTCCGCTCACCCTACATCTAATAACATATTTTTTTGTAGGAAAGAAAGTTAATTAATTAGGAAAGAAAATTAATTTTTATCTAATCTAAATTTTAACCCACGTTCCCACACTTGAATGGTCACTGTCCTTTTAATTTTATGTAATTTTCAGGTGTTGATTGAAGTCAGCCTCACCTCACTCTGCTCCTCCAAACAGTACTTGAGCAGGCTCTCGGCATTGCAGCATCTCTCCTTGAATGCTAAGCACTTGAGCAGCAGCGCGCTGCAGTAGCTGCAGATGTAGAACGGCAGCCCATCTCCTATGGACACCTGCGAACATGCTATACATTAACATCGGAGGCATATGTAGTTCTTGACAACAGTTTGCGAGCCAGCAATGTAGCTAGATGTCCACAAAAAATTGTAAAGTTATAATTTATTATTTTAAAATTTTCATAACTAAATATATACTAATAAATAAAGAGGTTTTTTTAATTTTATTTTGAATATATTTTCTAGCGTGTTTGTGTTCATTTTGCCAAAACTCCTATTATATTCATTTAAATTAAATGCTGTAAAGGAGTGACATAATGTTCCTGAAATGCTAAATTCCCCTGGCTATTGCTAAAAACCTGCTATTGCTAAGCTTGTGTATAGTCATGGGGGAAGGCTTCGCTCTAGCTCCCGAAATTCCAATTTACATAATAACTACCGATAATTAAGTTATTTTATTCATCATCCAGACAAATATATTATTCGTCCGATTTCCATAACTACAACTAGAAGGTGAATACAATTAAATCGGCGGGAAATTATATGTATATATTCTAACCTCTTCTCATGACACTTTATAATTATTATTCATACAAAATGTAGTTAAAAAGTCAAGTTTTGACACATTTAAATAAAAACTTATATTAGTTTGTAAATTAGTAAATAAAGTGAGCTAACCTTAGTTCCAGTAAGAATTTCGTAAGCGTGAGCCAATTTATAGTTGAAAAAACTATTTAACTTCGGATTGTTTGTTGCCAAGCAGACGCGACACGCGAGAAGGTCTGCCATTGTTAATTAATTGTCGACAAATTAACACTGTTAAACCAACATTAGTCTCTTAATAATAAACGTAATATTTACTGTTTTGTTTACTAAAATGACAATTGTGATACAGTGTACTCAAATGGTAGAGGTGATTTAAAATTATTTTAACTTTGACGTACTCCATTTGCATTTACCACACCACGCCCATCAT
Organism: Ochlodes sylvanus; assembly: GCA_905404295.2. NCBI lineage: Eukaryota > Metazoa > Arthropoda > Insecta > Lepidoptera > Hesperiidae > Ochlodes > Ochlodes sylvanus. The sequence goes on along the minus strand of FR990150.1, from coordinate 6,770,152 downwards.
TATAGAACGTCATTTGTTATCCTTGCAATAACCTTAAATACTGTAGCGTCATTGAGCAATTTGCGCACTATATTGTTTAATTGGTTTAAATAAACTTTATAATCAAAATAGTTTCATCAAATAATGAAATTGAGTACACTGTACACTTTTGTTCACTACTCTGTTGTAGAATAACACACAAACTGGATTATGCAGAGCAGAGTTCTACTAGCAGAGAGGGACCCGAATTTCAACAGAGAAAGAACAATTCAATAATGACATTGTACGCTTCGCTTGTACGCAGTGCTACCAGTACGGCACAGAGAATCTATTTCCGCTGTCCGTCTATAGTCTGTGGTTTTTTTCAATAGGGATGGCCGGTAACGAGTTTGTATTCGATACTTAAATCGTTTAATTTAAAATTCGCATTTACGACTTGTTTCAAAAATCCTAGCACCTTCCATAAGAGGAAGGAATTTATTCCGTTCTTATTTGAAGGATTTTAAGCTATTGCATAGCTTTTATCGCGGGCCTTGAGCGTGGGGACCGAATCCAGAAATTCCGTAACGAAAAAAACCTTACACCCCCAATCAGCGCCATCTAGTACCTTAATACTAAGGTATGGTACGTATGTTTTCTACAAACTAGATGGCGCTGTTCTGATATAACTATATAACTTGTAATAATTATAATTGCATAAGTTGATAAAAAATGCTATGCAATAGCTTTACCGCGGCAGTCTCCGAGTGATATCTTTAGTTTTTCTTATTATACAGGATGTCCCGTAAGTAGTGGACCAACGGGTTATGGGGGTACTGGGACTTATTATCTACCAAAAATACTAAATTTTATTGTCCTAGACCTTGTAGTTCTTGAGTTATGCTTTTTTTCAAAATGTGATGAAAATATCACAAACATGGCGCAGCCACAACCTATGCCCGTGCCAATCTGATGTTAACATTGCCCCCGCGGTCGAAAAAGTTAATTAAACTCGTCTTTATCGCTCTAGGGCATAGTTTGTATTTTGTATCTCGTTGCTACGTTAAATTTCGCGTATCCCAGTCGAGTGTCCAAGGCATAGAAATAAGCAAAGAAATTAAAAAAAAAACTTGTCATTGAGTGTCACTTGAGTGTTGAGTCGGTGCGTGAAGTGTGAGTGTATTTCTGGTGATTTCCTTGTTAAATTCAGTTTAAAGTGTTTATCACGGTATATAAATAAAGTAACGTAATCAAAGATTAAAAACGATGTCATCTCTTTAATTTTTGAGGTATGAACTGTTAAATACAAGACGAGCTTTAAAACGCGCTATCTCAATTTCAGCACAGCATAACTCTGCACCAGAGTCGTAATCTGAGGAACAAAAGAAAACAATGTTTAACTAGTTTCACAATAAACTTTCACTTTAAAAATAATGTAAGGAACTTTGTTCCAGGCGGGGTTACAATTTTTATTTATAATATAACAGCATTATGTAAATTTGTTATTGCTATTCCAAACTTACATTCCATCTGTTACAAAATCCTAGAAATTAGTTGAAGCAAAATCATAAGGAACTTCGTAATTTGATAATTATAATTATCGCTTTGCAAACAGGTTGAAAACTCCCATTTTATATAAGTAATCGATTAACCTTCCTATTTCCGTGCCCGTGAAATCGATATTTTGTTTTTGGTCATGTAAGGTACATCACTACTAATTATAAAGCACAGCGCAGCAGTAGCAATTCCGCTATGCGCACGTCACCGTCGTCACCACGCCATAGATATAAAATTAAAACAGATAGTGTCATGGCGTTCGCCGCATAGAAAAATAATCGCCATTTTGTTTGTATCAATTTCTTGGTGTAATCAGTTAGTAATCTGTATTATAGAACATGTTTTACTGTTCGTTCGTCAGCATCCACTACATTATCTGTGAATGTGGAGAAACATTTCCAACAGAAGAAGCTCTGAAGCTGCATCTTGAAAGAGATCATCAAAAGAAACTCGAGGAAAATGAATACAAGTGTGAAACGGTAAGTGCACCTATTAATATATCATTGAGGCACTGACGCAAGTCAATCGAGCGTCTATGGCGTTGGCGCCACTCGCTTGCATAGTCCAATATTAGCACAAAATCGTTATTCAACCTGATAATTTCTTGCTTTTAATAACCAGAACTGGCCGCAATATGTAATGTTAAAAATAGATGTACACGTACCTATTAAGTTCCCGCCCTGGTAACCTCTAATGCAAACATTGTCGGATGCATTTTTAAATGTCGCGTATTATAAGCATATTTTATTGATTTTCTAGAATTCTAGATTAAAAAGTCTATATATGAGTCTAAGTATCAACCTTTACAAAAATGTGAACGCTGGAGTCGCCTTGAGACTTTACAAAATTATGGCGCGCATCCTGTATGGGGAGATGACAGTCATGACCTTATTCAAGCGTTAATAATTCCTCACCAACCTTCCTATATCTACAAGTAACTGCAATGTATTCTAGATATTTTCTAGTAGGTTGTATTTGTTTGCTGCAATCCATAATTAAAGGTAGGTACTTATACAAAATCTTTAAAAATTATGCACCCAAACCTTCCTCGTGAGCCACTATGTCTATTGGTGAAAACTGCATGAAAATCCGATCGGTAGTTTTTAGTTAATCGCGAACAGACAGACAGACAGATGCAGCGAGGGACATTCTTTTATAATAATTATGAAGTGATCTTTCCATAATTATACATGCAAAAGAAACAGTCTGGTCGCCTGTAAATGACCCTCCAGGCATAGTATTTCCTGTGTTGTGGGTGGCAGGTATAAGAGGCACCATATCTAAGATTAGCAATCATCATCATCACAACCCATAAGACCACTGCTGGGCACGGGTCTCCTCTCACAATAAGTGGGGTACAGGCCATAGTCCACAACGCTGACCAAGTGTATTTTGGCACACTTCACATACCTTTGAGAACATTATGAAGAACTCTGAGGTGTACAAAAATTATGTGTTTATGACGGATGAACAATTTCTCTATGAAGAGACCAGGTGACCTGCCACCGTAGGTAAATTAAAGCAAAGGTTAAAATCTTGAGTTTTGTATTTGAGATGTTGTCATGATGGCTAAAACCAACTGAATTATTTTCTAGCTACATAAATCGCTTCAACTCACTGCATGCCGGTGTTTTCAAGGAAAGCTCAGTAGTAACAAGTAAATTTGACAGCTGATGTTGATATTTCCTCGATTACGACATGATGTTTGTGTGGCGCAGTGCGAGAAGGTGTTCGCGTCGGCGCGCGCGTGCCTGGTGCACCAGCGCGTGCACACCGCGCCGCGGCCCGCGCGCGCCGGGCGCTCCCCGCGCGCCCGGGAGCCCCGCGACCCGCGCGACCGCCGCCAGCAGAAGAAGTCCTACAACATCAAGAACATAGTCTGCGAGGTGTGTGGGAAGAGGTATTCGGTGAGTAAACAACATTATAATTAACAGGTGCATCGGAAATAGTTAGATACATTTCTTTATACAGATGAAATGAAATAAACACTATATTTTAGGTAAAACTTACCACAACATATTTGTGAGAACCGCACCCAAATCGGTTAAATCCACCGACTCAAGCTGTGTCTGATTAGCGCTTACAAAACCACAGATAAACAGACAAAAATTTTAATAATCATTGTTTTGTGTTCTGTTGCGTTAATAAATACCCCCCAGTAAAAAAAAATCTTGTATATCTTCAGCGATTGGTTACAGATTCATTATATTATGTGTAGATTTACGTTGTGACTCTAATTGGTTTGTAGCCAATAACCTACTTCGAAACGAAAAAAAACATTTATGAAATTATTAAATCCACAATACCTAATATTAAAAAGGTGAAAACATTTTAAACACTTTGGAAGGTCTATCTTTCAAACAAAGATGGCCTGCACATATAGGTCTTTTTATGTTCAGTTTCATGTATGGACAGACCCCATTTATTTTTTAAATTTTTAAATGAAATATCTTAGAGCGGTCCACAAAATACATATTATACCAACCAAGTGTCAAGTGTGTAGTCTTTATAGTTTCGGAATAGTTTCGGCCGTGACATACGGACGAACAGACAGACACAAATCTTTGAGGGCTCCGTTTCTTGCCATTCGGCTACGGAACCCTAAAACGCAGCAGTATTATAAGTAGGCAGTAACAGTAGGTGTAATGTCGTCTGTGTGTTGCAGTCGAACGCGGCGCTGGGCTACCACCAGCGCGTGCACACGGGCGAGCGGCCGTACCAGTGCTCCATCTGCCCCAAGAACTTCACCATGCCGCTGTTCCTGCAGGTAACACGCTCAACTGGTGGTAGGGAGAGCCCCGCCCGCCACTGTACCTAGTACCGTTTCTACCGTGTAATAACTGCTCTGGATTTTTGGTGTGACCATCTTAGTCTTCCAGTGGAGCAACACATCTGTGACTGAATTAGAACCATACTCTTAATAACAATTATTAACGGGACTATTAGTAACAACTAAGTGTTACTAGTATTAGAGAACAAAAATGTTACAAGTTCAATGGTCTAATTCGTACTGGCCTAAGGCCTACTGACTGTCGTGATTGACGATGTGACCATCGACCCTATGTTGCAGATCCACACGCGCACGCACACGGGCGAGAAGCCGTACGAGTGCCCGCACTGCCCCAAGGCGTTCAGCAACAAGGCCGCGCTGCTGCGGCACGACCGGGTACGTCCTGCACGCTCTCTGGCAACTATTTTTTCAAGTAATTTAGACAATAATCTTGAGATTTAAAAAAAAACAACCCTTTCAATTCAATCAAATCAATCAAAAATTTTTTCAAATCATGAAATCGACATATTTTATCCCTGCTATTACTGTTAGCTCCCACAATCGAGATTTTTCGTTCAGAAATTCTTGGGCGTCTCATCAAAATTAAGCTACTCACGAAAAATTAGCTTGTTAGTAATCAGATAAAAAAAATGCACTAGGGATCCCGGACCATTATAAGCTAAGTGTAGTCTTAATAATAGGTTGCCACGACATGCATCTAGAATGATAGTTTTCAATTTTTCGTCATTCAAGAGCATATCCCCTCCCCTGCCGAAGAATAGGCGAGCTACAGCGACTGTTGTTAGCCCTTTACCACACGGCTAACGCTGATGGTACTTGGTGTATTTTACCACCTGCCCACCACTCTGACTTGAGTCAGCCGCTGGCAGTCGTCAAAATCCTCGGTATGTCTAAAGTCATTACCTGCAGCAAAGTCTCGTCTAACGACCACCCCGACTGTCCGTGCCCGCAGGTGCACACGGGCATCAAGCCGTACGGGTGTCCGAAGTGCGGCAAGTTCTTCACGCAGTCCAACTCGATGAAGCTGCACGTGAAGACGGTGCACCTCAAGATGCCGGCGCCGTACAAGAGCAAGAGCCGCCGGATTAAGGAGCTCGCCAGGAAGGGACGTGAGTATCGCCGATGTGACACTTGAATAACAACAGATGTAACACTTGAATAACAACAGAATGTAACACTTGAATAACAACAGAATGTAACATTAAACGTATATAACACTTGAATAATTACAATTTTAATAAGGAAATGTCTAGTGAGTGATGTAAACTGTATTGATTTTTATTGAGTGGCTTTTCGTTGTTGAATGCTGCTGCAGGGATGAAGGAGGAGAAGCCGCGCGTCAGGAGCCCCGGTCAGTATGCACCACGGTCGTTGTGGGTCACGGTGCACCGTATACATCTGAATATTTATTTATTTAAGTATTTATTTAATTAATTAAAAATTAACTAAAAAAAAAATATTTAATTATCACTTGCTTCGGTGAAGGAAAACATCGTGAGGAAACCTGCACACTTGAGAGTTCTCCATAGTGTTCTCGAAGGTGTGTGAAGTCCGCCAATCTGCACTTGGCCAGCGTGGTGGACTATGGCCTGTACCCCTCTCATTGTGAGAGGAGACCCGTGCCCAGCAGTGGGACAGTTATGGGTTGTGATGATGATGATGATGACTACCCGCGGCTGTATCGGTTATGAGCAGGTGTGAACAGTACTTCCGTCAGAAGGAAAAAGGTTTGGAATCAGGAAAAAATCTTGATTCCAAAAATGTATGTAACTCAATTTCGAGAAAAATGTTAGTTGTGCGCTTTTTCCTTCTGACGGCAGTAGGAATACCGCTTTTGTGTTTCTTTTTGTTATGTTTTACCATATATTTAGAAGGTTTAGACGAATATGATGAATGTCATCTTCTGACAATTGAGTTGGAACATTACACGGTCCGAGCAGCGTGTCAATGTGAGGTTCTTGTCCACAGTGATCGAGGGCCAGGTGTCGGTGGAGGTGCAGAACGCGGTGCTGAAGCGCGAGCCGCGCTCGGACACGGAGCCGGAGCCGGAGCCGAAGTCCGAGGTGAAGGCGGAGGTGCTGGACGGGGACTCCGAGACCTACCAGGTGTACTACGACCAGGACATATATGAGGAGGGCGCTGAGCTCTACCAGGAGGTACGAATCTTTTCCTTTTATATAGCGCTGTCTCGCTCTCGAAAAGTATTCCCCGAACGAATATATGTAGTCAGGACAATGTGGTGAATGTATGGACTATGTTGAGTTGTACCAAACATCATAACATGATATGATCATCTATGATATGTAGTTAATGTAAACATATTGTTTGTCAGGTGGAGATCGGCCACCCGGAGATCACAATGTATGAAGTGGAAGATCAGGAGAACGTGGAGGTGCTGTACGAGGAGGACCTGAAGGAGCAGGTGCTGTACCACATGGCGGGGGAGGAGGGCGGGGAGGTGCTGTACCGCGTGGGGGAGGTGGGGGAGGCCGGCGACACGTTCGAGGTGCTGTACGACGGGGACGGAGATGTTAAGGAGGACGTGCAGTACGAGGAGGTCTACGAGGAGGTGATGTAGTGGCGGTGGCACTGAGCGGATACACGTGTGGCGGGGGGAGTGCCGGAGTGGTGTTGTGCGGGGTCGTGTAATGTTTTGATGATGTTTGGTTTACTTCAAATGTAAACGTGCGCGCGAATACAGACGGGATACCCTTTGATGAGTGACAAAAAAAGCGACACCGAGCCGATACTCGTTCGTAGTCGTGAATAACGAAGTTGCACGAATAGTTCGTTTATATGTATACTCGTGTTTGTGTGCTCTCGTCACGTTTCGCCGAGTGTTTAGGGCGTAATTAAGAAAACTTTAGACCGAGTGCACCTGTACCGACGGCGCCCGACCAGCCGCCTCGTGGTCACCGTCACCTAGACATCGGCCACACGCCGTACAGTCGGCCGCGGCAAGCGCTGGCCAGTTCCGGCTCAAGCTATGATTTGTATGTATGTATGTATTAGAGTTTAATTTGTTTGTAAGTCACACAGCACCATCTATCGGATTTCGGCGTGGCTCACAACCTTATTTTGTTTAAATAAAATCTTTAAATTTTTAAATCTTATTAATATAAAGAACTTGATATCAAATTGACCAGTCTGTCCTTGTCTCTTTTTTTACAGCTGACTTTTGAGTGAAAGTGTTAAAAATAGATCCTTACTAATATTACGAATGCGAAAAATTCAATGGTAAAATTACGTTGTCTCTTTGACGTGTTGTATTGTAATAGTAACACGAAACAGAGCCGTTAAATTTTGTCGTTGCCATATTAAAAAGTAACTATAATACAAGCCGGCACTACTAGCAAAGGATATGAAAACAAGTAAGGTTTCTTCAATCGAAGGCACCAAAACTGTTTGTTTATGTGCACACTTAGTTTATCGTTTGCTTACCACGGTCCGTCCGGACACAATGGAGCCTCCACCCTAAGTGTGAAGATAGCCAATGTTGACTAGCTTGTGAATTGGGATACACAATCACCATCGGACATGAGACTCGAGTCGGGTTGTCTATGTTTTGAATACTTTCTCTGTATCTATACAATGTTCAAAGAATCTCGACACCGTGATTCAAAATATATTACAACGCCATCTAGTGATGTCACATGGCTCCTCTCCCTTTTTACAAGCTTTTCTTTACTTGATGTTTGTATGTATATTATTAAGTATGTATGTATGATCGGGCCATATCTTGCAATTGAATTTTAAAGCAGTTATGCTCAACCGACTGCGATGAAATTTTACATACTAAGTTTGGATGAGCAATAGACGTAATAATAGCTAAGTGACGTCATTGTAATTCCAATATGGCGGCCGGCCCAAGATGGACTAGTTTTTTTTTGCACTCATGGTATAGGTATGAAATTCAAAGAGTTGCTGAGAATAGGAAAAATTGTTGTTTTAAGTTATTTAAGCTTTAGATTAATATAAATGAAAGAATGTGAGATGGCTAGACTCGTTTGGACCTACTGTTATATAAAGTTTAGTCTGTTTCCGCTAGATGGAGTAATTTTTGCATTTGACGGCGGGTGATGTTTGTACTAAGATGTAAATAGTTGCAATAAATGATTAATACCCAAATGGTGTTTTTAATTAGTTTTTGTTTGTATAGTTCCGTACTGGTGGTGGTTGCACAGACTCCGAGTATCTTATCTGTACTAAATACTAATTATGTGACGGCGAAATCTGTATATAACTTATAGGGTTTTAACATCATCATACATAATATTTTGACGGTATTCATGGTTTGTGGAACAATACGATGGCTTTTAAGTATACTGAAGCAACTGTAATTTTAAAAACTTCACAGGCGATTATAAGAGAGAAAGGTTGCATTGCAAATGTTGGAACGAAGTTCCTTATCGCGCGTTGCGTTGCGAAAGGGGGATAGACGGAAAAAAAGGTTGTAACGAAAAATTAAGACGAAAAGTTGTAACGACACTGCTATAGTAAGCCGTGCGGCGTGCGCATGTTTCTCTCTCTCTCTCTCTCTCTCTCTCTCTCTCTCTCTCTCTCTTATAGAAAGTTTATATGAAGTAATTATTATATTATTAGTATTATTTATGTCTAAAATTTAAGTTATATTGCTCCCATTTCTGGGGTAAAGCACATCTATTGTCGCGGGCTTTTAGCCAAACGACAACAGAGAATTTGGTCAATAAAACAAACATTTATTCGTCTAAATTTAAAAATTTTCTTACTATTCTGCAAGTGTTAATTATTGTTGCCTTTTGTAGAAGATTAATTGTTAAAGGATGAATGTTTAAAATTTTTAGGCTATCCTGTAATGTTCGAGGTATAACTCCTGTCGTTGATATAATTATCGGTACTGTTCTCACTGTGGTAACTCTCCATTGTGATTTCAATTCAATTGAAAGCTCTGTATACTTTGTAATTTTGTCGGTGTGAGTGCTGGTCAAATTGTGTGTATTAGGTATTGCAACATCGATCAGGTAGACTACTTTGTTAATTTTGTCGTGAAGAGTAATGTCAGGGCGGTTGTGGTGGACCGTTTTGTCAGTTAAGATAGTTCGATCCCAGTATAGCTTAAACTTATCAGAAACTAATACGGCTTGTGGAATATATTTGTAGTAAGATATTCTGTCGGTGATTAGATTAAATTTAAACGCTAAATATTGGTGAACTATTGCTGCTACCTGATCATGTCTATGTTTATAGTCCGTTTGTGCTATGGATCGGCAAGCTCCAGGACACCGATTCTCAATTTGTAGAGATGCATCTCTAACAGAGATATCTCTGAAAAACATGGCGGATCTCTAATGAAACCTAATTTCCTTATTCTCGGGATGTCACATTAGAGATATCTCTGAGCCTTTTCTTTCGACATGCAACGTGTGGTCCGCAGCGTTCAAGATTGACAGTACAGTACAGTACAACGCAAATTTTGACCAATCACAATTGGTCAAAATGCAAGACATTTCAATCTCGAACGCTGCGGACCATACGTTGCATGTCGAAAGAAAAGGCTCAGAGATATCTCTAATGTGACATCCCGAGAATAAGGAAATTAGGTTCTCAATCTCGAACGCTGTACAACTTGATTGATTATGTCTGATTGACATGACATACAGCTGACATGACAAAGATGACTACCATGAATGTTTCTTTACACGGTATGCGACGGCTAGTCTTTTTGTTAAAATATGTTACAATGGTTTTTAACTGCAATATCACAGTTAATAAGTTATAACTATTCATAGATAGTTTAGAATGAATAATATAGTGATTGTTTTATACTTTTATATGATTTGAGTACTGTAAACCCTTTTTTTACGTGTAGTCGTGTTTTGTTGACTTGGCGTCGCTATAGTCTAGAAAACGGAACGAATATTTCATATGTCTAATGGTAATGTCGAAAGATAAAATCTCTATTGTGGCCCAGAATTGCGTTTTTGGATACAATAGAGATTTTGCCTACATGTCTCGTAGAGATTGACACAGTAGAGATATGAAAAACTTAGAGATTATCTCTACAAAACGAAGTGATGTGCTGTATAGTTTCAGAGGTTGTATGGCAATGTCTACATTTATCTGATATTAGAGTCTTGTCACAGATAATAAATTTCTTATAATTGCGAGTCTCTATCACCTGGTCTTGTATGGCTACCATGAAACCCTCCGTTTCAGGGAAAAGTTCACCTTTTTTTAACCATGCGTTGGATGCTTGTTTATCGACGTGAGGACTAAGTAAATCACGTCGTTGACGACCGTGGAGAGATTTTTGTAACCAGTTGTTAAGTTTTTGTTGGGGTTCGTTAATGTTTTGATTTCTTTGTGCTTCTGTGTCATGTAGATTAAGTGGTGTGTATTTTATATCTGATTGAGTAACTGCTTTATGAAGAATTGAATTTTGTGCTTGTTTGAAAAAGAAATTTCTTAATGTTGTTATTTGTTTGTTATGTAGGTTTTGGATGTCGATCAACCCTCTTCCACCTTCCAATTTGGGTAGAGTTAACCGTTGTACACATGAACGTGGATGATGTTTGCGGTGTCTTGTCATGCTGGTGTTAACAATGCGCTGTAGCTTCTGTAAATCAGTTTGAGACCATCTTATAATACCAAATGAATAGGTAAGGTAAGGAATTGCGAATGTGTTGATTGCCTTTATTGTGTTCTTTGAATTTAATGCCGTGTTTAGTATTTTATTTACTCTTTGTTTAAATTTAGTGGTAAGTGTTTCTTTAAGGACTGCGCACATTACACCAACTCGACGTCAACTCCACTCCGACTCCACTCCGTTTCAACTCCGACGTTCCGTTCTAGGTACATTACGTCATTGTGTCGGTCGACGCGTGGACTACTCGTCTACGGTGAGTCGTCAACGCAACGTCGACGCGTTGGTCTCGAAACGGAACGGCTATGGGTGTAGGGCGGGGAGGGGCCGTACAGGGCTTTTAAGTATAAGTTCGAAATTCAACCTTACTTTCAAAGATATAAGGCTCATAATTGAATGTTAGCTTTGTCAAGGTTTTAGTCGCGTTTTCGTCTGTCGGTCGTGGAGTCGTTGTACTGTGCGCAGTCCTTTAATCTGTTTATGGTGTATTTGTCTGCTTTGTTGGTAACCTAAATATTTGTATCCGCTGACGATGTCTACAGGTTCTATTTCCTCTCCAGCACTAGTAAAAAATGTATTGTTCTCCGTATGTCCCCTATGAATTGACTGTATTCTACATTTTTCTATACCAAATTCCATTTGTATGTCGGAAGAGAATTTGTCTGTAATTTCTGCTAGTTTATGTAATTCTTTAAGATTAAGTACTGCCGTATAATTTAATATCATCCATGTACATTAAGTGTGATAGAGTGTATGAGGTATTACTATGTTTGATTTTAAATCCCTTGTTTGTGTTGTTGAGTAGAGTTGATAGTGGGTTCAATGCTAAACAGAACCAAAGCGGACTTAAAGAGTCTCCTTGAAAAATACCCCTACGTATGAGTATTTCTTCAGTTTCTATTTGTTTTAGTTTGAGTCGTGTGCTCCATTGTCGCATTGTAACTTTGAGAAATTGTATTAGTGTAGGATGTATTTTATAATGTTCTAAAATATAAATAAGCCAAGAGTGTGGTACAGAATCGTAAGCTTTTTTGTAGTCGATAAACATAGTGTAAATATTTCTTTTCCGAGTTAGGGCTTGTTTGGATGCTACCGCGTCTATAATTAGTTGTTCTTTACAACCCTGGCTCTTCCTACGACATCCTTTCTGTTGTTCTGAGAGTATTTTATTTGTGTCTATGTGACTGTAAATAATTTCTGTAATACATGAAGTAATGATTTTATATATATTTTGTAAACAAGTTATTGGTCTGTACTTGGCTGGATTACTGGAGTCTTTTGCATCTTTGGGGAGCATGTAAGTAATTCCTTTGGTTATGTATTGTGGCAATTCAGCTGGATTCCTAATGAAATTGTTAATATGAGTAAGTAAGTATGGATGAATGTAAGTCAACTTCTTAAACCAATAATTATGAATTTTGTCTGAACCAGTTGCTTTCCAACTGTGTGTTTTTCCTATTACTGTTTTTAAAATATTTATATCTATTTTTTCAAATGCCATTCGATCAATATTTTTTACTGTTTCTTTATCATGATTAATCCAGTCTGTTTCTGTGTGTGTTTTAGGGTCCGTCCATAAACTAGACCAGTATGAGTGTAATTGTTCAGATGTTGGTATATTTGTCTCATTTTGTTGTTGTGAAGTATTCATTGTTCTGTAGAATAATTTTTCGTTATTTGAGAATTGAGTGTTTTGCGTTTTTCTGAGTGTTGTTTGTTTGTATCTTCGTAACCGATTTGCAAGCAGATTTAATTTTTGTTTCAGAGTATCCATAATTTCTAATGAGTTATTATTGTCTTTTTCATATTTAGAGTGTATTTTATACTGTTCCTTTATTTTTTCTATGTGTGCATTTAGTCTCCTACTTGTGTTGCCTTTCATATGATCTGTTAATCTACCTATCATTTTTCGCAGCTCGTCTATTCGGTTTTGTAGTCGTCTTTGCCATTTTGGTATGTTTTGAGTAACAGGTGAATAGATGTGATTTGATAATATTTTTGCTCCGTTACATTTGCAAACCGTAAAGGCTGCACAATATACCATTGTTTCAAAAGTGGCAAAATCATTTGTATCTGTTAAGTATTTAGGTAATAGTGTATTGTTGACATAATGTGTGGTTGTTGTTAAATTTTTAGATGATTTTTGTTTCGGTAAAAAGGGTCTCTGTGTGGGATCAACAGCTTTGAAATCACTGAGGGCTTTTAAAAATGTATCTTCTATAACAGAACCGTTTACATGGGTATTGTTTAATTGATGATGATAGTGTGTTGTTTCTGGCATCGAATTATGCATATTAGCCTGGGTGTAGTTTACTCCGATATCTTCTAATGAAATATTAGAAGACTGGTTTAAGACTGAGTTTTCCTGATGGATCCTATTAAGCTCTAATATTTTAGTATTATTATTATTATTATTTAATTTTATATTTGTTAATAATAAAAATAAAAATAAATTGTTACAATTCCTTCACTAATTAATCGAAAGGAACTTCGTTCCATCCGGGTGTCCCTTGACACCTCTCTTTTATTATAATCATCAAGAAAAAATAACTAAACTAAAATAACACAGGTAAATAAATTGAAATACATTTGAATTTATTTACTTGTTTTATTTTAGTTTAGTTTTTAGGATCTCTTAGTATACTTGGAGCCATCGAATATTCAAATTCAGATTAAATTCAGTATCAAAACGATTAATTGAAAAGAGCAGTGTTATGCGGTATGCCCGCAAATTAAGAACTAATATCACTTAACTAATTAGTTGTACACAACAAAAAACTTTATTTAAATTTCCCACCGAGCGAAGCGATCAAGCGCTTGCGGTAGAAGTTAAATAGATATTGTTTACTGTTTGGTGGAATGAACGCAGCGGCTGTCGTCCGAAGCGCTGCGAAGCAGTTAACACGACACACGTTAGGGTCAAATGAAAGAAATATTTGTAATAAACTTATGTGTTTATTACCTACTCACAGGATCTGGTGTTTTATTAAACAAAAAATGTCAAAAAATGCCGCCCGCCTACCGTCCGTTTATACAATTACATTAATTAGACCAACTAAATATATCAATTTTCTCTAAAATTACGACTAGGTCACAATAAAAAATGTTACGTCCGAATTTTTAATATTTAACTAGTACATTACAGGAAATATGCGCAGAGCTTCAAAATATACAATAATTATGTAGCAAGGTTAAGCGGGTTACAAATAAATTATTATTTTATGTAAATAAAAGTCTGCGCCAGCTTAAACTCCAACTCGACTCGGATCGGATTCACCTCAAAATCCTGAAATCATTGAAATCCTATAATATTTCTATTACTATAAAAAAATAGCAAACCATTGAAATACGATCTTTATACTCTGTTCTTACGGTTGTATTTTCAACGCACTTTCCACTGTTAACGCGTATTCGAATACCTACAGAGAGATTGGCAAATGCAAAATGTACTCATGATTACGAACAGATTAAAATTACATCTGATTTCGATAAATGCACCAGATGAAATTTTAATCTCTACATTCGGCCTACAGCCAACTCCAATCCGACCTAAAACTTAACATTGGAACACGAAAGAGAATGCTCATCAGCTCATAATATTTCAATGCTTACCTATGAGTTGAATTGGAGTGGAGCCGGCATTGATTTTACTAATGTGCGCAGACCTTAATAGTACCTAAAATTTGACATGATGAACTAAAAGTTGAGAACCATTTTTTACATAACAAATGCGGTGAAACAGTTTGCAAGCTTACATAATTCTATGGTAGTCACTGATATTCTTAATATATTTAAAATAAACTACGATGAGGTTCGTATTGCTTTACTTTTTAAAATTAATATTGCACCTAATTAGTTTTTACATGAAAAAGAATTTAGAAGAAAACATAGTTTTACATAATTATTATTATTCTAGATAGCGTAGTCACTAACACAATTTATTGCTTAACATTAATTATCACTACGTAGTGTTATCAATAAGGTATAATATTAAATTCATTTAAATGGATGTCTCGGTCGGAACCTGGAAATTATTACAAAACTTAATCTACGAAACTGTAATAGGTAGTTTATTAAATTCCTTTTATACATTTGTTTTTTGCTATAGATTTTATGAGACTTTAAATAATATTTGCATTAGCACTTGAGTAGCGTGGAGAATATGAAACAAAGGATTTTTAATTTTTCCTTAATTCTTTGTCAAAATAATTCAACCATCGTTTCAAATTTTTTCTACGGTCATATAGAAGTATTAAATAACGATTCCAGTACTTTTTTTCTAAAAAATTCAACTTGACATGTCTCGAAACAGATCGTAATACAAATCGCACGATTTGTTTCGTCCTATATTGCGTTTCGCATTCCCTTTCACGGAAAATTAGAAGAACTTTGAAACAAATTAATGAAACAAGACTTTCCGAACATGGATCGTACACACCACGCTGCTCTAATGCTAGGCTCAAGGCTGCTCAAGGGCCAGTGGTCAAGCTGATTATGTGTTTTTAGAAATATTTTCAGATGTCTAAAACAATAATCATCATCACCATAGCACCAGTAAACATTATAATCATAGAAAAAGGATATAAAGAAAGTGTTGTATAATTTATATAAGCGCACACTTAATATTGTTGTATATCGTGCGCTGGGGTGGTTGTTGAAAAGATGGCGCTATAATGTTTAAGCTTAACAGTTTTTTTAGTTATTATAATGAAATATCTCTATATATATATAATGAAATATATCATCTTTTTAAAATGGTTTATACCAGTAACATTTTTTGTGCGATTGTAAATACTTTGTATTTGTGCGTAAAACATTCTCACAGCTGTCTCTCTGCCTGGGGTTTCTTGTAAACTTCATTTGCAATGCAAGGGGTAACAAACATAGTTTTGTAACCTGGCCTAGCACGGCTTGACATTTCAACAAATTAACACCAAAATATGTGTGAACTTATTTATAATATTGAAATTTTAAACATTAATGACGCAGTATTCTTATTAGCGTCCGCTTAGCCCTAGAACGACGCTCAAACGCATTAGACTGCCACTAATTTACATAGTGATGTACTCAACAGTACTAGATTCAATTCATAGTAATAACTACTCCTTATATCCTTGCTCTATGGTTACAACTTTTTTACAATACTTTGCCACAGACTAAAATAAGCTAGGAAACGCAATGCTCATGACAATGGCTGATGAAATAGTATATAAACAAAGAGGCTTAATATACACAGTATATAATAAATCTCTTTATGTATAAAGTGATAAAGTTGGTTCAGAATCAGATCAGATCATTGGGCAGAACAATATTATAATATTAATTTATAATTCGATATTTGGGACTAAAGGCCTATTCAGACGTTACCGATTTACCAACGTGCGTGGGTAATATCGCGTAACCCCGCTTTATCAAAACTATAAGGAAGTTTTGCGGACTACATTAAATACCGGTCGCCACGCCATCTATCTCAATAGGCCTGTTTGTGCGAAATCAAATTAAGAGCTACGTAAGTTAGACTAAAATGAATAATTTAATAATTTGGGTATTTCTATTGTGCTGTTTATTATTGATAGTTTAAAAGTAGTAAGTAAAATTAATACGATATTTTGTTATCGGAAATAAAAAAAAGTTCGGCTGTTGTTGGTGTTGTATCTATAATTTTTCTCATTTTTTAATGTAATTAATGACGGTGAGTGGTTCCCGTCGCCCACAGATATCGGTAACACAATACTCATCAACAATGCATTGTCGGCCTAGAAAGAGAGAAGAAAGATATACTGATGCAAAGTGTGCTTTGTAATGTTACCGTATTTTTTCTAACTTCCGATAAGACAATAGTCACTCTATGTAATGTAAAATCACAAAATATAGACAGTAATACAGTTTGAAGGTGCTAGAAATTGGCGGTACCGAATTTTTTCCAGCGGAATCGGTAAGAGCTGGGGGCACAATAATAAGTTTAAATTGATTTAGTTCTTTATTTTTAAGTTAAAATATCTAAATGGAGCGCGGGACTTTAGTTATTTTCATTGTTATTTTGTTGTTACAGTAACTCTCGGTACAAATTAGTTCCGATTTGAGCCACTGTTAGTTTAGTTACGCTCAAGTGCGCTGCTAGTGATGAATTTAGATTTCGTTTCATTTCAATACCTTCCGTACAAAGGAGACGGGGACTTCTGGGCCCAATTTGTAATAAGTTGAGATATAGCTTAAAAAACGCGTTATTTTTTTCTATTATAATATTTAAAAAATCAGCTTAATTCACAATCTGGAAGATGAAAAATCTAAAAAATAAGTTAGTATCAAAAATAAAATAGGTAATCGATAAATAAAATCGATATTATTAAGAATGTGTGCAAACAATTTTATAAAAATATAAAAAGGCTTTGCATGAGATGATAATTTCAATAATTAAGAATAATTAAAACTTACAAATAAATTAATCTAAGTACTGTGAAACAAGACATCTATCTATGTAATAAAGTGAAATCTCAAAATCAATTTTCGATCGAACAATCGATCATTAATCGATTTTGTAAATGAAAATCGATGTTCATCACTGCTCATTTTTGTCTATGTTGACACTTGACAGTGACAGAAGTCCCGTCTAAAATCAATCGACACGTCATAGTTCTTACACCTCTGACTTTGGCTCGTTATTTTGGATTTATTGACCGGCTTTGAATCGATTGGATATTGGATATTGACACCATGGATCATTGTTTGAACTGTGGTATAGTAATACTAACAACGAGTTTTAGATGATGAAATGACTTTGTCAGTGATTCGTCGATGGCGTGCACGGTGCACCACAGCCTGTAACCTGTAAGTACTCACTTATTTATTATCTAACTGGCACCTACCATGCTAGCCTATAGGATTCCTTACATTGTTTATTATCAACCTTATACTTAAAAGTGAATTATACTTTTTGAAAAGGTAGATAAAGATTGATAACATTTAACTAAATACTGAAATCGATTGAGTAGCATCATCAGCCTATTAACATCCTATTGCTGGACGCAGGCCTCCTCTCTAGCAGAGAGGGATTCCGAGCAAAGACCCACCAAACTGCTCCAATGTGGTTTGGCGAAAGTATATTTTTTAGTAGTCTTGATTGCATGAAATAAAAAACTTTTCATATTTCAGGTAAACAACTGTGACCATGTTTGCCAAGCTTTCTGGGGCTTGGCACAAAGACCAACAGCTGTTGATCAACCAAGACAACTTAGCCACCGTAATGTTTGCTTCCACTGTGGTCGCTCTCTTGCATCACGAGTCAGTCATTTGCTTGACACTGGCTCAACTCATGAACTGAGAATTTATAATGTAATACAAGAGTGGATTATACCTCAAACTGTAAGTTAAATGAATGTTCATTGTTACATATGCATGCCACATAGTAGTTGACGTATGCATTATATATATATAGTAGTTACATATGCATGCCACGTAGTAGTTGATGTAACAGAGTTGTATGTATATATGTATATATTTATATTCTTATAGATATTTGTGTATTATTAGTATTGCCATGTAATACTATTGGAAAATAGAATGTAGATTGTTAAGTAAGTTTATTTGCCGCACCAACCTGTGCTATTTTAATATTTCCTTTTTGCAAAGGTTGTCTGGGAGAGATCACTTTGGTAGTAAGACCGACTTATTCATTAGGTTCTTTTTTTATTTTACTTTGTATTTTTGTTTTTTATGGGTGTGCAATAAAGTGTTTTAAATAAATAGAATAAGAAAAGAACCTTACTCTTACCCTGGAATTGAGTTGTTTTATATCCTTGTGCCTCAGAGAGCATGTTAAGGTGTCAGTCTCAGTCATTATTACTAACATTTGATAGTGACCATTAAGTAATCAAACATTATTGCCGTTAGCCCACCAACTCGCATTGGAGCAGTGCAGTGGATCTAAGCTCCATATAGGGGATTTATATAGAGCTTAGACTACTATAAGGAGGGTGGTCTGGCCCTGTAGTATAATGATGAGGTATGATTATTGCAGATAGAACAACCGAGTCACAACAAGAGAGTGAACTAATTCTTATCTCATTAGGTATATATATATCAAATAAAGCACAATCTTATTATGGCGAGCATGTAAGGGGTAACAATGGCTATGCAATAGAAGTGTGCAGGGAGGTCAGCAGTAGCCTACTTCGAGAGCTGTAGCTTCAAATACCTTGTGGTTACTTCGGGGATGCATACAATCCAGACATACATTCTTAGACAATATTTTAATTATAATTGAAGAGGAATAAAAATCAATAAAAAAAGTGTTTTTTATTTTACCACTTCTTTACCCTTACTTATGATCTCATCAGTCATTTACGTTTTATCATCCTCCCATTCTAAAAGTTTTTTTTTACTACAAGTTAGTCGACACCAAGTGTGCTTGCAGTCAACACCTAATGGTAAGTGATGATGCAATCTAAGATGGAAGCGGGCTAATTTGTTAGGCGTAGGATAAAATCGCCCTTTAGGTTTCTGCACGACGTCGTACCAGTCTCTGGTAAAAAATCTCAATCGGCCCAGCCGGGAATCGCACCCAGAAACTCCGTCTTATAAATCCAACGCGCATACTTTTTCTCCTCTGTGACTGTGCCACGGACGCCGTCAAAATATTAATGTTCTATGTTTAAGAATAAAATACTCGAACTTCAAAAATCAGCTGTTCAGTATTATATTGTCTTAGATAACCTCACTTTTACTAAATCTCATTTATCACTACTCCCAGATTGACAAATTCCGTTTTATTTTCAATTATAGGTTAATAATATAATAGCTATTAATTGGCACTACTTTCATCTTTTTACAATCAGGGCCCAAGATTGTATGAAAGCGTACCAGTCTCCTTTCTACCACCTGGATACTCGTACCATCTTAAATGCGAAAGAATATTGTGATTTAACCATTACGCTGCTGGTGTGTTGTTTTAAAGCTCTGATCAAAGTTAAACATGCTTAAATATTTCATTGATGTAATTTATATTGTATTTTAAATCCATGAAACATGAGTGATCATACGAATATCCGTTAGTTTGAGCGGAGCTTTAAAATTGTCATAGTCTGTTATAATAACTTAGCGTTAACATAATACACAATACTTGCTCACAGAAAAATATAGCCATCCTTTTCTAACACAAGTAAAATGAACACGAAGCGTAGCTTAGAAAGAGATAAAAATACAGTCTCTATAGGTCTCACAACACTTAGACAAAGACCTACAGCCGCACGACTTAGAACCAATTTGAACTCTATTCGGTAGTAATTAAGTCTAAATTGGCTTGCGGTGAGCTGGTGTCTTTAATGCCTACATATCTTGGTGTCACTAATGTAATATAATTATTAGTAATCGTTTCACGACCAATCGCTTTTATATACTTTAATAAACAATTCTTACAAAAAGTCAATTCAAAAACGACTCCGGCTGTCGAAAATTAAACAAAGTCAGTTATTTCAAAAGTGTATCCCCAAACTTTTGTGAAAATTTACAAATTCGGAAACTTAATAATACCTTACACCGAAGTCAGTCGAGAATGGAGGATGCGAAGATTATGCTGTTACCCCTCACACTGCGGCAGCCGCGCGGGTCCGCCTGGTAGAGGTCCGTGCGCTTTACAACTGATCTTTGTGTTCTTTGACAGTGACAGATATAATGGCGGCAAAGTTTAATTTTCTGATAAGAAAAAATAAAAATAAATTGCGTTGCTCTTCGGAAATATCAAATAAAATACATTATTATGCAGTACATGCTACCAGATCATTTAAACCCAGGTAGGTATCGACTGTCAATTCAGTTTAATGTCAATAATTTGTGATCTGGTATATGAAAGATACATAATAACCTCGATGGCTTCAGTTCTACCTACGGGTGCTGCCATCTTTTGTTCGCAAAAATGCAACTTATTTTTTTTTGTAAATTTGGATATTATTGTTTTTGAATATTTTTAGTAATGGAATGGAAATAATGTCCCGTATTACCATTCTGTTTTATTAATATTTTACTTAATTTTGGTTGGAAATACTCAAGAAATTCAACGAAATAAAATTTCACTAACATTTATCTCACTTTGGCAAACCAAACCACTTTTATTTCATTACCAACTCCGATAAAATACCCACACATCAATAACCTCGCAATAAAACCTCATTAACTCGACCGTCAAAAACCTAGTCGCCAAAATATCGTCAGTACAAGTGGCGCTGTCTCCTACATGTTTCCGTAACAGCACGTCTCCGCGGTGAGTGCGGGGGTCTACCGCCGGCCGGCGAGCGCGCTGGCGAGCGCGTTGGTGAGCACGCTGGCGAGCGCGCTGGCGAGCACGCTGGCGAGCAGCGCGGGGGAAGCGCGCGCCGCCGCCGCGAACATCGGCGTCAGTTCGTCCGCGTGCGCCGAGTTCTCGCCGCCGAGTGTGTGGAACTGGAAGATATCGCTCACCTGCAAGAGATTTGATTTTTGATGATTACTGATTACAATCACATCAGGTGCAGAAATGGGCACGGAAATGCGCCCTCTAACGCCCTAACTACCTTTTGTCTAAAGGCGCCCGCGGGGGCATGTCCGGGCCTCCGGATGTAATTGTAATATGTAGTCATGATTACATTTTGACCATCTCTGCCTGCACGTTAACACTTACAATTTAACAATTAAAATTAAAGTGTGGGTAATTGTATTTTGTTGTATGTACACGCGTTAAAAATTAAAGTTTTCTTTATGTCACGGTGCAATGGAAGAGCTCTCGCCGATTGGCAAGTGACGCACCGAGTAGGGAAGCAGTCATGAATAACTTGGTGGCCATATTGCACGCCCGAGATGTGGGATTGGTCTTGTAAGCCTCGTAGAGTTAGGGCTTGGTTCTTCATGATCTTATATTTTTTTAATAGTGCGAGAGATATAGTATTGGAAGTTGTGCTGACAAAAGTTCGAATTGCTTGGTCAGCTTCAGCTTCACTTCGCTTCTCTTTCACTGTTTCGAGGCAACCTAAGTCCTAAACGATTAATTAAGGCAACACAACTGTGATTAAACGAGAACGAGACTTACTAACTGGACTATTACTGACAACTAACAGGACTAACTTCCACTAACAGTCCCTTCCCCAGTCCACACATATCTACTAACGAACTAACTAACTAACGAACACCACCCGCTTACTACACTAACCATCCCAGTCCCGATATATTGTCTCATTCCGTGTCAGTCTCAGCCGTCGCGGGCGGCGCTGGGTGCCAAGAAATGAAAGAAAGTTTAGAAAAACATATTTATGTTTTCTTATAAATGGATTAGTATCGGTACCTCGTTCCATCCGTATCTGTTCTTGGCCTGCACGATCGCCTCGTACATGGTCCCGGGCTCGAGCGCGCGCAGCTCGTGCGCGACGCGGTGCGTCAGCCGCCCCGCGGGCGCCGGCGCCGGGATCACCACGTCGTGCCAGCGGCCCGGCTGCTGGAACGACTCGTTCATCTGGAACATGGCGCCGACACTTTAGTCTAGGTTTGTCGGTGAATAGTGTGAAGGAGACGGAGGGAGAGAGGGAAGGGGAGGTAGAGAAGGGTCGAGCTGAGGAGGGGGAGAATAAGTTTAGGAGGTATAAAGATATAAGGACAAAGAAGTTGTTCCGTATTGGGACGCCCGTGTGACGAAAAACTGTTCCTTCCCGGTTCGAGAATCCTGAGTTCAGTTCAGACCCCTGCACGCACTTCTAATTTTCAAAAAAATATGTGCGTATTGGAATTATAATTAAATTATCACTTGCTTCGATGAAGGAAAATATAGTGAAGAAACCTGCACACCTGTAAGTTCTCCATAACATTCTCTAAACCGCCCTCGACCAGAGTGGTGAACTATGGCCTGTACCCCTCACATTGTGGGACAGTTATGGGTTACGATGATAGTATTCTATTTTGTGTTTGATTTTTAGTACAATGTCCTCTGTGTGTGTGACTGACCGCGAGCTGTCGGTAGAGCAGTCGCAGCTCGTCGAGCGGCGGGTAGCTGTCGACGGCGAAGCTGAGCGTGTAGGCGGTGGCGGCGCGCGCGAGCGGCGGCGACGTGAACCGCGCGGGGCCCGGCCGCCCGGACACCTCCACGTGCTGGCGCGCGCGGCCCAGGCTGTTGTCCGCCACGCAACTGCGACAGGAGACGCCCGTTCAGCTTGTCACCGACTCGTTACTATACTAGAATTGTTTGTCCGTGCAGTTGGGGTCATAAATCATAGCTCGGCCTCAGCCCGGCTGGCGCGGTGAGCATGTTGCGCGGGCGCAACGCTGTTATCGTTAAAAAAAAATGAGTCATCGAAGGCTTTGAATACAAAGGGTGGTGGTGCTTTATCTATTTTTCTTTCATTTTTATCACTAACCCACATAATGTCAAAACATAACAAACTATCGATAACGCTTATCGACAACAATAATGAGCATCACTATGCCCGCCCATAAGGCCCGTGAGTGGGAGAGAGAGCGAAATACTCCGATTATTTATGACTCAAACTGCACGGACAAAATAATTCTACTATAGTTCCGGGGCTCTTTGAATGATTGGGATGTTCAGTTTTTCGGGAAGTGTTTAACGCAATAAAAATGTTGGTGTTGGAAAACGTTGGAGTCGTTATGAACTGAAATCAATGAAACGAAAAAGCGACAATAAAACTCAAAAAACAAAATAAAACAGCATTGACTTATTATTACTATGGACGTTAAAAAATGTCCGAGCCAAATGAGCAACAAAACGCTAGGAGAGCAACAATTCCGCGTTCACGACTGCAATCGAAATTAAACCGTGATGTAATGATTTTAGTGTTTAAATTACCTTGTTAACTGCACGACATGACATGACAACTGACTGGGACATTTTTTTCGCGATTTTAGTATGACACACGTACACAAGACACACAGAGTACACAAGAGATTAGCTCCGCGTGCCCCGTGCAATGACATGTACTCACGTGTAGTTCCCGAAGTCCTCCGGCTGCACGTTCGCGATGAGCAGCGTGTGGTTGTTGCCGCGCGCCGCCATCGTCACGCGCTCCGACGCGCTCAGCGGGAACGAGTTCTGGTACCACACCACCTGCACACCACCACCACGCTCACCACACGCCCGACGACCACACCGGCCGGGTGACACCCGACGCATCTACCCGTTGCCGGTCAATCGGCAACGAGTTGGTGACGCCTGGTGTTGCCGACACCACTTACCATCAGGTGAGCCATCTGCACGTTTGACTGTATAGGCCGTAAAATACAAGGAAGATGGAGGAATTCGGCTGATATAAAACTTCTGACCTGTCTTGGGGGTCACTAGCCTCTACGAGTCAACTATGAGGAGAGACCTATGCCCTATAGTGGGCCATTAATTGGTTGAAGTCAGGTAACGTCGAAAAGTGAAATAGCTTTCCGCCTCGGTTCTGCTCGTTTATGACGTAAAAGTCTTCAAGAAAAGAATGAATAGGCTTGCACTATTTATTCTTTTGATGCTTTTGATGGATCAGGGGATCAGATTAATCAAAGTAGATATTCAAAACTAAAATAATAATTTTAAATTATTATGGTAAATTGTGAAAATTTTACCTTACTACTAAAATCTTTGGTAACCATAATTTCAGCAAATAAAATATTCGTTCATTCTTTCATTCGTCTTTCTTCCATTCGTTCATTCACCCTTTCATTCATTCAAAAATGTCGCAAGGTGATACCTCAGCGGGGGGGTCGGCCAGCACGGTGCACAGCAGCTCAGCGCGGAACCCCTCGCCCGTGTGCACCCACGACCGCTCCACCGTGATCTCCGGGGGGTCTGGAAGACACATCGCATCAAATCAGTAAACTGGCAATGCAATGGTTCTCGAATCTTTTAAATACTTTAAAA
Organism: Ochlodes sylvanus; assembly: GCA_905404295.2. Lineage (NCBI taxonomy): Eukaryota > Metazoa > Arthropoda > Insecta > Lepidoptera > Hesperiidae > Ochlodes > Ochlodes sylvanus. The sequence goes on along the minus strand of FR990150.1, from coordinate 6,745,351 downwards.
AATTCGAGACGTCCCGCTAAATTCGAGACGTCCCGCTAAAATCGAGTCGTCCCACTAAAATCGAGTCGTCCCACTAAAATCGAGTCGTCCCGCTAAAATCGAGTCGTCCCGTTAAAATCGAGACATCCCGCGAAAATCGAGTCGTCCTGCCAAAATCGCGACGTCTGGCAACGCTGGTAGGCAAAATGTTATCATGATAAGAGATTGCAATTACATCTGGTGCATTTTTCCCAAAATTAAAGTGTGATTACGGATTACAATTACATCTGGTGACACGGAAATGCCCCCCAAACAACGCTCTAAATACATCAGAAGGGCCTCATCGAAACATTCCCGGCCTCCAGATGACTAAATTCTGCGCATCTTTGCTTAGAGGCTGATGGGTGTGGAACCGTTAAAAGAATGCTGGCAGTGAGTACTCACATAGCACCTGCAGCTGGAACTCGGCGAGCAGCGGCGGGCCGACGCCGTTGTCGACGGTGCAGCCGTAGCGGCCGCTGTGCGCGCGCTCCAGCCGCGCCAGCTGCAGCTGCGGGCCCTCGCCGAGACGGCTCGACGACTCGTTCGAGCCCTGGAACGACGACTGCGCTTACAGTTCACAGACTGCTCTTCGACTTATCAGCTTCAGTCGTGTTCAAGATGGAATTTAAAATGAAGAGGATTGCGTTAAACACCACAACACCACAAGTCGTGTTAGCACGCAATACGTCATCGTTGTCTTGCTTCGGTGAAGGAAGTAACCTGCATACTTGAGAGTTTTTCATAATGTCAAAGGTGAGTGAAGTCTGCCACTCCGCACCTAGTCAGTGCGGCGGTGGTGGTTTGTGCCCCCTCACATTGATTCCTCCCCGAGCCGACCGGGACAACTATGTATTGCGATGATGATGATACAACTATGAAAGCGTTGTAAAAAACTTCAATAGCGTGATTCAGTTACAGTTCATGTAACGCGATGTTGCACAGGGTTGCCGGGGCTACCAGAACTTGAGCCCTGAACGTGCGTCACGAAGCGGTAGACTCTGTAGGGGCCCTAGGCCTCCACAGCTACCAGAGCCTGTGCCGAGCGCTACTCACAATCTTGTGCCAGACGACGCTGGGCACGGGGTTGCCGGCGGCGCGGCACTCCAGCACGACGGCGCCGCCGCGGCGCGCGGCCGCGTGGCGGGACTCGGGCGCGGCGCGCACGCTCGGCGGGACCAGCACCTCCACCGTGTGCACCTGGTCGCGCGCCACGCGGTCCGAGATCTGGCACACGTAGTCGCCCGCGTCCTGCAACACGGTCAATGGTCAACGGTCGGTTACGGCTTTCAGAGCTCTACTCTACGGACGACGCGACGCTTCACCGAATTGTTTTAGCAGCATGAAAGTAAAAGCATTTTGTTTATATCATTAAAGTGAAACTTCTTGAGAGCAAAAATTCAAGGTCGTGACACACGAGTTAGGGCGTTGAACTTCGTAGATCTCTCTACTCTGTATGGACGCTCGCCATTCATCGATAGCTATGGAATAACATGTCATTCTTTATACACTTATCGCATTTATAATATTATTAGTAAGAATTTTAATCCTTATCAAAATATGTGAATAGAATATGAATTCTAATAACCTCGTCCGTTGTTTAGCCGCGTGCCCCACGAGCGGGAGGTCGGCTTGGACTCAAACATTTATGGAGGCCCTTACACCCAATGTTCCTTATTACAGTGACGTCATTAGGAATTTCATAAAGTTTTTACTCTGTCTACTTAATAAAACGCGGACGGTAGCTGACTGACAAACAACGCACGTCCTGAACCTGGGACCCCGGTGCAGGTACTAGTGTTACAATATAATTCAGTTAAAACATCAATAGTGTGGTCGGGCCCCGCGCGGAGACAGAGTGCCGGCCGTAATGACGTAATGAGCGCATTACTCGCCCGCGCGTAGGGATACCCTCTCGGCTGAAAAGTGTGGACAATTGACTGGGCGAAATAAAAATAAGTGTGCGCGTACCTACTAGTGTACTGTACACACGTACGAAGTGAAACATTCTAATGACTTGTTTTTGACGTGATAACGTCTTATAAATTGAATAACACCGGCAGCGCCCACGAAAAAGTGTCCCGTTCCGCCTAAGCCTGTGCGTGCAAGCGAGCGACAAGCGATAGAGAGTTAGACGTTATCACGTAAAATTATCGTCCGTAAACTGACTTCGACAGACATCGAGTCAAAATTTGGTTATTCATATATGAAACTTATTTGTAATTTTTGTTTTAAAAAAGTTACAAGTTATTGTATTTGAAATGACACTGGAATAATCATATTATTTCTAAAAGGTTTAGTAAAAAGATGAAAGCTTATCGAACACTTTTGTCAGTTTCAACTTTTATTCACTTTATTTCCAGACAAAAACCTGGAAAAATTCAAAACCCGAACAAAATACCAAGAGTCCAGATGTGTCCGAACAAACCCAGCAAGTTGGCAACCCTACCGCCGCTGTCACTTCATTACAGCGAAACCTCTTTCATTATCTGCAGCAATTATTACATCTTCGAGCCATTTCACCGGGCGCCGGGGCGCGGGAGTCGGGCGGCGCGCGGGCGCTGGCTGTGATAGATTGCACAGATAATATTTCAATTTCGTTCAGGTAGTTATTCAGGTTTGAAGATTAGTTTTATTTGTAGAACTAATAGCTACCATCGGCTTGGAAAACTTACGCAATAATAATACAATGTAATGTTAAACATTGAGGAGTTCGCTCTTCTAGTGCCAGTCCTGAGCGTAGTATCAGGACAAAAATTCAATTTTAATTGACCGAAATGCTACACTGTAAATTTAAAGCTTATTTCAAATGTATGCAAAGGCTCAAGGCAACCACGCTCGCTTGTTTCACCCAAGCCTTCCTTATGAATGTTGCTATCAAACACAAAAAGATTTTATGAAATCCGGCTGGTAGATACAGAGATAAGCGCGTTCAAACACACAAACAACATCATCAGCTTTATTTTATTGTAGCCCATTGTATTATTCTGATATATTCGTGTTAAGTTTCATCTAAATCCGTTCTGTTTTGCGGGATTTTGCGTGAAAGTGTAACAAATATCAAACATACGTACAACTTCAGCATTTATAATAATTATTAGTAAGATAGGCCAAAGTGAGTACTAATACAATAATTTAGTAGATCTATAACATAAATAATATTAGCCGCAAACGAAGCGATACCCCGCGTCATAACTCGCCGCAGAACAGCGCGACATTCGCAAACAAATATGTCTGCCATTTAAAAAGATGGCGGTCGAAAATTGCGCGGCAAATCGTTCTTCAGTGTTGCCGCACATAAAAAATAACGAGCAGGGTTGCCACAATGCTTTTTATGTGGTAATTATCATATTTTCTCTACGCCAATTATGTTTCGGGCCCGTGTTTAGCATTTTTTGACGGTTGTAGATATATTATCCGATGCATTTGTTTTCTCCGGAGGCGATGTTTGGTTGTAGTTTTCTTTATAGCCGGGATAAGGCCCTGTGAATAACAATTTATTGGCCAAGTACAATTCTGTCTTTGTACTTCAGGACTACCAACATTATTTATTTTTAACCCTAGACGCAAAAAGAATGAAGTAAAGTTTAGTGTGTATTATTCTGTATCGGAGCTCCTAAATAGATTAAATCCCGATAATTATAATTATCGGGATAATTATAATTATGTTCGGATAATTTTATGAATATTTATTGTTGTCCAATTCCCGCTAAAAACTAGTAAAGAAACAAGCGTGTGGTGTTGACCTGCGGGCCGACGTCCGTGATCTGCAGGTTGTAGCCGTCCACCAGCCGGAACCGCTCGTCGCGCGTCACCATCAGACTGGCCGCCGTCAGCACGGCCGGCCCGCGCCGCCACAGCAGCACCAGCGACCCTGATCGGCACACACATTGTATTTACCATTAGATATCTGGACAAGACATACACATAGACTGAGAACAGAAATTTAAAGTCGAATTTCCTCCGGGAATCGAACTTGAGACCCCCCGCTCGCACGACACGTCACGCCGCGACAGCACCAAGTAAGACAAGGTGGTAGGCGGTCACCGTTGGTCTTTAAGTGGGACAGCCAAAGTGTTTGACTTTGACCGTGGGGCACCCGATCGAGAAAGCGACCTGGGTTTAAATCACGTACTTCTAATTAAAAAATGTGCGTATTAGAAATTACTTATCACTTGCTTCGGTGTATAAACACTGTGATGAAACCTGCACACCTAAGAGTTCATAATGTTCTCAAAGGTGTTTCAGGACACGCTGTTCTCAAAGGACCACGCATTTAGGCAGCGTATGGCCAGTACCCTCACATAGTGATAGGAGAGTGCGCAGCAGTGGGACAGTGGGTTATAATGACGATGATGACGTAGCCGTTACCTAGGTTCTGCACCTGGCACGGCAGCAGAAGCGTGTCGCCCACCACCGTCCGGAAGGAGTGTCCGCGGGACAGGAACCGCGGGCCGTCATCTGCAACAAGGGGTTACCTTACAACACACGCTTCTCACCAGGAATATTATGGGCGTAGATGGAGAAGAGTTTACACCAATGGATGCTATCTATCGCACTCACATAACAAAAGGAACAACTTACGCCAATGACACGAAAAAACGAGACAGAATTATACTATGTTTTGTTTCACTTTGTGTGCCGGTTTTTTCAAGGAAAGCATACGGATATAGAAATAATATTACACCGGTATCAGATACGATTACGGGGATTATTTTGGATTCTCCGTTAGTTTCGGATAGTTTTGGTTGCGGATATTAGATAAACTTTAGAAGAGTCGCGCGCGGTCGAACGAAATCCTGTCGTAACATTTTTCATTAAGGTTCCGTCCCTAGCCGAAATTAACCGAAACTTTTATAACGGATTCAGATATTGTTACGGATAGATTTTTATTTCGAACATCCGATAGATTCGGTTACGGTTACGGAGCTCCACAGCACACATAGTTACACTTACAATGAAATCCATAAAAAGGTGGTGTAATATGTTAAAGTGAAACTTCTCTACGTACGTTGTGACTGTTATTGACCAATCAATTAGAGTTAACATTGCTCGGTGTTACGGAACCCTACGTGTGTGAGCCGGACTCGCTCTTGACAGGACAGACTCACGTGGTCTCCGTTAAATATGAATGCAACCGTTTCCCAAGTCCATTAAGAAGTTGCACTTTAATTAATATTTGGTTAATTATTAAAATTACATAAACATCTTCCTTGTCCTTCAAAGTATACCCATTGCGGTAGTAGTGACGGGTGTCGCGGCGGTATCGTTAACCTTCAAGCGGTCTGTCTGTCCGTTTGTCGACAGCAATGTCGGAGAACAAACGTTCATCTGTCATACAAATGTCTGTCTGAATATCCTGATCTCTGTGAAGTATCACCATGGTCTTGACAGGGATACTTAAACCTAAAATATAGCGTCTACAAAATTTTTCGACACAGAGCTCACTTCACTCCGTCTACTACTGCTAACTTCATCATACACCTTAGCTACTATAGCGCCGTTTTTGACTTTTTGTAGGTTTTTTGGTTGCCTCTAAAAAGTGTAACCAGCTCCACAAAATTTTCTAAAAAAATATCCAGTAAACATACTGAACTGCCATAATTTGAATTACGTTGCGGACCCCTAAAACCACGCGAGTTTAATGAAGCAATAAGCTGCGGCAAGGAATGCTAACGACATTAAAATCACCGAAATTAACTTAAAGATTTATGGCTCGTGTTCCGCTACAAAACGAAACTTAATAGCAACACCGGAAACGTCGCCGTTTATACTCACTTCCGGCGTCCATTTTGTGCGGCTACGAGATGGTGGCCGGAACCGGCGCCATTTTATTGTCGCCTGGCGTTATATTTATTGAATTGTTTGGTGGTTTGGGACGAACTGAACTGCAATGTGATTTGTTTTTGTTAGTTCGGGACTTGATATTTTCTAAAGCTAGTAACCCCACCGCTTCGATTCGGTAGATCTTTCACTTTATTTTATTTTTTTCTTCGCTGAAAACCCGTCAATGATTTGGTATTACCGATGTTCATAGGTTGGCCACTTACCTTATCAGATAGGTTTGCCTGTTTGCTGGCTTACAACAAAGAATAAGTCTCGGGGCTCCGAAACAGTCGGCCCCACGCACACATCCACCACGCGAACGCAATAAACGCTTTCGATTGGACTAATGAGACCGCAAGCCTGATTATTCGTTGTTGTGTATAATTCGTCCGTGAGTTCCGTGACCCGCTAATATTGCTGCTAATATTGGCCGCCTATTATAAAGATGTAATTAAAAAAATAGTCCAAAAAAAATGTGGAGCGTGAATTCTACGCGTAGATGAAGTGAAAATTTTCACTCTGAAATTCTTATTTAAATTGATTATATTTTTACTATATTTTTGTATAAACTTTATAAAAGTTCAAGCTACCACACACGTCCTTTTCGTTTTTGTGTTAGATATATTATCGACGCAATGTCGTGGTCACCTTTCTTTACGTCCCGGAAGCGGACAGTGGCACAACTTCCTTTCCATTAGTTTGGTGCGTGTGGCGGGAAATGCAATGGCGTTGTAAATCTTGATGAATGCAGGGTACCGGGGGTGGTTAACTGATACGTAAATTACATCGGAGCCGACAATATCGATTTCATTCACCAAATGCGTTATAATGGGAATAGGTCTTTGCATTTTCTTCCATAATAGGCAATTAAAAAAACCAAGGATAATAAAACAATGGGATACATTTGGTGTTGTAACCTCAGATATATCCGCAATTCAATTACATCAATCGATCGCTAAATGATTTGAGAATTTATGAGTTTTGTATAAATAATAAAGAAGCCAAAGACGCGCCGCCATTTTGAAAACTCCATTCAAAGAAATATTAGCCGTTACGTACATCGTGTTCACGTTAAACACATGGTTTCGGATTTCGTAGACAAATAGTTTGGCCATGACCGTCCGTCCGCAACTTGGCCCTGAGACTCTATAATAGAAGGCTGTAATTTGGTATGTTTAACTAGGAAAAGCTGACAGCCTCACAGCGGCGGTTTGCGTGTTATAGGTAGTTGTAGGTGGATGGGTGACTGCTAGTAGTAAAAATTTCTTGAGCGTTTTCGTGCCTCGGAGGACACGGAAAACCGTATAATGGGTTTTTTATAAAATTAAGGTAGCAAACGAGCATACAGCACCACCCTTTCGCTCTCGCCCGCGACAACTGTGTCCGACCATTCGAGTCTTGTTCTACGAGTATATACAAGACTCGAATGGGGACCAGGACAGGTTAGTCCGGTTAGGTGACGGTGTTAGAACATTAGTTAGTTAGTTCATTATGAAGTATCAGGACATCAGTCCTGATACTATAGGGGCTGTTAGTGATTAGTTAGTCCTGTTTGGTTGTTGTTACCAAAAGTCGAGTTAATAATTGTTAGTAAGAGTCTCGTTCGGCCACAGAGGTGTTGCTACCCTTTAGGACTGAGATGGTCGCCTCTAATGAAGTGTAACCGGGGCGGAGGTACCAGGGGATAATGAATGTGAGCGACTCACTCCGATTGCTCTGCGCGTAGGCAGCCACCAGCGCTGCGGCGAGGACCAGCCAGCCAGCCTCCATGGTCTAGGCTACCCTCTGCCCGTCCTCGTCGTACGCTGCCTCATCTGCAACAATAGAGAGAGATGGTTATACTGCTAGTACAGCTACTGTTAGCTGGCAAACGCTTTTATTCTGCACCAAAAAAGAAACAAGTTTAGTGACTATGTTGTTTGTCGTTTAGGAGTCCCGCTGACTGACGTCAACAACATTGGAAACTTTACGTAAAACAGGCTATAATAATTTAATTCGTTTTAAAAATATAGGCTTGTTTTCGAAACTAAAGCAATATGCAGAATTTCAGTTCTGTAGGATAATCATGGACGTATTTTTTTTTGCTACTGTGGCGACATCGCACTTACGTCACACGGAGACGTCAAGACAACCCTGAATCACGCTTTCGAAGTTTTCTCCACCGCTCGTAGAAGTTCCGAACGTGAACAGTCGGAGAGCGGCCGCTGTTCATGACACTCGCCTACAGGGAGATCTGTCTTAGGTAAACTGATGACCAAGACGTCATGTGGCAACTTGGCACACACGTCACGATTTTATTGTAAAAACATACACTAAGCCCCATAAAAGAATATATGTTACCTACGTAGGTGATAAGACGACACAATAACTAACTAAAAAGTAACAAAAGTAGTAAAAAAAGTATCTAACAAAAGCAGTAACAGACTAACAGACATTGTAAATATAAAAGCTTTTAAAAACAATAAACTCAGTCGATAATTGAATCTCGCCGCAGATAACTAAGTCACAGCGTGTTGATGGGGCCGCAGATGTCGCGGAGCCAGTCGCTGCGGGGGCTGCTGAGGGTTGCCATTCAGAAAACATCGACGTTTTCGCGATGTGATAATTCGAAATATTGCATCAATTATATCCGATGCATCGAGTAACGGAGTCAGGATAAGTTCTGAATGGATAGTCCATTCAGAACTTATCCTGACTCCTTGATATGGCAATTATTTCAAAAGAATCACTCTTTCTCATTCGTTCTTTCGTACACGTTTCCATCTAGGTCAATATATTGTCGAATACGCTGAAGTAGACAGTATCGATGAACAATAACAGCCAATATTTACTGTTTCGCCTGTTTTAAAACGAACATTCAAATCACAACAACAAACATTTTCTTTAGATATCGAAATCGAATGTAAATACATCGATACATCGTAGACATCGATGTCTACCGGACCGCTCTAGAACAAATTGAGTGGAATTTGCAATATGATAAGACAAAGGCAGACTCACAGATTGGCGATTTTTTCATAAATCATTTTTATTACGGCTTTTAAGAGGTCATAAAATTGTTTATGAGGTCAATGTTTTTTAGTTTTTCTTGTAAGACTACTTAGATATACTATGCGTGTAAAATAGTGGATTTTGACTACAATGAAATATAGATCAAACTGTTGTTAGCTTAAAAGTATGTATTTTTTTAAATCAATTTAGCCCACACATTATTTTAAAATTATTTCGATTTTTATTAAAAATCGATAATAAAATGATGAATTTTTCGTGTTTGATCACGTGATCGAAAACACGCGGTTTGGCTGAATGACGTCACATGCTATTACTGCTTACTATACGCAATGACAGCATTGACAGCTTAGTATGGTTATTTGAGCAGGTGACGTCATGACCTGTTTAAAATGGGGTATTAGCGTTGTGGCGGCTTTTTTGTTCATTTAAACTTTGATGGTGATTTTCATAGAAAATAGAGATATTTACAAAGAATTAACCAAACTGCATAATGTATTATGTTATATTGAACAATTTGAGTTATTTTTCTAAAAGGTGTCAAATACCCTATTAGTATTTTTATCTCGTAAAGAAGTGTAGGTACTGTAATGTGTTTAACAATGTGTATGTGCTAAAAGAGACAAAATATCTTGCTTAAATACTTATTTTATTCTTATGCCACATCTTTTCACTTCGACCAAGGGCGCGGTAAGAGAGCTGTCAAACTCGCGCTAGTGCTGGGGTTACATCGGCGCGGCCATAGTGTTGCTCATTATCCCCTGTTCCGGTATTTCATCTTACAGTACGTATGTGTATGTGTGTATGTTAGTTCTTTTGAGGCGCTCTAGAGACCATCCGCAAGCCGACTTTGATTCTTACGTCAATCGATTGGTCTTCATCTTGACAGTAAAACAACGGGTTGCACTCCGGGTGTGCCGGCCGAAATGAAAACTTGAACATTAACGTTGTGCATAAGGAACTTATACCTGCTGAGAGTGTACAAGCCCATCACTATTTTATTCACAACACGATCCTATTGAATATTTTAAATCGGCTGAACGCAAAAACCTCCCCAACTACGCAAGTACATCCAATTAGGGGATGCAATAAGTCACCCCCGTAATGCGTTTACAACCCCGACCAACGCGAGGGGTGGATACGGGGGCGGTCTAAACGTTTCTTTAAGATTATCAAAAGTTGCGAAGTGAAATATTCTATTTGCTATTAATAACTTCGTGTTCATTTCGGTCCAGGATACAACCCTGACAAATAGGAATAAACTCGAATATATTAAAAATTTATAAAAAACATAAAAGAGAGGTGTCAAGGGACACCCGGATGGAACGAAGTTCCTTTCGATTAATTAGTATTAACAAATATAATGTAATATAAACTTAAATAACAATAATAATACTACTAATAATATAATAAATACTTAATTTAAACTTTCTATCTAAATGAATATTCTTAGTTATCGATAAATATAAAAACTAACGCGCGTGAAAATAAATTCGTGCACGGGTTACGTCTAACAATTTTGGAGTGCGGTTTCTAAGGGACAGGTTTCCCGAAGCGAAGCGAGGGCGGGTTTTCTAGTATAATAATTTTTAGTTTTAACAAACTTAAATATAATTTTTAGACTGCGCGACGCACATCCAGTCCGAGAACAGAATACCCCGGCCCTGGTGTGAAACTGTGTAAGGCACAAGCTCTCGTGGCCGAAACGGTACGATACGAAATAAAAGCTACCGTTGTGCCCGGTCGGGCGGACAGTTACCGACTTCAAATTTACTATTTCTATAAGCTGATAGACCGTCGACTGTGCCAAATGGGGTTTAGCTCGCTGCGAGCCGCCCGCCCATCATCAGCTCAAATTGAGCGTACTCTGCACTTATTATGGATCGAGAATGCCGGACTAAGCTAGCAAAAACACTGCTTGGGAGATTGTTGCCGCTTCTTCCGACTAAGGGTAGGGATTTGTGCAAGCGATGGCATAGATTGATTTTTGATGTGTTTGTAAAAACCAATTACCTAAATAAAAATAACAAAAAGATTGGAAGCTTATTATGAAACCTTGTTCACACAAAAGGAAAGAACAACTGCATCAATTTTTAGAGTTCCGTAGCGAACGGATGACTTGATGATTCACTTGACCGATTTATTAACTTTTAAGTTCGGTTTACCATTACAACACGTTTTTTAGTATTATTTTAACTATAATTTATTTGAATTCTTTACGAGTACGTGTGACTTCCATGAATGTGTGTGTCTCACAAACCATAACCAGTTGTGTATGATCATTTGTCAATCAACAGCATCCACCGTCCACCGTCCAACATCCACCGACCACCGACCGCCTCCAACTATGTTTAAACAGTGAACAATTGAAAAATATTTGCCACTTTCACAATACACTTCCTGTTCACCTGTCGCACTACGCGCGATAAGTTTCGCATCGACAAGGTAGTGTTTGAAGCGATACTTTTGGTTTTTTATGTGATTTAAACTTTTTTTTTATATTTGCATTTCGCACTCCTTCTATTTTAACTATAAGTGTGCCAAATTTCATAATCCTCCGTCCGCGCAATTTTCGTATAAAGGGGTAAGTACAAAGTTTTTGCATCACATATTAATATTTATTTATTACTTTTTTAATCGTGTGTAAGTACGCTCAAATGTTGTTATTACTTCCAATTATCTATCTATCTCTGATTAAGTTATTATTTTTTCTTGGGAGGAATAAATTACCTTAAATCGTAAACTTCTATATGAGTGTATTACTAAGTGTTTATTATTACTATTTGCATGATTATAAAAAAAATGATTCAGTCTCGTTACCCGCCGACGGTGCGACCACCCGCCGCCACCCTCGTCGGCCCGAGCTATCGATCGGGGTGGTTATTACCAGCGATTATTTATTTATTACACATACATTTGTTCGGAGGGTTGCGAGCGCACCCCTTGCTTTTTGATATCACTCGAACCGACCTGCGTCAAGTTTTATTTTAAAGACTACATGATGAGTTGTGTAGTTCCCTGTGAGCTTTGACTATTATAAATGCGAAATTACTTTAAAAACTCATCGCGGATGGTGCAAATTTTATTATGATACAGGTACTCACGATATGTATTTTGTACGCCGATATTTCGAGCCAGTTCCTTGGATCTTGGTCATGGTTGATTTGCGGCGGCGCGGCGCGGAGAAACTTTTGACATTTAGGTCGCAGTTAAAAAGTAAAGGAATTAGAAAGAATTGAACCCGCGACCGATCATTCCCGGACGTCGACTGTAATGACCACAATAACAAACATATTGTAATCACCACGGGAAACTTCATTTTAAAATATTCCCGCGCGGGATTAATTGTTGCAGGGATTAATTTGTGTAGTCCCGCGGGACCGGGACCGTGGGACCGGGGTCGCGCGGGGGAGGGAGGGGGAGATCTGCCGGAACTTGTCAAGTCAGATTTTTTAACCCCCGGCTTAAGAAGGGTGGTTTGTTTATTAAATTGTGAATAGCGATTTGGTTTTTATTTGCGAACGGCGTGCGGTGGAAGGATGTTTTAGTGTTAAAAGCTTTTTATCTGGCCACTAGCGGACCGGTCCTCGCATCTGGTCGGGAAATTGTTCTTGACATTTAAAAATATTAAATATTTTCCCAATTTTCCAACATCTTTCATTGATGCTCCGCTCCTATTGGTCGGAGTGGGATGTTATATAGCCTACTAGCGACCCGCCCTCGCTTCGCTTCGGGAAACTTATTCCTTCGGTTTGCAAAGATCATTATATATTTTGGATAATTCACACTATATCTTTATATTTTTAGCCTATGTGTTATTCTGATGTGTAAGCTATATTATAGTAAAGTTTCAGCAAAATCCGTTCGGTAGTTTTTGCGGGCAAGAGTAACAAACAGACAGACAGAGTTACTTTCGCATTTATAATATTACTAGCGACCCGCCCTCGCTTCGCTTCGGGAAACTTATTAGTTTCATGGTTCTTTAAGAGATGGCGCTAGGCGTTCTTATTCTTTAAGTTAGGAAGGTTCACCCCTAGATGGCGCTGTGCTTAAAATCCGAAGAAATCCCATACAAACTTTCAACCTTTATTTCAACCTCTTCATCCCTTTTTGTCGCAATAAAAGGTAGCCTATGTCCTTTCTCAGGGTCTAAAGATTGTCTGTGTCAAATTTCATCAAAATCGGTTGAGAGGTTTAAGCGGGAAAGCGACACAGACAGACAGACAGACAGACAGACAGACAGAGTTACTTTCGCATTTATAATATTAGTAGGGATAGTAGGGAAGTAGGGATCACCGTCGGCTACTACCGACCACTAGTTTCGGTTTGTTTTACATTTATAGTTTTGGTGGCATATTGATTTACATAAACAGAGACGTAGCTACAGATCAAATTAATAAAACCGTATTAAATCAGTTCAGTGTGAGTGTTCGCATGTGAGGGTTCTGTATGAACTATATTGAGTGAGTTTCCTTTTAAAACAACAGACTCTATAAGTTGATCTGTCCATCTGTTGACCAGCTGTTAGTAAAAAGCATAACAAATTGTCGATCCCCGTCACGGCAGCGTGCACACCCTACATTGATCCGAGTGCTCGTGTCGCGTGACGTCACGACGTGCCCGTCACGTGCCGACGTCACGGCGCGGCCCGACCGACGTTATGTTCGGTATTGAACCTTCACAGCGGCCCGTGACCGGCGACCCGTCAGCGCTCAAATAATCTGTAGTAACAATAAAACTGTACCAGGGTATACTTAAGTAATCTGGTAATTAAAATTTTACATATTTATTCATTTTTGGATTGATTTTGAGATAGATTGATCGATATTAAAGATCGGTACGCTGCAAATTTTTAATTATTGCCTGTGTTTATACGCTCATCTCGCTACAACCACGGGATTATCATTCCAATTTTCCAACTATAAAATTAAGATTGATAAAGCGATTTTTATACCCTTAATGGAATATTACTCCAAAATTTTTTAGTTAAATGTCTATAATGTGAAAAAAGTTTCACTTTTAACGTGGTTTCATAAAACCACACAATCCTTTTTTATTTATTTAATTCTTTCACCAACAATGTACACACTTACACAACCACATGAGAGGAAGATTGTATGAATACAAGATGAGTGTCACCTCAATTAAACTAATATTACAGACAACAGTACATAATCATATTAAGTAATAAAAAATCAAGGAGATGCGTGTCACATAAATTCATAAATCCAATTGCAAATAAAAAATCTAAAAAAAATATCTTATATTTAAAAAACAAGAAGAGAAAAATACAATGTCAATTGTTATAATACTTATAATATATTGAAGTATCGTTACATTATTGTAATCCAATATGGCGGCCAGTGATAGCAGTAGCGACACGTGACCTGTGTCTGCGGGGACACTGGGGTGGAATAGTTTATTGGTAATCGGATTATTTTCAACTGTTAAAAAACTAAATCTGATGCGACGTAGCGTGTCACTTGATGTTCATTATTGGATTAGAAAAATATATAAGTATATTTGTAAATAACCAACAAACAAACAAAAATGCATTTATTTGCTCTCAGAAAGGTTACACTACAAAATACAGGGTGTTATAAATGCAAGTTCTCATGTAAGTATATACATATTATGTACTAACAAAGACAACACAAGCGGTTAAGCGAGCGATGATCTGAGAAGCGGAATGAAATCTCAGACTACCCTCCATTGTTTGATGTGACAAGGACACAAGGAGTGCAGCAACAAATTGGTAAAGCAATCATTTTTCCACTGTTTGAACTTGTCAGATCAAACGTTATCCCCCCTTGACACGGTTACCATCTTAAATTTTGAAAATTCCGGCAATTGATCACCCGTTCAAGGGTTTCTGGGTTCGATTTCCAGCGAGACGAAAATTTTAATGATATATTGAATGGTAATTGTGATTTTAAATGTTTGGGTCTCTTTCTGGGTGTACAAAGTACAAGTATGTGGGTATATATTTAATTTGTTGAAGACTTAAAGAAAGTTTGGACAATTTTAAAAAAGCTCAGATATTTTACTTACAATAACATTTTATGTTTTTGGAACGAAGTTCCTTATCGCGCGTTGCGAAGGGGGGCTAGACGGAATTCATACGAAAAAAGTAGTAACGACACTTTTTGCTATATATATACATAATTATACTATATTTACAATTCCTTCACTACTTAATCGTAAGGAACTTCGTTCCATCCGAGTGTCCCTTGACACCTCTCAAGTTTTTTTTTGTTTTAAATTTAATTAATAATAATAACATTGTACAAGGATCCACTGTATCGCGCGGCATGGACAACACTAACTCATCACTAACACCCACGATCAGAGAATATACATTTATCTGCCACATCAACATCTGCCGGGAATCGAACCCGCCACTACCAACGAGGCTACGGGTTGTTTATTCGGAATGTGCTACAAATTGGAAAAGCAATCATTATTCCACCGGTTGGGGTCGTCAGATCAAAACGGTGTTCCCCTCGAGCCCGGAGCACCCCGGAGCCCCAGTACTATCGATGACGCGCCACGTGTCAACGCAACGTACCGTCGTGTGGCTTTCAAACGGAAACATGTAATTGCCATGCGATGTAAGGGTCACTAATGGTGTCCCCAGACGATCATGCGGCATGACATGCCTTACGTGGTGCCATGCATGCATGAACGTTTAACTGTATTGCTTACGAATGACACGGACATGCACGCATGCTCGTATTTAGAGCGGCATATCATGCAACAGGTCAAACGACGTCAATGAAGTGTGATAAAATGATTATAGCATAACATGCATGACATGCATTTTAAGGTGGCCCTACAAGATCATGCGGTCCATCATGCAGCATATAATTCACGTAACATACATACATGTCATGCCGCATGATCGCCTAGGGTCTAGGGACACCAAACAGTCCTTGCCGCAGTCCACATACCTACTTACGAAGTTACCAATTAATGTTCTAACGCCATTTGCTAACTGGACTTACTAGCCCAGTCCGGAGTCCCGATGTGAGTCTTGAGTCCCTGTTACTGAATTTTGTTATCATTGGTATATTTTTGATTGCCTCTCACTATACACCAAAATTTAGTCATATTTACGTCAATTGTAAAAAATGCAAGTCTTGCACACTGACCGCAAAGCTTTTGAGATTCCGTGCCCCCTTAATTCTACATTAATTATATTTAACCCAACCCCATGCTGCATATGGAATTGACAGGTTTTTACACAATTCCTATCTGACCGCATTATGGTGTTTCCCAGGCGGACGGGCCCCCCGCGCCGCGGCGCCGGGGCACGTGTCCCATAAATCAAGGCACAAAGCATTCTCGGGTGACCACGCGTGAGGCACGGTGCTGTCTGCTCTAATGCTAATTTTATTCAGTCCATAGCTTTTCCAAACGGATGGCTTCCGGACGGATTTTTGTACGGACTGACTAGAACTCTGCTGTGGTTTGGTTTGAAGGGGATTTAGAATTTACTTAAGTAATTGAAAATATCTTGTAGAAAAAAAACTAAATGAGGAGATGAGATGAGAAATATGGTGACTGAGATAAAAATAAATGAAATAAGTAGTAAAAATCTGTTGTCGACATCGAGGTGCTGCCTTAGAAAAGGCAAATTATATAAAAGGTATATAGGTACTTTAGAATATATTATATTTCAACTTGACGTATAAACATGAAATTTGTCATCAAGGTAGTTTTTATATAGTAGGCGTCCACTAAGAACGGATTTTGTCATATTCCACCGCTAAGGGGGTCAACTTAGCGATGTAGTATTGTTTGAAAATCAGTTAAAAATACTTCAACGCGGGCCAAGCCGCGGGCAACAGTTAGTATAATATAAAACATAACGTAAATTTTTTGGAGTACACTTTTAATTAATAGTGTCCAGACAGGCAAAGCGGGTATTTTCGAAGTGAATCATTTGTTCTAAAGTTACTCTGTTTTCGGGCGAGCTTCGTGAGCCAAGTGTCATGTTAAGTGCGACAATTAATGTTACCAATTACCAGGTTAATTATTATACTTGTCACTATTAAAAACTGGCCAAGTGCGAGTCGGACGCACACGAAGGGTTTCGTACGGTGCAATAGTTACGTAAAAAGTATTTGTAACGAAAATAAAGAATTGCTTATTGCAATATAACCAATTAACATTACAAAAAAATTGGTTGTCTGTAAAGTCGGTTTACTGACGATAGTTGAACGTGACAACGTCTTAAGAAAATACTGATGGAATGGTAGCATTTTTCAAAAGAAAATTTTAATTTCATTTGTTTAATAGATTTGTCAATGTCAATTATAGCATAACCTACAATCGCTGCACTGGCGGACCGATGCTATTCATTTTAATGATGAAAGCACGAATATTCGACAATATAATTATCACTGAATATATAATTAATATCGAAAGAATCATTACCTTTATCGCTGTAATTATCGTTGCTATAAACAATTGACACCACATTCACTTTTCACTGCACTTGATACTCGATCAAAACATATAAATGTACTATAGTATAGCAGCAAGCAAGTAGGAGAGAGACGGATGTCGGACGCTGCCGAACGCTGCCGAACGCTGCCGAACGCAAAGGCCGATTGCTACGCCGTTACGGTAACGACGGTAACGACGCATGAGTCATGTTTTTTCATGCGTGCCACCGGCTCATCGAATTATAAGACGTTGTCACGTCAAAATTACATTTACATTGTAAACATTTCAAGACTAATTATTACGGTTCAAGAGATACAGTGAGACACACACAGACAGTCGTACAGACAACGGAGTCATCTTTCCGTGAAACTGCTTTCTTTCTTTTTGAAGTGAAAACTTCTTTAGTATCGTTGTGACTTGGAAGTCGATCAAACGGAAATGACGCGCAAATGTAACGAAACGGAAATGAAAAAGAGTCAAAATGGCGGCTTACGTAAACAAAGCAAAACATCATCATTTGGACAATATTTGGACAGTATTCGTTGGTTTGAGGGTTTCACTTCTAGCACGTGTGAATTGCACACAATTTCATTTTTTTTTCGGGCCAACAACTAATCAGTGAAGTCTTTGGTGTTACTGAAGTCCTCGTGCGTCGGGGATCAGTGTTCACTGACCATCAGGTTCGTCTGATCTTTTGTCAACTAATCACATCATGGACAACTCTCAGGTGAGCAGGTTTCTGTGACCGAACTAGAACGAGACTCTTACTAACAATTACCAACTGGACTATTACTAACAACTACTAACAGAACTAACTATCACTTACAGTTCTTGTCGCAGTCCTCGTAAGCTAACATACTAACCAACTAGTGTTCTCCTAACCGGACTAACCATCCTAGTCTATATTTGAGTCTTGTTCTGTGTCGGTCACAGTTGTCATGGCGGCAGCGGGGGGATGCTGCATGCTCGTTTGCTATCTTAAGTCCATAATATCTGGATGACCGAGCTTTGCTCGGTTTTTTTATATATATAAATTGTGTTTTTTGACTTCGTGTTACTTAACAACGCCATCTGCTGTTGTGTCGTTAAAGCAATTAGTTGCTCACAAAAAAGTATTATTATTCGCCAATAGATGTCAGGAAGAGTCATATTTTTTAGTTTAAATTGGGACTACAAAAACACGAATAAAATGACATTTTCTAAAAATGATTCCTAGCTAGATCGATTTATCGCCCCCGAAACCCCCTATATACTAAATTTCATGAAAATCGTTGGAGCCGATTCCGAGGTTCCAATTATATATATATATACAAGAATTGCTCGTTTAAAGGTATTAGATATAAAGAGAAGCGTTCGTTTTAACCCACCCTATTCGGGAGTTCAACTCGCTCTCTGATCTCCTACCCAACGGAACCCAAAAAATAGAAGCTTAAAATAACATTTAGGTTTATCAAACAACACTTCTAAATTACAAAATTAGGGCCAAGTACCTGCCTACTTGGCACGCGTCGCTTAACAATGATTAACGAGTGGGTAAACAGTAATATTGTTGGTTAAATATGTACGTGTAGCTTGTGTTGTGAGGTTGTAGTTTCATTGTAGCTTGTTAGGGCGTCAGGAGGTGTGGCGCCCCTCGTTTGCAGGTAAATAACTTTAACAAAACAAAAACCCGACTTCTACATCTAAAAGTAATAAAATTAATACATCATTAACGTAGTCGAAGTAATTAAATATCCACAAAAAAAACTAAATGTGGCACTCGGAGACTGCCGCGGTAAAGCTATTGCATAGCATTTTTTATCAACTTATGCAATTATAATTATTAGAAGTTATATAGTTATATCAGAACAGCGCCATCTAGTTTGTAGAAAACATACGTACCATACCTTAGTATTAAGGTACTAGATGGCGCTGATTGGGGGTGTTAGGTTTTTTCGTTACGGAATTTCGGGATTCGGTCCCCACGCTCAAGGCCCGCGATAAAAGCTATGCAATCGCTTAAAACATAAATGGGAAAGAAAGACAACTTCTTACTATGAAATTTGCAAGATAAGGACTGAGATTTCAGGATTCTGGATCCAGAATACTGGACACCAAGTTCTTTCAAAGTTCCTCCATTCATAACGCCTGTCATGTCATGATGGAGACGACACATTGGACACAATCAATATTATCTCTCGTCCCCAAAACATACTCAAATCGTACCGTCTCCACACCGTACGTCTAGCTTGCGGTAAATTCATTAATTTATCACACAAATATTGAATATTCCGTAACCCTCCGCTTGCTTTACGTAATATCGTAGCGGGATCGAGGTCGGCACGTACGATCCAATAATCAAAGGTTATTCATACCAATTTAAATATTGTTGAGAGAGACATCAAATGTCTATATAACATTATAAAGCTGAAGAGTTTGTTTGTTTGTTTGTTTGTTTGTTAACAAATGAAAAACCTCACAATGGCATCCAACAAAATATCTATGCACGTACAAAACCTTGACCAGCACCGGATCACTAATTACGGTATGTTAATGTGCGGAGGGGTGGTCGGTGGTAGCACCGTCGGTCGCGGCCGCGGTCCGTCAGATAGCGCCACTGATGTATGGCGCGGGGGGGGGGGGATGAGTTATGACGTCACTGCGATAACGGTTTGGCGGTGTAAAAACTGTAAAAAGTCATTTTTGGGATAAAAATAAACGCTTACAGTCATATACTGCGGAATGGGGTTCGCTAGGTCGTGAGGCATGGACACATCGCTAACACCGACCTACGATAAGATAAGACGAAGAAAAGAAGATAAGAGAAGATGAACACAGTTCGACTGTACAGGTGAACGTGTCTGGTACACCCTGGCGTGTGGCTAGCGTTAGGATATCGGCCGTTCGTAGGATCTGCGGGAGGAACGGGGATGGGGTTTACGAGGGTATAAGCATTGATTCAATCAATCACAATTGTAATGAAATTTCGAGTCACTTAATTACTGAACATAGCGTTCACATTGAAACCCGGCTCCGCGCCGCCCGCCCTACACCAGCCGCGCCGCCCGCCCGCCGCCAGCCGCGCCGCCCGCCCTCCGCGGTTTCATAACAGAATCATGAATGGCAAACACGGCGCAATCACTCGCGCGCAATGAATTTACACGTCGCCTGTAGTTATAATATTAACAAAGCTAATATTATCCGTACTAATATTGTAAATGCGAAATCTGTCTGTCTGTATGGGACCTTTCTAACTTAATCTGGTGAACCAGTATGGATGTATTTTGAGATGTTGGTTTCTTATAGAGACAACGCGTTGTGGTGTGACCCTAAAAAGTTTTTTAAGCTATTGCATAGCCTTGAGCGTGGGGACCGAATCCAGAAATTCCGTAACGAAAAAAACCTAACACCCCCAATCAGCGCCCTCTAGTACCTTAATACTAAGGTATGGTACGTATGTTTTCTACAAACTTGATGGCGCTGTTCTGATATAACTATATAACTTCTAATAATTACAATTGCATTAGTTGATAAAAAATGCTATGCAATAGCTTTACCGCGGCAGTCTCCAAGTGCCACATTTAATTTTTTTTCATTAGGCAGCATTCATTTATGTATTTTATAACTTTGTTTCCTTTGATGAAATATTATGTGATACTGATTTTTTTGTACATTTAAAACATTGATCAGATTATTTATGCATTTAAGAGATTATGTACATAATATGTGACCGATACAGATCAATAACATCGGGACTAAATTGGTTAGTCCGGTTAGCAGACGGTGTTCGAACATTAGTTGGTTAGTTTGTTAGTAACTATGAGGACTGGGACAGGGACTGTTAGTGATAGTTAGTCCTGTTAGTTGTTAGTAATAGTCTACTTAGTAGCATTTATTTATTTATTTATACTTTATTGTATAAACCTAGGTAGTTATAAAACTTGAGAGGTGTCAAGGGACACCCGGATGGAACGAAGTTCCTATCGATTAATTAGTGAATGAATTGTGAAAAAAATAATATAAACATATATATACATATATGTATATATAACTATTATGTTTGTTATATTATGCGCACGCCGCACAGCTTACAATAGCTTACTATAGCAAAAAGTGTCGTGACAACTTTTCGTAAGAATTAAAAGTGTCCTGACAACTTTTCGTAAGATTTTTTTCCGTCTAGCCCCCTTTCACAACGCGCGATAAGGAACTTCGTTCCAAAAGGCGGCTTTATGAATAAAAGCATTCTCTACCAGTCAACCCTGGGTGCAGGTGAAACATTGTGATAGCTAACATATGGGCATCGTAAAACGCACTCAAACATAAATAGCCCCTGAAGATAAATTCGTTAGTGTGCGTAATCTCATCGTTCCAAAGAGCCATCGCACGTCACATTTCAGTGTAATTTCACCTTCCAATTTTCCACATAGAGGTTGAAATTTCCAAACTCGATTTAACCTTAAAACGTACCGAAATCATTACAACCCCCCGGCGCTCCCCAATAACATTATTCAATCAGGGCCCGTGTTGGAGCTATTTGAAATTTTGATGGAGAACTTGCAATATGGCGACGATCTAGCCCCGTCCAGCACACAACCAGTTTAATATGACCCGGGTCGTGGCAATCTTGCTGCACACTTGTGGCAGGTTTGATGTGTTAGATGAGAATTTTTACAAGCTTCTATTTGTTGTGCATTCAAAAATGACGTTCATCAATGTATCAGTGATACGTATTTTGAATTTTTAAGTTTTGACGTGACAACGTCTTATAATTCGATAGAGCCGGTGGCACGCATGAAAAAACATGACTCATGCGTCGTTACCGTAACGGCGTAGCAATCGGCCTTTGCGTTCGGCAGCGTCCGACATCCGTCTCTCTCCTACTTGAGTGAGCGATGCGTCTGCGTGGACAGCTGCTATACTATAGTACATTTATATGTTTTGATCGAGTATCAAGTGCAGTGAAAAGTGAATGTGGTGTCAATTGTTTATAGCAACGATAATTACAGCGATAAAGGTAATGATTCTTTCGATATTAATTATATATTCAGTGATATATTGTCGAATAGGTATTCGTGCTTTCATCATTAAAATGAATAGCATCGGTCCGCTAGTGCAGCGATTGTAGGTTATGCTATAATTGACATTGACAAATCTATTAAACAAATGAAATTAAAATTTTCTTTTGAAAAATGCTACCATTCCATCAGTATTTTCTTAAGACGTTGTCACGTTCAACTATCGTCAGTAAACCGACTTTACAGACAACCAATTTTTTTCAATAGGGTTGCGCTCCGCCGCAGTCGATCAACAAAATATTAATTCTCGTGAAGTTCCCAAACTTTAAAGTTCCCCGTACGGGGTAACTTTGACCCCATTCACTTCTTTCCCCGTCTTAGATTTACGGCATCGAATTCCGCTGTCGAAGGAATTTCATTAATATCCTTAATTTTATCATCGGAATTTATTAAGAACTTCCGAAATTTATAAATACTCGTAGGCTTGAGACGTATTGTTCGGTTGATAGCGGAGTGGTTTGAGAAATTCATTTTATAACCGAATTTGACTGTATTTTTTTTATGTATGTTATCTAATAACGATGTGTGACGATGACGCGAGTTCCATGTTTTTTTTTTCACCCAAAACATGCTCAACGCGTCTAAAGAAGTTTCATATTGCTTTACAAAGACGTGTTTTTAGTATTTCTAACTAAATATTTATTAGTTTATAATTTGAAAATAACTTTAAAATACTTACCGAGTTAAGTTTCAAACTGCAAACGAACCGAACCTTGTGAAATCTAGTCTAATCACTTTAACCTTTACCCTGTTATCAATTATTTTTTTATCACTGAATTCACACAACATATAGAATAGGACGCACTGTTAGATTAGCTTAAATATTATTTTAAGAATAACTAAATATATTTAAATTAATTATTATCACTGTTTAATTCAGCAAAAACGAATGCACTATATTTTTTTCATCTCATCACTAAGTTTTTAAATTAAATGCCACAGACGTCGCTCTTTTGGCCAACACTTAATCTCTTTCAATTATCTGTGTACATAACCAGCAAATGACAGATGACTTAACGTCTTATTTTGGCGCCAAATTATTTGCAGTATGAAAAGGCAATTATTTTTGAGTTGAATAACGCGTGCCGACCCCGTGGTAGCGCACACAATACTAGCATCCCCCATGTGATACAGGGGTGGTTCTGAGGGGTTGTGATCAAAACTCTATGGAAAGTAGGGTAGACTGGGTACGGTTGAAACATTTTAGCGTTTATCATGTATAGCATCAGAATTAGGATAGCTGGCGATGACGGAAATATGTTAAATGAAAGACCGTATATCCGTCTACTAATGGGCAATGTTATTTGAGATCACTGTATTATATTTTCTGTATAAAATCATATTTAAAAAAAAACGTAATTTGTTTCAACCGTCCCCATGCCAGGGTCGGTTGAAACAGTGCCTGGGGTCAATTGAAACATATGCAAATAATACAAAATATCAGAAATTTTCATGTTTTATTAATAATCTAATAACGGTGACGGTAATTTTTATCAACAGTATTAATCATAAACTAGATTTTATAAAAAACTAAAGACTTATTACATCTATAACAATTAATATTTTTCCACACCACAATATTTTTACAGGATTTCTTTTAATAAACATGCGAAACCATTCTTCGCCAGCCATTTCGTTGTCATCCCAAGTACGAGGTCGTGATAAGTCGTTGTTGACGGTTAATTCGTATGCCAATTTCCTAAATGCCTTTTTAGTTAGGAGATATCTGCACATCTAATTATATATCTGCATATCTAATTATATATCTGCAGATATATAATTCATTCACTATAGCTAAGAGGGGCCGGAATAATTATGATATATTTTAAAATTTTCGAAAAAAAATGTTAAAAAAAATTATATGGTCCAAAAAAATGCACCAAAAAATTTTTTTTCGATTTAGTATTACTTAGAATCACGGTCCGAAAGCGTGGTTACAAGGTTTCTGTTTGAGCCCCTAACACCCTGTATATCTCAACAGGGAACAGTGGTTCAATCCAATTTTTCTGCTGCTGTTCTTAAAGATGATTCCGCTTTTACATCTTCATATGCTAGTTTATACGCTAATAAGTCACCTCCACCTCTCGTGGTCTTCCTTTGGCGTACCCTTGGCATCTAAGAAACAAGAAAATTAAATAAATATAGTGTTTCAACCGTACCCACAAAAAATGTTTCAACCGTCCCCAACCCCCCTTCTAGGTATAAAACAGTTCATAGTAAGAATAATAATAAATTTAAATAAAAACTAAGCATACTTCCATATTCTAGAAACTTCAATTAAAACGATAAAAATCTCTCAAAACGGTAACTTAGATCGAAACTATAATAATTACAAATAAGTTCGAACAAAAATACTTACTTTTCCGTCAAAAAACACAATGGGGCCTCCTACATACAAGCACAGCGCTCGAAAAGCGACGCAACACTAAAATTCGTGTTTCGACTTGTCGCCCGCTTCGTACTCCCTTTGTACCCCTCACCTCATCACGCACTGTTCACGAGATATTCGCTCTGTTTCAACCGTCCACCGTTTCAACCGTACCCAGTCTACCCTACGTTCGGCTCTTTTGTGTTTTTGTTTGAATTTGTGAGGAGCTTTTAATTATTTTTTATCGTGGAATTTTCGCTTGTTAACTTTTCTATTCCCATTAATTTTTAATAATTTGTAATGTTGGTAAGTACTCCTATGTATGTTCGGGTCAAATGTTGCAAGCTGAATTAGAACAACTTCCTCTTAATATATGGACTTCATTTGCACATTGCTTTATGAAATAACAACAAACAGTTCGTTAAAATAAAATCAAAATAAAATCAAATTCATTCATAAAACCGTGACAAATAATAATTATTCAAATAAGAGATCGAAAGTCAAAAAGTAATAAACATAATCATACAGTTTTGCAACAATATACATCTAGTTATAATATATTTACTCGTACACGCATCGTAAAAAGATATCAAGCGGATAGGTCAATGCGGGATGCTTTATTGGGAAATAAAATTGGTTCCCGCGGGAAATGGGGTAGTAACGATGGAAACGTAAGCTTTTGGTTTATTTTTCAAGGTTTTTGGCAACATGAAAAATTTAACGTAAATGTAAAAATGTGATGGATTATTGAGCAGTGGGTAGCCAAGCGGTTTGAACCTTGAACTCCTGAACACAGGGCCTTGGTTTGAAATTGTACGCACCTCTAATTATCAATAATTACGCGCGTAATTATTATAATTTAAGTATCATTTGCTTTGGCAAAGGAAAATATTGTGAGGAAACCTGTACATCTGGCAGTTTGCGCCGTACAGGTCGTTGTGAAGAACGTGAAGAGATGCTTTTTACCCCTTTTTAGGGCTCCGTACTCGAAGAGTACCAACGGGACCCCATTACTGAGGGTTCCCTGTCCGTCCGTCTATCACCGAACATAGCAAGAAAAGGGAATAAAGGTAAAAACTAAATGGGTTCTCCATAAAATAATTGTTTTTTTTTTCGTTGTAAATATTGCACTCGCACTTGACCGGTTTAGATAAAAAACACGACTTTTCCAAACATTTTATTTCCCCAGCTACACCTCAAATTGCCCAAGATATTTTCCCCACATAGGGTCACCATCTCAAATATTGAAAAATCCGGACATTTAGCCGGATTTTATAAGATATCCAAAATTTCAAAACAAGTCCGGATATTAAAAAGCTAGTTTCCATTTAAAATGAAGTACATTTGAATTACAAGCAAATTGTTTGTCTGTCATTGGTTGGTTATATTTTTAAAGTTAAATAAAATCATGAAAATAAATTCATTTTACGTTTTATTCAGTTTTTTTCATATTTAAAGATTATGTGCGTATTAGCATTTGATTATCACTTACTTCGGTGAAGGAAAACATCGTGAGGTAACCTGCACACATGAGAGTTCTCCATAATACTCTGAAGTCCGCCAATCCATACTTGGCCAGCGTGGGACTATGGCCTGTACCCCTCACAGTGTGGGAAGGACCCGTGCCCAGCAGTGGGACAGTTATAGGTTATGACTTTTAATCTACGCGGAACTGATCGCAGCACTATTATGTCCAATCAATACTATAATACAATTTATGAAGTGAAAACTTCTATAGTATCGTTGTGATTTGGAATTCGATGAAACGGAAATGATACGCAGATGAAATGAAACGGAAACGAAAAAAAGACACATTTTAACGTGGGAGAAAATGAGATAGGAAGTATCGGCAAAATGGCGGCTTACGTAAGCAAAGCAAAACATCAATATTTGGACTGACAGTATTCGTTTTTTTGAAGATTTCTCTTTTTTAATTATCCGCACAAACTGAACAAAAAGCCGGACTGAGCGCCAGAAGTCCAGACGTGTGGTAATCCTAGCCCCACACCTTAAAAGGCATTCCCCGAGGACGTCAAATTGGTTTGCTCCCGTCAAATATTTTTCTGTTGCCTGTGTCCACGGCACTCGTAATGTGTCGTGTCGTGTGGTCGGGCGGTTAGCAGACTGGGGACTGTGTTTACCTAAACAAGTTATGATCAGATTTCTGTGCGTCCGATGAAACGGAATTAGTAAGGTAAAAAAGAATTAGTAAAAGTTGATCTATCATAAGACACGGGGCCACGGCTTCCGTGCAGTGAAAATATCCATAAGTTTCAACGTGTACTGATAAATGTTCTTATGTTTGACATTCATTTGTCATTTGTTATTCCGGTGGTACGGAACCCCTACGTATACGAGTCCGACTCGCACTTGACCGGTTTTTGTTTGTTTTAAAGTGAAACTTTTATTCGCAGCAGCTGACCGTGTAGTGTATAGAATAGACTATAACTCATTTGTGCCAGTGCTCCACGCTATTTTGTTTGTTTTTGTCAGTGTTTAATGTAATAGTCTACTTTTATTATTACCCATTAAGTATCTTTCCAATTTTCCAAGTATAAAATTAAGATTGATAAAGCGATTTTTATACCCTTAATGGAATATTATTCCAAACATTTTTTAGTTAAAGGTCTATAATGTGAAAAAGTTTCACTTTTACCGTGGTTTCATAAAACCACACAATCCTTTTTATTATTATTTAGATAGCGGTAAGACAAGAGACGTGTGGGACAGTGGAGAGTCGAACACTCGCGCACTCAGTCCGGCGCGCGGCGCCCCAACCGCTTCCTGACGATATATTTCAGTTAGGAAGGCGGCCGCCGCGGCTGATATTGATAATTATAATTTATTTTCCACTACTTATGCATTCCTTGGAGGTTTGGGAACGAAAAATTAGTGTGCGGTATCGACCACGCTTGACGGGGGGCGCGATGAACGTCAGTTTTGCTATTTAATTACGTTACGTAAAAATCTGTAGCATGGATTTCCTACACGCAGCTGAAGTGAAACTTCTGAAGCGGAGGTTATTTCAAACAGAAATTATTTTAATTATACAAACATTACACATTGTTCAAAGCAACCGTACCCTTGCTTAGCATTGCCATGACTCACGTTCCCCCACCATAGTAGCGTTAAAAGTTTAACGCAACCGTCTTGTAAGTCCACTAAGAAGTTTCACTTCAATATTATTATTATCTTATTTTGCGACCCAAATTTAAAAAAATTACGAACTATAATATTTGCAGTGTTATTACATAGATAGGTATTTGAAATCATATTTGGTGTCTCTTATAATTTTAAATTTTGAGATACAATTTAGGATTTATTACGATTTAAAGCTGGTTAATAACCATTCTCCCTTTAACCGAAATCGAATTTAGGTTCATATAAATATGTATAACAATTATTTAAATTTAATTCCGTTAAATCCTGCCTATTTCACCGTGCAAATATTATGCATTCAGTTCGTTCATATAATAAATCATGTTATTAATTATTAATTAATTATATAATACTAGTAAATCCGCTTTCGCATCGCTTCGGGAAACCTGTGCTTCAGTACACACACACATTGAAAATTGTTATACATACGTGCGTGGTTCAGCTTACATTTTAGACATAAATAATAACTAGATGGATGACCGAGCTTTGCTCAGTATTTTTTTTTAAATTGTGTTTTTTGGAAATTATATTTAAGTACGAATAATAATAATCACACTCATTGACTTCGTGTTGCTTAACAACGCTATCTCCTATTGTGTCGGTAAAGCAATTAGTTGCTCACAAAAAAGTAATCGCCAATAAAGTATTCGCCACTAGATGTCAGGAAGAGTCATATTTTTCAGTTTAAATTGGGACTACAAAAACACGAATAAAATGACATTTTCTAAAAATGATTCCTAGCTAGATCGATTATCGCCCTCGAAACCCCCTATATACTAAATTTCATGAAAATCGTTGGAGCCGATTCCGAGATTCCAATTATATATAATTATACAAGAATTGCTCGTTTAAAGGTAAAAGAAATCTCGTTTAAAGAAATCTTTATTTCAGACAATATACATACAAATACATGTATTATGTATGTACAGAGGTCCATATCATAAATACCTTACAGACTAACATACCGACTTTATACCGACATAACTTTTTATACAAATCGATTTAAATAAAAACAAACAGTGCACCTAAATCGGTTAACGGCCACGTGTAACGGCACAGACAAACCATCATCATCATCAGCCTGAGGCTGGGCGTATGCTGGAACGCAGGCGACGCAGTTCCACGCAGCGCAGAACTGAGCAGATTTTGTAAAGTATGGAACGTCATTGACTACGTATGCTGCGACGCAGGCACGTCAGACGTTGACATGTGTCAGTCCTGCTCTGCGTCGCGTTGTAGAGCCGGCACAGATTTCAGCGCGACGCGCGGCCTAGTTTTGTTGCAATGACAGTCATGACAGAACGTTTAATAGAATCTTTGTCAAACGTCTATTCTTTGTACTAGCTAAGATGCGAATGAGTTGCATCGCAGCATACGGAGGGGGCACATGTCTGCCTCAACTGCCCTGAGGTGTACTGAACTGTGATTTGCTGTACTGCGTCGCCTGCATTCCAGCAGATGCCCAGCCTCAAACAGACAAATTGTAAAAATCATTACGGATTCTATTGCCTTATTAAAGGCCTCCAAATGTCAATGGCCTCCAATAATAATTTTTCTAATATTTTATTCTGGTACAGGCAGCGATCATTATAGATTTATTATACTCGAATATAATGTAGATTATACATTTATAATTCATGTCAATTTAATTTATCATTAATAGTAATATCATTACTAATATCATTAATATTCAAACTTATACTAAGTATATAATACTCAGAAAACCCGTATGGCGCAATGGTTGCCAGCCGGATCGCCGCCGTTCCAAAGGTCCTGGGTTCGATTCCCAGGTTGGCGGAAATAGATGTTTGATTGATGTATGATTGATGAGTTTAAATTTCCGTTCTTGGTCTGGGTGTGTGTGTTCTTGTCTTGTGAGTTGTCCATGGCGCCCACGACACAGGGAATCCTAGTGTGGGGCTGTGAGTGTGTAGCGCTACGTTTTGTTACTTAGAATGACGGGTTTAAAGTTTAATATCTCGCACCCACCACAACATAATAACAGGTGAATAGCTTCTGTCAACACATCGCGCTTATAGTACGAGTACCAATACAAATGTTCGCGCGGAACTCAATCTATCGTGCCGTCTCATTCTTTCCCGTTGATTAATTTAATCTATTTTTTTCCAACGTGTCGTGTGGCCTTGAATTAGCCAATCACAGCGTTGAATTAGCCAGTCGCCCCGCTTCGTGTTACCTCAGGTAGGTTGCCAGGTTGCCAGAATGTATTCGATACGGAAAATCAAACATTAGGCGTCTATGGGCTGTGTGGTCGGTGATATCTCGTTATACCGAGGCTATCTCCCCTCGCGGGGACCAGGGTAGCAGGACAGTGACTCAGACACTCACCTCTTGTATCACTCCACTTTGTTGGTGTTTCTCTTCAACTGTACATCAATCTGAAACAAGAGACCACTTCGTTATTACAGAAAATATTGTTATTGATTCAAAATCATCATCATAGCAACCCATGACTGATGTGTCTCCTCCAGGGAGGGCCAGCCCAGAACCTGTCTGCGAAGCGAGGGTCCCGGGTTCGATTCCCGTCCAGATACAGATTCAGATAAATATAATGTTCTGGGGTTGTTCAGGCTATACGACACAGGAAATCCTAATGTGGGGTGTGACTGTGTTAGCATTTATTTATTTTGACTTCAACCCATTGATGGCCCACTACTGAGCACGGGTCTCTCCTCATAACTGAGGAGGCCTAGAGCATACTCCACCACGGTGCACCAGTGCGGATTGGTGGAGGGGTTAGTGGCCAACCCAAGTGTCAGAAATTTTTAAGCCGCCCGAAGGTATCTGACATGGCTTAACGACTGCTACCATATGGTAACAACCGGGACCGACGGCTTTACGTGCCCTCCGAAGCACGGAAGAGCCACTAGCGGTCACCCATCCAACTACCGACCGCGCCCGCTGTTGCTTAAATTTGTCGATCACTTGAGATCGACGCAAGCCGCCGGGCTATGAGCGCTTTTTATTTATTTACTTCTTAAAATGAAACGGTTTGGAAATATGTTTGATGTATGCCGTAAAAGTGCTATCTGTAACTGTGGACAGGAAGTAACCTTGGTAGTTTCTGGCCAAACTAGTTGATAGAATCAGTTCAAAATACAATTACGAACTCATTGCCGGCCCTACTAATATTTTATTCATTCTTACAACCGGGTGTTGTCTGGACCGTCTGTAGACGCCCCCCTCCCCCCGCCCCTCTCCTATCTACTGCCCTCGTTTCGCTTCTGAAAACCTGTACCTATGTGTAAATAAAAATCAAGATGTGTGCAATTCACAAGTGCTAGAAGTGAAACTTCAAAAATTAGTTTGGTTAGATGTCATAACTATTGTTTTAGGGCTGCAGCGAACTTTAGTTCTAACTCTTGCTAATGTTCCTATCTCATTTTCTCCCACGTTAAAATGTGTGTTACGTTTCTGTTTCGCTTTATTTCCGCGTCATTTCCGTTTCATCTTATTCCAAATCACAACGATACTATAGTATAAGTTTTCACTTCAATAATTAAATAAAAAAAAGGATTGTGTGGCTTTATGAAACCACGGTAAAAGTGAAACTTTTTTTTCACATTGTAAATATTTAGACCAAAAACAAACAAAATATCGTGGAGCACTGGCACAAATGAGTAATAGTCTATACACTACACGGTCAGCTGCTGCGAACTATAGGCGCCGCCATATTGGCCTTGGCTGCTCTGACGAGCGCCTTTCACTGTATCCCTACTCCGCGGCCGACCGTCACGCGACACGCAACACACAGACGAAAAAGTTTGAGACGATGTAATAAAAGTTTCACTTTAATAAACGCTAACACACTCATACCCCCGCACTAGGACCCGCTGTGTCGCGGGCGGCATGGACTACACCAACACTTATATAACACTCACAACCCGAGAACAAACATTTATCTGCCACACAAACACCTGCCCCGGTAGATGAACCCGGGACCCCTCGCCTCGCAGGCAGGCGCAACCAACTATGCTACGTCGTCGTCACACATGACAGCTACATACATAAGTACGGAACCGCACGGCCAATAGACTCCTAATAACAGGCGAATGGCTTCTGTCAACACATCTGGCTTATAGTACCGATATAAATTCGTGCCGTCTCGTTCTTTCCCGTTGCTTAAATTAATCTATTTCTTTCCAACGTTTCGTGTGGCCTTGAATTAACCAATCACAGCGTTGAATTAGCCGGTCCCCCCGCTTCGTGTTACCTCGGCTAGTTGCCAGAATGCATTCAATACGGAATATCCAACATTAGGTGTCTATTGGCTGGGTGGTCGGTGTACGGAACCCACAAGTCTAAACTAGCCCCCGACCGCAACCGATACGTCAGCGATCCTTACCCCGACTCCAACTGCCCGTGTACCAAACTTCATTTAATTAAAACTAAACTTCGCGAGTTTGTTCGGGGTTCAGTACGGTCTGTAATGTTTGTTTATTTTCATTATTTCATCCTGTGTCTGTTTATACTTGCGTCGACGCTTCGACAACGATACGACAACGACGTGGTATCGACGCGATCGCTATCGTGTCGTTGTAACGTCGCGTTTTACGGTTCGTGTCGTTACGCGAAAGTTGCATCACAACGACTCGATAACGACATCTTGTCGCTGTGTTGTCGTGTCGTCGTTGACTGAGAGTGGGGTAACATGAATCCCAGGGGATATTACTTAGAAACAAATATCTTGGAGTTATTTTAATAATGACCACCATTTAATACTCTTTTATACGTTTAAGATGATGTTACGATTGCTTTAGTGATAAACATTTGATTTGATTCACTTCTGCCGGACATCATCACAACCTATAACTGTCCCACTGGTGGGCACGGGTCTCCTCGCAATGTGAATGTGAGGGGCACAGGCCATAGTGCATCACGATAGTCAAGTGCAGATTTATAAACTTAGAATCAATGGTTTCAAATTGTAACAAATCCATTTGGAGAAGGGAAGCCGTAGTTAACTAGTGTTCAATAAAGATGCGACGATTCATGAATAATGTATGGTGTTGAGTCCTCTGCGGCGCGCAGGAACCATTGAATTCAATTAGGACCGCGGGCTTGGATCGGTGTTGTCGATCGAACACCCATTCCAAGTCATACTAGTAATCCCGGTAGTGGTATTCTTAACACAAGGGTCTTTGTCAACCGTCATGACATTTACTTGAAAGAACCACACGCGATTAAGGGTACGGTCAAACAGCCGGCGGGGCGTGACGGCGACGCGACGCTGGCGGGACGTGAAGAGGTTGTAACGTATGAGCAAGTAAGGAATATGTCACACAGAGCCGTCCCGCCCCGTCGCGTCGGCTGTTTGACCGTACCATAAGGTCATAGATCTACTCCAATCCGGCCAAAAAATCGACCTTAAGTGACACGTTATGAAGCTCAAATTCCAATGCTTTCTTATGAGTCGAATTTGAGTTTGGTTGATGTAATGCGCGCAAATTATATTCCCGGTAAAGTTAAAAAAATATTTATGTTCCTAGCGTCAGTGTAAACTAAACCGTTACCCGAATGAATTACGATCAAAGGAGACTGGTACGCTTTCATACAATCTTGGGCCTGGATTGTAAAGAGATGAAAGTAGTGCCAATTAATAGCTATTATTTTATTAACCTTTAATTGAAAATAAAACGGAATTTGTCAATCTGGGAGTAGTGATAAACGAGATTTAGTAAAAGTGAGGTTATATAAGACAATATATACTGAACAGCTGATTTTTGAAGTTCGAGTATTTTATTCTTAAACATAGAACATTAATGTTTTGGCGGCGTCCGTGGCACAGCGGTATGCGCGGTGGATTTATAAGACAGAGTTTCTGGGTGCGATTCCCGGCTGGGCCGATTGAGATTTTTTACCTGGTATGGCGTCGGGCAGAAACCTAAAGGGCGATTTTATCCTACGCCTAACAAGTTAGCCCCCTTCCATCTTAGATTGCATCATCACTTACCATTAGGTGTTGACTGCAAGCACACTTGGTGTCGACTAACTTGTAGTAAATAAAAAAAACTTTTAGAATGGGAGGATGATCAAACGTAAATGACTGATGAGATCATAAGTAAGGGTAAAGAAGTGGTAAAATAAAAAACACTTTTTTTATTGATTTTTATTCCTCTCAATTATAATTAAAATATTGTCTAAGAATGTATGTCTTGATTGTATGCGTCCCCGAAGTAACCACAAGGTATTTGAAGCTGACAGCTCTCGAAGTAGGCTACTGCTGACCTCCCTGGACACTTCTATTACATAGCCATTGTTACCCCTTACATGCTCGCCATAATAAGATTGTGCTTTATTTGATATATACCTAATGAGATAAGAATTAGTTCACTCACTTGTTGTGACTCGGTTGTTCTATCTGCAATAAACCTACCTCATCATTATCAACCTATTGACAGCCCACTACAGGGCCAGACCACCCTCCTTATAGTAGTCTAACCTCTATATAGATCCCCTATATGGAGCTTAGACCCACTGCACTGCTTCAATGCGGGTTGGTGGGCTTAAGGCAATAATATTTGATTACTTAATGGTCACTATCAGATGTTAGTAATAATGACTGAGACTGGCAGCTTAACATGCTCTCTGAGGCACAGGAATATAAAACAACTAACTCAATTCCAGGGTAAGAGTAAGGTTCTTTTCTTATTCTATTTATTTAAAACACTTTATTGCACACCCTTATAAAACAAAAATACAAAGTAAAATAAGAAAAGAACCTTATGAATAAGTCGGTCTTACCACCACAGTGATGTCTCCCAGATAACCTTTGCAAAAAGGAAATATTAAAATAGCACAGGTTGGTGCGGCAAATAAACTTACTTAACAATCTACATTCTGTTTTACAATAGTACTACATGGCAATACTAATAATACACAAATAGCTATAAGAATATAAATATATACATATATTTATGTATATACATACAACACTGTTACATATAGATAAATTCTTGTAAGAAAGAAAAACTCAGTAGGTATCATTTCACAGCCCAACCCATGACTTGAACCCAGGACATAGTAATCTATGTGGCATGCATAAGTAATAATGAACATTCATTTAACTTACAGTTAGAGGTATAATCCACTCTTGTATTACATTATATATTCTCAGTTCATGAGTTGAGCCAGTGTCAAGCAGATGACTGACTCATGATGAGAGCGACCACAGCGGAAGCAAACATTACGGTGGCCAAGTTGTCTTGGTTGATCAACAGCTGTTGGTCTTTGTGGCAAGTCCCAGAAAGCTTGACAAACATGGTCACAGTTGTTTACCTGAAATATGAAGTTTTTTATTTCATTAAATCAAGACTACTGAAAAATATACTTTCGCCAAACCACATTGGAGCAGTTTGGTGGGTCTTTGATCGGAATCCCTCTCTGCTAGAGAGGAGGCCTGCGTCCAGCAGTTGGATGTTAATAGGCTCATGATGCGACTCAATCGATTTCGGTATTTAGTTAAATGTTAACAATCTTTATCTACCTTTTCA
Source organism: Ochlodes sylvanus (assembly GCA_905404295.2). NCBI lineage: Eukaryota > Metazoa > Arthropoda > Insecta > Lepidoptera > Hesperiidae > Ochlodes > Ochlodes sylvanus. Next base: position 6,709,949 of record FR990150.1, on the reverse strand, counting down.
AAAAGTATAATTCACTTTTAAGCATACGGTTGATAATAAACAATATAAGGAATCCTATAGGCTAGCATGGTAGGTGCCAGTTAGCTAATAAATAAGTAAGTACTTACAGGCTGTGGTGCACGCCATCGACGAATCACTGACAAATTCATTTCATCATCTAAAGCTCGTTGATAGTATTACTATACCACAGTTCACACAATGATCCATGGTGTCAATATCCAATCGATAAGCCGGCCAATAAATCCAAAATAACGAGCCAAAGTCAGACGTGTAAGTGTAAGACGGTGTCGATTGATTTTAGACGGGACTTCTGTCATTCATTGTCATTATTGTCAAGTGTCAACATAGACAAAAATGAGCAGTGATAAACATCGATTTTCATTTACAAAATCGATTAATGATCGATTGTTCGATCGAAAATTGATTTTGAGATTTCACTTTATTACATAGATAGATGTCTTGTTTCACAGTAAATTAATTTATTTGTAATAGTTTTAATTATTCTTAATGATTGAAAATAACATCTCATGAAAAGCCTTTTTATATTTTTATATAATTGTTTGCGCACATTCTTAATATAATCGATTATAATTATCGATTACCTATTCTATTGTTGATCCTAACTTATTTTTTAGATTTTTCATCTTCCAGATTGTGAATTAAGCTGATTTTTTATATATTACAATAGAAAAAAATAACGCGTTTTTTAAGCTATATTTCAACTTATTACAAATTGGGCCCAAAAGTCCCCGTCTCCTTTCGAGTGTATTCCTCTAGTCATAATAAAACCATTGTGCCAAGATAGATAACTGTATCCATTTTAAATCGTTTACAATGCATCTATCCGAACCGCGACAGTTGGCAAGGCGGACCACATCGCTGGTAACAATGGGGATAGTCCGACAAAAGTTTTGTCGTTTGTGCAAACAGGATGTGTGGCGACAACGGCGTAGCTTTTGTCGTACTTGCTCTCGATAGTGAAACTCATTGATCGATGGCTGTACATGGAATTACACTGAACGGAAATAGGTAGACTCTTGCAATTTTCAGAGAATGCGTTTAATGTGGCCGTTATCACAACAAATAATGAAAAAGTTGGTTTTTGTGTGTAATTAAGGAAGCATACGAGAACGCAGCACCACCCTCCCGCTGCCGCGAATCAAGACTCAAAGCGGGACTAGGATAGTTAGTCAGTTAGCAGACGGTGTTAGAACGTTAGTTGGTTAGTTTGTTAGTAAGTACGAGGACAACAGCAGGGACTGTTAGTGTAAAATAGTCCAGTTAGCAATGGTTAGTCAGAGCCTCGTTCTAATTCGGTCGCAGATAACACATCTGACACCCTTGAGAATTAAGCTGGTCGCTTCTAAAAAAGTGTAAAAGTACTAATTTGTTACTTCTGTCTGCAGTACCCATGACTGCCTATTTTGTAAAGCGCAGTACAGTAAAGGTATAAAATAGGAATTCCCCTAACAATTAAACACCGATGTTAATATCATTACAGTGAAAACCGCGCATCACATTCGCCCCTCACCAGCCGGCTCCGCGCGAGGATGTGATACTGCTGACCTGGCGCCCGCCTTCACGACGATTTGGGGCAATTTCATATCTCTTCAATTGTGCAGTGTGAAAAGAACGGATCGGAGCTCGTAGCACAATGCCTTAATCGCGCGTGGATTTGATGTAAATGTTGAAAACTAAACCGTGATTAATATGATTTAAGGGGCATATTTCAATGCTTTCCTTAAATTATTTAAATGGCAAACACGCATGGGAACGACCAGCTCTTCAATCACATCCGCTAAGATTAGTGTATACTGTAAACCTATCTGCAGAGATAGGTAATCCTAATATAGATTAGGTTTCATTGCTAGTAAATAAACATGCGCCTCCACCAATCCGCCCTTGAGCAGCGTGGTGGGGTATGCTCTAGGCCTCCTCAGGTATGAGGAGACCCGTGCTCAGCAGTGGGCCATTAACGGGATGAAGCCAAGACCGGTTCTGCTCATGTTAGTATGTATGTTTTAAATTTAGAATTCAATATTTAAAGACACCTCAGAGAAACGGTGACAAATGCAAAAAATGTACGTTTACGTGTGCGTTAATAAATTATTTATTTGAGTTTGAGTTAGTTGAATGAGAAACGAGTCAGAGCTAAGTTGATGTAGGTAATAATAAAACTCTAACACACTCACACCCCAACACTAGGCTCTCCTGTGTCGCGTGTAGCGGATAAATTGGACAACACGAGCCTAAAACATATTTCTATGTTATATTCAATGTGTCAATTCAGAAGACAATGTAATTATAATAATATACGGGTCGTCCAAATGCCGAAATATGGGTATCAAATGTGCTTAACTTGTAAAATACAATATGAACATTAAATAAAAAGCTTGTTTCTAAAAACGTTTTTTCAATATATCATTTATTGTAATAATCTTGCAAACCAACACTGAACAATAAGAATATTTGAATATCTATTCAAACGACTTTATTCACACCCGATCAATACAAGCAAGGTACACAAGGGTTGTATTGTGGGATTTGCGGGTAGTTGAGGTCCCGGCAGGGCGGCGTGTAGACGGTGGCGGGGTCGCTGCAGGGCAGCGGCAGCCGCGTCACGCACACCTCGGCCGGCTGCACCCGGGGCTCCGGGCCCGGCCCGAAGCACACCGTGTCGCCCGACGGCGTGCGGTAACAGCGCCAGGGGGCGGCGGCGACGGAGCCGAGCAGCGCTGGGTGTGGAAAGTCGTGTTAGTGCCGTGTTAGTGGAAAAAAAGGGGTTTGAGAAAATGTGGAGCTTCGAGAAGCAGTTTTGGCTAAGACAAATCTCTCTCTAAGAGAGGTGTACATACCTCATATCTGAACAGCGTCCACGCTTCGACGTGATCACATTCGGAACGTGTATACATATACGCAAGCGGTGTACAAAACTTCGATAGCGTGATTCAGGCTTGTCGTGACGTCACCGTATGACGTGTAACGACGTCGCCACACAGCATTGACTTCAAGACGAAACGGTAAAAGAAACTCCTCAGCACACCAATTAAATTAATACTCCTAACAAAATTTAAATATCAATCACTCACCAGTAATTATCAGAAACAGTGGAGCCATGTTTCCTGAGCAATGGTATGGTGGTAGGTGGTCACACCACTTATATACGACGTTGCACGTGGTCTGTCACAGTAAATAGACCGTCTCCAAACATAAGTTACCACTAAAGGTGGCATTCCGCTGTTGTCACCGTCCGTCTCGGCGTCTGTCGTCAGTTGCGTGTGGCTGAATGCCACCTTAAGGCTGCTTTTCACCAAAGATATGCTACGCAGCTACGATGCGAAGATATTTAAGCTACGAAACTATGTAACCGTTTCCACTGACGCTATAAGGCTTATAGGCTATGACTGCTTGCCTACTGTAGGTAATCTTCTCTACACATAGCAACACCACTATTGACCGTGTATGCTTTGGGCCAGTGAATATGATTGATGGATATCACACGCATCCGTAGCAATGTAGCATATCTCTGTTGGAAAAGCAGCCTAATCCTAGGCCACGTACATACGGACGCACGAACATACGAGTATTATATAGAACAGTAGGCCATCTTCACACTTATCGCTGCCGAGGCTTGACTTTGTGCGCGCCGTGTGCGTGGAACGCACACAACCGAACAGTATCCTTCTCAAGCCTCCACTGAAGATGTTCTTGTGCGTTTTAATCACCGACTAGTCACCGCAGCAAGTGATAAATAATTTCTGATACGCACATAATTTTTGTAAATTATCAGTGCGTGAAGGATTCGATCCCAGGCCTCCATGTTTGTGAGTCCAAGGTTCAAACCACTGCTATCACACCATTGTTTCACATCGAAGCATGGTTAATCCAATTAACCTTGAAAATCATAGCTTGTTTAAAAACTATCAAATATTATACCTCTCGACTGGAACTAAACTTCACGCATGGGGTACAGAGAAATGTATACCATAGATAAAGGATGGTATATAATGGTACCACCACACACCTGCTGGAGTCGATCACAGCACGCACCAGGCAGAATGGCGCGGCTCCAAGTTTTGGCATTCATTGGTAATGTACCTTCTGTATCTATAAATATTTTTGAAGTGAAAGCTTCTATAGTATCGTTGTGATTTGGAATTCGATGAAACAGAAACGACGCGCAAATGCAACGAAACGGAAACGAAAAAGACATACACATTTCAACGTGGGAGTAAATGAGATAGGAACATTAGCAAGAGTTCATTAGTTCGTTACACACATTTTGTTCTGTCCTTGTGTATGTGTAGGCGAGTCACTACCAACTAGGCTACGGGTCATATCTCGTAAATACGAGTAAGTACCTACACACACAGAGACACCTCAATTTTATCTATAGTAGTGATATTTCCCTCCAGGTCTCATATCTTCCATCACCGCGGCTCCGAGTCAATACCGCCTGTCTCCGTTCGAGCCCTGTGTGGAGCCCTGCCCGTGTGTGGAGCCCTACCCTTGCCCCGAGCCGTGTCCAGCGCCCTTACCTTGCCCTGAACCCTGTCCGCCTCCCTGCGTGGATCCCTGTTTACCGATATGTGATCCCAACATATGTCCAAGTATGTTACTGAAGAATATTATCTACGTTCACAGTGTCAAAGTGAATTAAACCTTTGTCGGAATTAATTACGGTATAATTTCGAGTGCAGAGCGCGTCTCTACTTATTATTGTTTGTTGGTTAAGGGTTAAATCACCGAAGGTCACTGCGACCGATAGATTTTTTTCACATGTCACACGATATCATATTTTAATGAACCGCGCCTTCCCTTAACATTATATGTATAGATGGCCCCACTAACTTACCTAGATATTACGCACAGATAGATTATTGAAAACGGCTGCCAATCTCTCTCATTGACACCTCAACTTCGTTAACGTGTTTCCGTTACGTCCCCATAGACAATAGAGGATTTAAACTAGTCAACTATCGCAAGCTTTGCTCCAAGTGACCAATATCCGACTTTATCCTGACGGATGGTCACCCTGCCGGACAGTCTCAATCCGCCAAGACATCAGTGAGTCTCTACAAGCTCTTTGTTCCTAACAAAGGCATGTCAAGTCGCAGGGAAATCTCTGACGTCACGTCCGTTACGTCATGTCCTGACTGGAGCAAAGTAAATTGAGGCGTCACGGTAAAGCCCCGGCCGCTGTTAGTGCCAGGACTTGATATAATATGGACTGTAGTGTGGCCGACGGAACGAGGTTAATATTGTATGAGCTTCAGAGGCTTAAATTTTCTTTATAAAATGAGTTTAAACTTAATTTTTTTTATTATGCTAGAAAACGAGCTTGAAATACCACCCTTCCGCTGCCGCCCATAACATCTGTGACCGACACAGAACAAGACTGAAATAGGGACTAGGATTAACTCATCGGGATTAAACACATTTTATTACGATACGGGGACTCACGATATGCTTTTTGCAACTTGGTCGAAATATCGACGTACAAGAGACAGCGATCGCTTTGTTATAATATAATTATGTCTGATATAGAGTAAGGTAAAAAAAGAGATTACTAACAATAACTAACATAAATACATCCAACTCACGCTTGACCACTTTCCTCAGCACCATGCGGAACCGGTCCCGTCAAGGTGAGCATCCCGAAGACCAGCGTCCCGGCCAACCTCCGCTCAGCCGGCTTCCGCCACCTGGAGGTCCCCGGAGGAACCTTCTACTACCACCCGTCTCCTGACGTCACCATCCAACCACCAGCCATCCTCGTGCGTCCGCCCCGCGTCCACCCCATCAGACCTCCACCGCTCACCGTCCAACCACCCCAGCAAGACCCAATCCCGCTAGAACCAATAGTTGTTACCCCTGAACCTCTGTGTCCAATAACCCCGCCACCAATCAAGGTCCAGCCTCCCCCGATGCCGCCCATCCAACCGCCCCCTATCGTGATTCGACCCCCACAACCCTCGCCAGTGCAACCGCCTCCTATCACCATCAACCAGCCGACACCAGCTCCCATACACCCTCCACAAATAGTTGTAAAGACGCCGTACTATCCTACGTTGCAGCTACCAACTATCTGTGTTGATACTCAGCGTCTAGACAGGGGATTGAGCCCTTGTTCACCGGAACCCTGTGTGAACCCCTGCGTAAGCCCCTGCCCTTGCGTCTAAAATTAAGAACCCCTGAATGCGGAGATACAGAGACTAGGCTGAAGACGTTCTTTAAACATCTTAACCAGGTTCGAAAAAGATTATCCTGTTCCTTAGCCAAACTTTAGTCAGCGAATGTAAGAGAAACAAGAATGCCAATACTGATGATAAATACCCCTTTGGACAGAATAGGATGGAGATATTCTCTCTTGTTCAGCATTTCTCTTTTTCATATTCTCTCTTGTCAAGCAGTTCAACTGGTAGTAAAATCGTGAGATCCGAAGGCAAAAGAAGAAGAAAGTTTTGAAACTTCTATAGAATAAGCTCTTGGGATAAATCACTGGACAGTTGGTCAGTTTTAACGCCAAAAAGGACTTGAATCAGCCACCAAAGGTTTTGTCGTGTTCCAGCTGGGGGCTGAAGGGCTGCTAGAGACTGACTTTCAGGTAGCTCAGGTAGCTCTACTTTGGGACTTTTGACCGTTTGACGTACTGCGGATTATCGAAGGATATAATATTGAAGCCACTACTGTGGCTTGCCTGGTGATACTTCACCAGAGTGACCTTCACCAGATATTAACAAATTGTTTATCATCGGTAGTGTAGGGGAAACTAATGCGTATTGTTGCGCTTTATGTAATCAAAAACGCAAAATTCAAATTGATAATCATTTATCAATGTGGGTATTTCTGGAACACACTTATGAACCTTATTTTTTGCTTCCAAACCTTCGTAAAGGTGCTTTATCTTTTTATATCATTGAGAAGAAGGAACGGCGAAAAAAATCCTCAGAGAATCTTTTTGAAAACAAAGGAGAACGCAAAAGTACGGCCCGATGTGTTACACATTGAACAGCATTAAGCACGTAATTTCAGTGCGATTTCCGTTGTAACGCTACATTCAGAACACAAAGTACATCTCTCCTACTCTGTCTCATCCGCATTAGCCGAATTATAATAAAGAATTTGGGACGCTCCTTGCCGCGTTAATAACGACAGTTATACCGCAGTATACCGGATGACTCCTAAGGCATTGTCAAATGGATTTTGATTATTTTCTGTAAATACCCGTGTTGTTTTTATTGTGGTTGTATTTGCAAATGTTGTGTGTATGTGTATTTAATATACTATGTGTTAATATGTATGTGTTAATATTTAAAAATGATGTTAAGATATATTTTAGTTTTATTTATTCCTTTTATTAATTTCCTGTCCCAGATGATAGCGTTAGTAGTATCCATGGTAAAATCCATACCAATATTAAAAAAACTTTAGAGGTGTCAAGGGACACCCGGATGGAACGAAGTTCCTTTCGATTAATTAGTGAAGGAATTGTAATAAAATTTTATTCCAAAACTTCGTTCCAACAACATTAAAAACAATATGAATATTTCCCACTGGTAGCGTCATCTATCGTCAGTGACGTTAAACCTACAAATCTGAAAACGTCAAGTGTGCACACTGCTGCCATCTATCGGCAAACAAAAACTAATGACAAAACTACGCATTTGCATATTACAAAAAGGCGCCACGAGATGGCGCTGTACACAATATATGCAAAAAGTGTCGTTGCAACTTTTCGTGATAATTTTTCGTTACAACTTTTTGTGTTAATTCCGTCTAGCCCCCTTTCGCAACGCGCGATAAGGAACTTCGTTCCAAAAATTCGAAAGTAACTCTGTCTTAAGGAGTCAATGTTTGACAACAACCCCACCTGATGGTAAGTGGCGATGAAGTCTAAAATATTGGATGAATTAACTTAGATAAAGTCTATTCACCCTCCTCTTGAACACTCCCACGTCATACACAGGAGAAACACCGACGCAGGCAAGATAATGTAGTACAGAACAATGTATTTTTCAATTATCATAATATGTTAATGCTTGACTACAACCCCACCTGATGGTAAGTTGGGATGCAGTCATGGGTGGTAGGTAAAGCTCACTAAATTAGTAAAATCCTATTCACTCTTAATTTGAAGACACCATATTATAATTTGTCGGGACCACCAATGCTGGCAATTTAATTTAATATTTTCACGCTTAATGTACTGAAATGATTTAGATGAAATTAGGTGGATAAAGATAGCTTGAGACCCTGAAAGGATATCGAATAGTTTTATCCCTGAAATAATAAAAAACAAATAAACGCTACACACTCATAGCCCCACACTAGGATTCCCTGTGTCGCGGGCGCCATGGACAACACACAAGACAAGAACACACACACCCAGACCAAGAACGGAAATTTAAACTCATCATTCAAATTTCCGCCTCGCTGGGAATCGAACCCAGGACCCTCGGAACGGCGATCCGGCGTGTTAACCATTACGCTCCGACTCCTACACGGGGAAGCTACAAGCAACAACTCTTCGCAACCCACAACTGTCCCACTGCTGGGCACGGGTCTCCTGTCACAGTGTGAGGGGTACGAGCCATAGTCCACCACGCTGGCCGAGGCTGGCGGACTTTACAAACTTTTGAGAACATTACGGAGAACAGGTGTGCAGGTTTCCTCACGATGATTGGTCACCGAAGCAAGAGATGATTAAATTTTAATACGCACACATTTTTGAAAATTAGAGGTGCGTGCGGGGTTTGAACCCGGGCCCTCCGGTTCCGCAGTCCAACGTTCTACCACTCGGCCGTTACTGCTTTTAATTTATATCTATACTAGCGACCCGACCTTTCTTCGCTTCGGGAAACATAGGTATTCCTTCGGTTTGTAAAGATTTACTTATATATTTTGAATAATTTACACTATATCTTTATAAATTATAGCCTATGTGTTATTCTGATGTGTAAGCTGTATTATTGTAAAGTTTCATCAAAATCCATTCAGTAGTTTTTGCGTGAAAGAGCCACAAACATTCATACATCCATACAAACTTTCGCATTTATAGTATTAATACGATACCTACTGTCAAAGCTGCAGGTGATGTTATTTAACTACTTAATGTAAGCATCTATTTCAACTCAAGTTCAAATCTACTTGGTATTCCGAAGCGACGCGATTCAGAGGATCGGTTTCCGGCACCAGACTCGGCCGGCCACTCCGGCCAGGGGAATGAATGAGGGTGATTGCTGATTCGGCGATATCTCCAGACACTTAGCGTTTGTAATACGGCGTTTAGTCGATAAATTACATCGAATTATTGATCGTTTCGTACTGTGGTGATTGCCACGGTGAATCGGCGAAGGAACTTGGAATCTGAATAACTATTTTTTGACGTGACAACGTCTTATAATTCGGTGGCACGCATGAAAAAACATGACTCATGCGTTACCGTCGTTACCGTTGGTGAATTATTATCCCCTACCAGCGCCATCTATGTATTGTGCAGTGAACAATTATTCATTAAGTTCAATTGGGTCCATTTATCGATGGAGGAAGGCTGGCTGAGCTGGTAGTTCACTCGCAGTACACTAGATGGCGTTGAGTAGTGGGGCGCTATAATTCTGAATCACGCTAGTAAGGGTTTATGTAGGATGTATAAGTATCCAGCATTCATTTTTAATAAATGACTTACCTTGTATTGAAAAAGTGTCTTAAGACGTTGTCACGTTCAACTATCGTCAGTAAACCGACTTTACAGACAACCAATTTTTTTTATAAGTTTATGCTTGACTACAATCCCACCTGATGGTAAGTGGTGACACTGTGTCTTGGGTGGTGGAGCGCACTATTTACGGCTATGTACTCCACTCCTTCACGGTACGCATTATAAATATTATGTAACTTGCAATGATTGAAAGGAAAGAATGAGACGGCACGATAGTTTGACATTTATCGGAACTATAAGCCAGATGTGTTGACAGGAACCTGAATTACACCTATTTCCTCTTACTATATTAATGTTTAATTAATTTACTTACTCTATTAATGTTTAATTAATTTATTGAGACTTTATTTTACCAAAAACGTGGTACAAAAAGTGGACTTGCTAAATGCTAAATGGTTGCTTTACCAGTCAACCTTTTAGTCTAAGCAGATATACATAAGTATTACAACATTATAGATAAGAAAGAAACATACGAGAACGTATATAAAAAGTAAATAAATTAATAAAAGAAAGAGTACATTAGGCAACTCCTATTAATGTTATAAATGCGAAAGTTTGTATGGATGTATGAATGTTTGTGGCTGTTTCACGCAAAAACTACTGAATGGATTTTGCTGAAACTTTACAATAATATAGCTTACACATCAGATTAACACATAGGCTATAATTTATAAAGATATAGTGTGAATTATTCAAAATATAGGTATAACTAAATCTTTGCAAACCGAAGGAATAAGTTTCCCGAAGCGAAGCGAGGGCGGGTCGCTAGTTTTACATATAAGAAGATGTATGTGCGAGTCAGAAATTCATTTTGTTATTAATTTATTTATGTTATCAATAAAACCCAGCGTCACTCAACGCCACGCCGCGCCATACAGAGTTAAATTAATTAATACAATATTAGTCGAAGTAAATTTTAATCAAAACAAAATAATTAACAGGGCGGCCCGGGTTATTCTAGAGTTTTACGGCGATCGTAAAATCTATTCTAATTTTAATACAAGTCGAAAAGCAATATAAACTTTTTAATTTTCAATTTTTCGGGCAGTATCCCCAGCAGGGGTATTTAAATGTAGACACTAGGCCTCGGCCCTCGCTTCGCTTCTGTATAATTGTTCCTCTAAACACCCGAACCATTGCTACTTACATGTATATTCCACTAACAATATAATGTCCATTTTCCGGGACAAAAAGTATCTTAAGTGTAGTCTCAGGTGTAGACCCGTGCTGAAGTTACAGCGACAGCGGTCTCGCGAAATGCGTACACTATTTTGTAAAACCTATTTTAGCGTTGCCTGAACACAAAAGCGTGCTTAGTTGACGCAAACTGAGCACGGGTTGGTTGAATTCTGTGGTGATACAAAACCGTACGCACGTACGTACGCGGAAATTGAAATACTCATCATCGTAATTCAAGTATCATCTTTTCAGTGGTTTCTGCGTGAGGCCAGTAACAGACAGACAAGTTTTCGCGTAAGTATACTTATCAACTTTGTGGCCTAAGTACCTAATGTTTACTTTATTTTATAGGAGATACGGACACAGAGTAGTTTGTTTTGACGTGACAACGTCTTATAATTCGATAGAGCCGGTGGCACGCATGAAAAAACATGACTCATGCGTCGTTACCGTCGTTACCGTAACGGCGTAGCAATCGGCCTTTGCGTTCGGCAGCGTTCGGCAGCGTCCGACATCCGTCTCTCTCCTACTTGAGTGAGCGATGCGTCTGCGTGGACAGCTGCTATACTATAGTACATTTATATGTTTTGATCGAGTATCAAGTGCAGTGAAAAGTGAATGTGGTGTCAATTGTTTATAGCAACGATAATTACAGCGATAAAGGTAATTCTTTCGATATTAATTATATATTCAGTGATATATTGTCGAATAGGTATTCGTGCTTTCATCATTAAAATGAATAGCATCGGTCCGCTAGTGCAGGGATTTTTAACTACTCTGTGATACGGATAAACAGGCATATCAACGGAGCTGCAGGCGCGTTGCCGGCCGGAAGAAAACTATTCACACTCTTTTTAAAAGACCCCATGACTAAGGCATGTCGAAGTAAAGCGGGGACTAATAGGTATCTGAAAATCATATTTAGGTTTCTCTAATCATTGTTCAATTTGAATCACCATTTAGATGAGGAAGCAAGTCGGATTTTAAGTTTTTTTTCAATGTATCAAATACGTATTATGGCCACGGTCCACGAAGTCAAAACCATGTCCATATTATAATAACCGACACCTTCAACTCGAAATGCTCGAGTTATTAATCCAAAATATTTAATTAACAGAACAATGTTTGGAACGGAGATGTTTTATCTAAATCACCGTGTAATAAGTCACTTTAAAAAGGAAGACTTGACACTGTAACGCCTCATTCGATCACAAGATGGCGGCAGGAGTGGTCATATGTTTCACAGGTAATATAAATAAATTAGTTGTAAGCACTATTTTTGAATATTTGCCTCGGACTTTATTTCGCCGTTTATTTTGTCCTCCAAGATTTTAAATTTAAAGTTCAATATTTAAAGGCACCTGAGCTAAATGGTGGTAAATGGAATCATTGATTTGAGTTTGAGTTCGAATGTTTGTTTAAGTTAGTAAACCATTTTATCAAGTGATGTACAGTATTTAATAAATTAGAAATTAGCATCTTGAAGTAGTTAATTTGTAGAGATCCTCTATTGTCTATGGACAAGGGGACATAACACGTAATTGGACTGCGTAAAAATTCTCAACATTTGGGTCCGTCTAACACCTACAGTACACCAGTCCGCGCCGGAGCAACGTGGTGAAGTATGCTCTAGACCTCAGGTATAAGCAGAAACCCGTGCCCTTGTAATTGGAATTGGCCATTAATTTAATGAGCTTGCCAATAAAATAATGCCAATAGGTTTAATTTAATGTTTGTCAAATAATAACAGACAGTTATTTTTGAAGTGAAGCTTCTTATGGGACTTGCAAGTGCAAGCTTTAACGTTTTAACTTTAACGCTGATATTTAAGTTTTTTTGTAATAAGTACTAACACGAACTCCGCGGTACTGTCGTTAGCGTGATTCAGAAACTTGAACAGCGCCATCTAGTTTGAAATGTAGAAAACATACGTACCATACCGTAGTACTATCACTGATTTTCATTTACTTGTTCTTTTCTTACAGTTCTATTCGTAGGCTCATTGGTTGGCCTGCCATTACCGGAGCCGGCGTACGGCTACATCGGACCCTGCAACCCGTTCCTTCAACTGTGGAACCCTTGCCCCTGTGACCCCAGTCCTCAGCCATATAACCCCTGCCTCCAGCCTTGTGATCCCTGCCTTCCTCCCTCTGACCCCTGTTTCCAACCATGTGATCCTTGCCCCCCTCCTTGTGATCCCTGCTTAAAACCTTGTGATCCCTGCTTCCAACCTAGTGATCCATGCCTACAACCCTGTGATCCATGCGTACAGCCGTGTGACCCCTGTTATCAGCCGTGTGATCCATGCCTACCGCCTTACGATCCCTATTACCAACCCTGTGATCCCTGCTTTCCACCTTGTGATCCTTGCCTTCCTCCCTGTGACCCATGCCTTCCACCTTGTGACCCCTGTTTCCAACCATACAATCCATGTCCTTTACCCTGCGATCCGTGTTATCAGCCGTGTGACCCTTGCCTGCCTCCCTGTGATCCATGCCTTCCACCTTACGACCCCTGTTATCAGCCGCCAGATCCCTGCCTCCAACCATGTGATCCTTGCGATCCCAGTGTCTCGCCCTGTGATCCCTGCACCTACGACTCCTCGGGACTGGTACGCATTGGGCTTTGCAACCCAAATGGACCACCTGTGAACTATTTATACGGACAAGCACCTGCAGGTAATAAACGAATATTTTCACAAATTTACTATCCAATGATCCAATATAGCCGACAAAAATCGGACGAGCCACTTGCTGGTAAGTGATCACCGCGGCCCGTGGATAAGGCAATGGTAAAATACCAAAGAAATCTCCGACGCGTTATCAACAATGAAGGAGAAAAGAAGTAAAAAAGGCGTTATAGGTAAGTTCGATCGTAAGTTGGAATCTATTTCACTGAGCAATCGTCATTATTTTTTGCCGTTGCCTTTCAAACTTGCACAAGATGGGCTGCACTTTGGTCGAGGAATACTTTTTGAGAAGAAGATAGCGCTATACATACAGAAAAGGACACACTACTAACGACTACTTACGTCATCTGTGAGCTAGTTTCTATAACGCTTAAAAACTTACGCTACACTCGACTTGTGCAACAGATGGCGCAACAGGGTCTGTACAAATTGACTTCCGTATTAAAGTACTCATTTGTAAAGTACGGCCGGCGGATCATGGCCGCTCTGAAGATAGGCTTTCGGATATAGGGCGCAGGTATTGTACTTCAGAGAGAGATAGCGACACGAACACTGAGCGTGCGACTGAAACAAACAATGCTCAAAGTGACACCCCGCGCGTCTTGCCACCATTTCGACCCTAAAATTGACTTTTGCGCAGCGATCCGAACAAAGTTCAGAGCGGCCAAGATCCGCCGGCCGTATTATACTCACTTGTATAGACGTTTCACGGTACACAAACGGCCGTTTACGCCCGACATAGCCCCATGATTATTTCCTCTTCAGGAGCAATACTGGTGAAGCCTGGGACAATACGCTTCCCAAGACCACAACCAATAGTCGTCAAGCCAGGAGTTATCAACCTACCAGCTCCAGCCCCCATCTGGGTGAAGCCAGCGCCGGTCCAGCCTCCGACCCCGGGCCCCATCAGGGTCAACGTGCCTCCAGTGAACGTGCCCCAGATCCCGCCGATTGTCGTGAGGCCTCCCCCCGTGTACCCTCCGAGGCCACGCCCTATTCGCGTTAGGCCTCCACCGGTTACACCCCCGAGACTACCAGCTATGACGGTATGTATTACAAATCTGTGCTTCCTCTAATGAGTGATCTAAGTCGTGATTTTAACATAATGTAGAATTTGTAACTTGTAGATCAGCTCTGATCACATGACTGCAACTGTGGATGCGAAAGATAATTACGGACCGTATGAGACAGAAGGAGATAGTTAAACGAAAATTACATTAATTAGGAGAATTTCATTGCCACACTTTCGGCGTCCTAGTGACATGTCTTCGTTCATAACATAATTTGATTAAGTTTTACATCGGCTCAATCGCCGCAGTAGACAAATTAATTTTTGTGTTGAATAACCCATTTATATAAGGCTATGGGTTATTTTACATCACGCTACGACCAATAGGTGCGGAGCATCAATAAAAAATGTTTCAAAAATGTGAAAATATGTAATATTTGTAAAAGTAAAGAACGAGTTACCCGAAGCGAAGCGAGGGCCGGTCCACTAGTCGTAATATTATGAGTCGTAAGTCGTAAGTGGTAGTAATTGCTATCTGTAACTGCGAAGGACGACTCGACATTTCTTGCCGCTTCTCCCAAAACCACTCACGGTAGGGATTTGTTGAAACGATGTCTAGTTTGAGTTAGGAAAACTGCGCAAAAACCAATTTGGGATAAAATTTCATTTCATAATACTTTCTCGTCGCGAAGCACCGCTGTATGAATAAAATATATGTTTTGTTATGTCTTAACATCGACTGACACATTTGGCCAAAATGCTTTTTGAAGTGAATACTTCTTTATTATCGTTGTGATTTGGAATTCGTTAAAACGGAAATGACGCGAATGAAGCATCGTTGTTATTTCACTACACATTTTGATTTTTTAACACCATTACAATCAGTGATATTTTCTGCATCGACTGGTGTAGTTCCTATAGCTCTATGATAAATAATAACGATAAGATTACCATTTCAGGATACCTTCTATTTCATTTTCATTACCGTAAAGCGCTGTAGCAAAAAACAGTGTATTTTTTTTGTTTTCATAATACACCATTTTTACAGGTACTGGCCAAAAATAACATTCCTAGGACCTTACGCCATCCCAAGATAATTATGATGTTTTAAATTTTTTAGCTCTGAAAAGTTTTGTGGTTCTGGTGAACAAATTGTTTTAAGCTATTGCATAGCTTTTATCGCGGTCCTTGAGCGTGGGGACCGAATCCAGAAATTCCGTAACGAAAAAAACATAACACCCCCTGTTCGCGCGTAATCGACGACAGCAACCGACGGCTGCCGACAATTGCCGAGGCGCGCGCGCCATTTAAAAAACTTTGACAATTGAGTGGACAGACCTCTCGTATAATCATCTCGTGAACGGTGAAACAGTGCCGTAATAATTTAAATATCCTTCTGTCATCAAATTACATCATCAAATCGACATATTTTGTAAAACTACTATTCGGATTACATCTTATGAAGAAAATTCAACGTTTTATTTACGCATACACATCCCCAATCAGCGCCATCTAGTACCTTAATACTAAGGTATGGTACGTATGTTTTCTACAAACTAGATGGCGCTGTTCTGATATAACTATATAACTTCTAATAATAATTATAATTGCATAAGTTGATAAAAAATGCTATGCAATAGCTTTACCGCGGCAGTCTCCGAGTGTTTTTTTTGTCAGTTACGACGTTTCCGTTTTCTTCCGTCGATATGTGCAGTGTTTCCGCACGAGGGGTACGGCGTTCGATATCCGGCGGGGGCAATGTTTGCGTGACAAATACCAATTTGTAACGTTGACTCGCGACTGAGGGGAGCGATTGTTTCCTTTCGTTCGTTCCAAATTTGAATGTAGATTTTTGTTTGAGCCTGTTTCAATGTTTGCTCTGAATCTCTGAAGTTGTTCTGTTATCTTTTAAAAATGGAATGTATTTTTCTTTTTTTGCTGTTTCCATGTTAATCATTGACAAGTATATGATGTTAATGGACTGAGATGGGATGAGTACATTCGAAATTGGAATGTGGGCAGTTATAAGAAGCTGTTTTGTTGGTGTTTTAAGACGTAGTGGTTATATTCTCTTTGGTTTTAAGTTTCTCTTTTTCTCCGGCATTTGATTATTGACGTGACAACGTCTTATAATTCGGTGGCACGCATGAAAAAACATGACTCATGCGTTACCGTCGTTACCGTTGGTGAATTATTATCCCCTACCAGCGCCATCTATGTATTGTGCAGTGAACAATTATTCATTAAGTTCGATTGGGTCCATTTATCGATGGAGGAAGGCTGGCTGAGCTGGTAGTTCACTCGCAGTACACTAGATGGCGTTGAGTAGTGGGGCGCTATAATTCTGAATCACGATGTAGGATGTATAAGTATCCAGCATTCATTTTTAATAAATGACTTAACTTGTATTGAAAAAGTGTTCTTTTATTGTGCTTGCCTACTCATTCAAAGGAAATTATTTTCTTAAGACGTTGTCACGTTCAACTATCGTCAGTAAACCGACTTTACAGACAACCAATTTTTTTTTTAAACACTCAAGTTTTGAAGTGAAAACTTCTATAGTATCGTTGTGATTTGGAATTCGTTGAAACGGAAATGACGCGCAAAAGAAACGAAACGGAAACGAAAAGACACAGAGACATTTTAACGTGGGATAAAATGAGATGACATGACATTAGCAAGAGTTAGAACTAAAGTTCGCTGCAGCGCTAAAACATAAGTTATGCTTATGACACCTAACCAAACTATTTATTGTAGCTTTCACTTCTAACACATGTGAATTGCACACATTTTGATTTTTTTTTTTTTTTTATCAATAAGAAATCGGTTTTTGTTTGTTAAATTATTGAATATGGAATATATAATTATATTTATATTTCTTCGCTGTCCATGTTATTGGGCTGGTGGTAGTTAATATTCTATATGTTAAATTAACCTGTCTGTTTCAGATCCAACCCCCGCCAGTGCAGCCACCCCAACCAGACTGTCTGGTGGTGCTGCCCCCCAAGCTGCTGGTACCCTCGGCCCCCGTTATCTGCTTCCGACCGAACCCTCCCACGCCCGTGAGGACACTTGGATCTGCCATTGTGTCTCTGTTTAAACGGCCAAGCAATGATGTCCCATCTCCTTCCCCGTGCCCCACTCCCTATCCGTGCCCCAGTCCCTGCCCGTGCCCCACTCCCTGTCCGTGCCCCAGTCCCTGCCCGTGCCCCACTCCCTGTCCGTGCCCTAGTCCCTGCCCGTGCCCCACGCCCAGCCCGTGCCCCACGCCCGGCCCGTGTCCCACTCCATATCCGTGCCTCACCCCTTACCCTAGTCGATTGATAACCACCTATTAACTTGTTGGTGGTGTGGTTATTTTTCGATTTATATTTACTTACAATATTATATATCTATGTATAAATTTGTTTGTGTGTCACAACATTTGTAAATATGTGTGAGCGATGTGAAATAAACACGGGTATTTTTTGCAATTGATTTGGGCGTTTTATTTATGAAATAAACTGAATAAAGTTACCTTTTACTACAAAAACTTCAAAAAAGTAACTTACAATTTAAAAATACGAAGTGATCTACATGTTTAGTTTGAGGTCGGTGAAGGTTTTTGACGTGACAACGTCTTATAATTCGGTGGCACGCATGAAAAAACATGACTCATGCGTTACCGTCGTTACCGTTGGTGAATTATTATACCAGCGCCATCTATGTATTGTGCAGTGAACAATTATTCATTAAGTTCGATTGGGTCCATTTATCGATGGAGGAAGGCTGGCTGAGCTGGTAGTTCACTCCCAGTACACTAGATGGCGTTGAGTAGTGGGGCGCTATAATTCTGAATCACGATGTAGGATGTATAAGTATCCAGCATTCATTTTTAATAAATGACTTAACTTGTATTGAAAAAGTGTTCTTTTATTGTGCTTGCCTACTCATTCAAAGGAAATTATTTTCTTAAGACGTTGTCACGTTCAACTATCGTCAGTAAACCGACTTTACAGACAACCAATTTTTATACGACGGCTTTATTGGGACTTTTTTTAGAAGTCAATTTGAACGTTTGACTCCCTAATAGGCCTGGGTTCGAATCCCGTCCGCACCACATCAATAGTACTGTGCGCTTTAGAATTAATTATCACTTGCTTCGGACAGTAAACATCTTGCGGAAACCATAATGTTCTCAAAGGTGAAGTCCGTCCGCAATTGGCCAGAGTGGCGGACTACGGCCTGTGCCCCACACAGTGAGCGGAAACCCGAGCCCAGCAGTGGGTCAGTTGTTTTGTCTCACTTTGCGTGCCGGTTTCAAGGAAAGAACAGTTGCTTACGAGCAATGTCGAACTTTCTTGCGCCACATACAATCGTACTTTCTCGTGCTCTCTCATGTTGGCCGCGCTCACCAGATGATAACCTTCTCTGTCTTCGATTTAAACACAATACTGCATTCAAAATTCAACCGTAATTCATTTTGTCAAAGGTTTACTTCACATTGAATATGAACGTAACAATTAATACTTAATATTCAAATTACTTTTACAGCGCAATGAATTAATTCCCTTTAATCGTTTTCGAAATAAAATACGTGTTTATGCAACATAATACATTTATTTCGCCGAATTTATACATATGATAAATTAATTATACAATTTATACATTTAGATATTTTTTTTCAATCCAGTTCAGCTTTTAGTTTAAATTTTTTCTGAAGGGCTGACGTTAAAGCAGACGAGCCCCCTGATGGTGATTGGTCAACGTCGTGTGGATACGAGCAACACCAGGGGAGTCGCCAGTGCAACGCCGACCCTGGAGGAGAACTCTTTTTACACCGTTTTTGAAGAACCCCATGTCATAGCGCACCGGGAATACCTCAGAAGGAAACTCATTCCACAATTTGCATGTACGTGGCACAGACGATCGTGAAAATCGGATTGTAGAGGTTATCCAAGAATCCAATTGATGTGGAAGAAACTTCAATCTTCGGCGAGTAGTCGTGGAAGGGTGATATCCGTACCAGATCGATAAATTCCTCGAAGAACTCACCGTTGTAAAGTCAGAATAGCCAGAGAACCATTCTAGTTTACCCATTTAAAATGTCAAATCTTTTGAAGAGTTCTAAATTGGTTCCTAAAAGCTTCACTGAAGTTTTAGTATCTTGCTTTTTTATTCATAAATCAAAAATCCATCAGAAATCGCAATAGTATTAGATGTGGACTGAATTCCGCAGCAGTTTTTCTTTCCCGTTTATAAAAAGGGCATTCCATATGGTGCATAACCAGGGATGAGACCAGGGTAAGGCACGGGACTGATGGGAAGGACTGTGGGGGTTGGCAGGCACGGGTTGACTGGCAGAACAGCAGGGGTTGGAACTATCGTGGGGGTAGTGTCAGAAACTGACGTCGAAGTCGTACCTGCATTAGGGATGTTTGGGAAGGGTAAAAACCCAACGACACTAGGGGTAGTTTCGCACACTGTCGAACTTACCCCAGAAATCGGAAGGTTGGGAAAGGGAAGGATACTAACTACGTTAGGGGTAGTTTCACAGACCGTGGTAGTTTGGACGTTCGGGGTGTTGCCCCAGATATTCCTGGGGTAGGGGAGCGGCAGGAACGGGCCTTTGTTGAGGGGGTACGGGTAGCCGATGCCGAGGCCCAGGCCTAGGAGGTTGGGGCTGGTCTCGCACACCGTGGTCCCGTGGTTGGGCACCGGCAGCAGCGACGAGTAGTCGTAGATGGACCCGGCTTGCCCCAGCGGGCTGCAGCGCACTCCGCACAGGAGAGCTGGAAAAAACTCGCAATGATTACGGGAATTATCATCATCACAACCCATAACTGACCCACTGCTGGGCACGAGTCTCCTCTCACAATGTGAGGGGTATAGGCCATAGTCCGCCACGCTGGCCAAGTGCGGATTTGCGGACTTCGCACACCTTTGAGAACATTATGGAGAACTCGCAGGTGTGCAGGTTTCCGCACGAATTAAATTTTAATACGCACATAAGTAATTTTTGAAAATTAGTGGTTTGAACCCGGACCCTCCGGTTCGGCGGTCCAACGTTTAACCACACGGCTATCACTGCTTAGGGGAATTATAAATTTTATTTATTTATCACCAGCGAGTGATCGAGCGAGTTAAGCGACGGCGGGCGGTCAGTAAGTGGGTGGGTGACCGCTAGTGGTTCTTTCTTGAGCGCCTCCGTGCTTCAGAGGGAAGGTAAGCCGTAGGACCCGGCTATCTCCAGTAGCAGTCGTTAAGCCATATCAGAGGCCTTCGGTTGGTGTAAACACGGGTCAGTCACTAACCCTCTGCCAATCTGCACTGGAGCAGTGCGGAGCATGCTCTAGGCCTTCTGAGTTTTGAGCAGAGGCCCGTGCCCAATCGTGGGCCATAACTGGGTTAAAACCATTACCAGCGCTTTCACGTTTCGCTTCGGGAAGCAACGCCTTAATACCCACACTCGAAAATATGTTTAGATGGGATTCTTTACTGACATCTTTTTAGTTTTTAACCGATTGAACTAAAACAAACTAAGTATGAATATTATTACAATGATGATTCTCAATGATGTTATTACAATCGTTTTTTAGATTAGCGTAAACAGTCGGATAAACAAACAGACGAAAACTATTACAAAATATATGTCAACCTGTATATTCATAAGAAAATAATATCTATCTATAATAATATTTAAAGAATAATTTACAAAATAAATGTTAAACTTACCAACACACAAAAAGTAGCTGTTGAACGCCATTTCTACCTCCCAATCGGTCTGTGCCAAAACTGCGGGTTGCAACTCATTTTATACTAAGAAAACTAATTAACAATGTTATTCCTCTGTACGGTTCACGGAAATTTTCGTCAGAATCAAACCTAAATGTTTTGGAACACGAAATGAAAAAATGTTTCCAATTAATGGCTTTCCATAACATAATTAAACGACTTCAAAAACGAAAGTTGTCACTTCGATATTCGTGATATGTAATATCATTGAAACTGCAAAATTAAGAGCTAAATCATACAAACATACAAATTATATAGATTTATCTGCTTGTCTGTCTTTAGGATTTCTACGAATTATTAGTACCTAACGGTAAATTCTTCAGTCGTGTCGGTTTAAAATTAGGAAACGTCTATTTGGTACACACCTTCATAATTAACGAAACGTATTATACAACTTCCGTTTCAAAACAAAAGTGACGATTTTTTTTGTTTCACTCTTACACATCACACTTTATCACACTCTATCACACACGCTATCTATCTATTGTTTCACACAATAAATTAAGCAAAGTCCGTGGAGTAAGAGGAAGAGTTGTTCTAATTCAGCTTGAAAGGGTTACATTGCAAGTTAAATTAAAAGCTTGTAAAAAATTGCAAAAATTGGTCCGTCCGTTTAAGAGCTACGAACCTACAGAAAGTCGTACACTAATACAATAGTCAATTACCAACATAATATAATATTTACTTACGATATTGTTGTCAATTTCTCCTTACCTGAAACCAAAATAAATTTTTATTTAGATTATTATTAACATAGATTTTTATGGTGATTGTATTGCAACTGCTAGCGCGGGTCACTATTTGAATGGTTGACTACTAAAACAAAATTTCCTGAGGGTTTCCGTGCCTCGGAGGGATAACATTCGTTGAAGCATGTCGAAGACTTACGGGTGGCATAAAGACTTCCGACGTTTCAGGCCACTATCCTCTCTACTAATCCACATTGGAGCAGCGTACAGTGGAGTGGAGCAGAGTACGTTCTACACTTACAATAATAACACTATAGAAAGACAGTCTTCATACAAGCGCTCTGTCTAAAGTGAAGCACTAAACCGAAACTTTCCCGAACTTCGGCTGCGGATAATCATATGTTTTTAGCAATAATACATAAATAGCTTTTCAGATATTTTGTAACACAATGTAACTGGACAATTCGTCATAATTCTTTTTTTTCGCGAGACACGTTTGGCGTGCGTTGACATTGAACACTACGGAGCTGCCCGGTGTTTGCAGTCAGTTCTGATTCCAATTAAGGTGCTTCAAAATGGCCGCGCGGACTTCGTTTCTTTAGTAATTATTATAAGGTTCTAGACGTCCTCAGTTATGGGAAGAACCGTGCCCTGTAGACGCCATTAATGATTACATTCCAATTTATAAGTTAAGACTTATATGAGTTCCCCCTAAGTATTCATGATACCATTTTATAATTGAAACACAATAATCCTTTCAATGTTTTAAAATAATATTCAAATGAAAATATGTCATTGACGTCTCTTGTGGCCGTGGACAACAGTCATTTGAGAATAGCTGTCATGTTTGTAAAACGAAAAGTTAATTAAGTCGTTTAACCAACATGACTCATGATTTCACAGCTACAGTAACATTGGGCCTTCAAACGTTTGACATTTAATTAGGGCAAATATAAATGTCAATTTAACGAACATCGCATGACTCGCAAATGGACGTTAAGTGATACACATACTTATTTTAAGCACGAAAGCATGCTTAGTGAACAGTTGCTGCTTATAAGCCTGTGTACATGCTTGAAATAGGCGTGCTTATTTTGAGCTATTCAAAAATCATAAACAGCTAACTTGTTAGTTGTAAGTCAAATGCTTAGATTAAAACGAAAAATTGCATTTTCTAATGTTAATAACCGACAAATAAAATAATGTGCCACCTTTAGAATAATAACACTATAGAAAGACAGTCTTCATACAAGCGCTCTGTCTAAAGTGAAGCACTAAACCGAAACTTTCCCGAAAGCGGGGAATGATTCGGCTGCGGATAATCATAATTATGTTTTTAGCAATAATACATAAATAGCTTTTCAGATATTTTGTGACACAATTTAACTGGACAAATCGTCATAATTCTTTTTTTTTCGTGAGACACGTTTGGCGTGCGTTGACATGAGCTGCCCGGTGTATGGTGTCATTTCTGACTCCAATTAAGGTGCTTCTATAGTGTAATTATTGTAAGGTGCCACCCGATGGTAGGTGTCGGTTCGAAGGAATCGATGATTGTCGCCCGTAGACCGATGCGTCGCCGACAAACAAAGAAAGGAGAAACAAAGAATGGAACTGGACTCAAGCCGCCGCGTGCCGGCGCCCGAACACGATAAGTCTTTAATTATTTTGTAATCAAAATGTCCAGAGTTTTCGAAGTGAAACTTTATTACAATCGTTGTAATTTGAAACTCGAAGAAACGTAAAAGCGTCATTAAAAAGGGACAAACGCATACATGTATCTATAGGACAGCCTGAGAGAGAATGATGATGAGAATTTAGAGTAGGTAAAGTCGTATTCTAAAAAGAATGTGCGCGTAACATTCTTTTGTCATGTCAGGATTTATAACCAATTGTATGAAGTATTCCAGAAATAAATGCATTGTCCTGCAGCCTACATACGCAGACAAAGTCGTAGGAACACATTACCCAATTTGAAAAAAATTCGCTGTTCAAACGTGCGACAGCGAAGCGCCTACGACACGACAAAATGACAGATGCGGCGCCGCATCGTACGAATCCGAGATGCGACGACGTGCGTGTAATCGCATAAACACTTCGAATCGCATCCATCGTTATCCGTGTAAATTAAAATGGATGCGTGTACTTTCTTTGACGTTTTTCTTGATGTGGCATAAAGCAAGCACACGTGTAATGCAATTCATATATGTATATATATAGTAAATTATGGTCATATATTTCTTGTACGGTGCCTTATATATACAACGACATTGTTGTGTTGCATCAACGCGTCGCAGTGTTGTGGCCTCGCCCTAATATTGTCGTTGCATTGTCGCGGTGACGTCGCATTTGGACCGCAACATGACGCACGTGAGAATGAAACCGCATTTTCATACTTTGCACCCGCCAAAGACATTTTGCGACTATTATCTCACGTGTCGCACGTTTGAATAGGCATTAACAGTGAACATTTATCAAATATTTGGAATTTTCATGATAAAATCGATTAGTTCCCCTTTCTAACGTAGGAATTCTTAAACAATGTAAAGTTTAAACAAGAGATTCAGTCTAGTTCTAGTTCAAGATTAAAGCCATTGACGTGTTTCACAATATTGTTTAAACAAAAACTTTTACTTGTGTTAAACTTACTAGTTTAAAATGTTCCAATTTTGGAGTATTTTTATAACTATAGGTAAATTTTATTTATTACACAACTGCCTCGCTTTAGGTACTTTGCTAAACTTGGTTTCACCTGTTTCAACCCAGGGCCCACTACTGGGAACGAATCGAATCGCTACTCATCATCAAGGTCAAGAGAATACTGTACCACGACGCCGATAACCACTTATACAAAACAGACACACAGACACAGGATTAAGCAATAACGCCCCTCTTTGTGCGTGGGGGGTCGAAGAGACCTCTCAGGGAAAGGCCTCGTCTGTTGTCCAGCAAAGTGCACCACGAAGTGAAATAATGTGGACCAGATGGACCTTATAGAACAGGTTCATCAGCACCAGAAATTACGATTACATTTTGGAGGCACGGAAGAGCTCCCGCCAAGAACGCGCTACCTTTTACCGTAAGGCGCTCGCGGGGCATTTCCGTTTCGTGCCGTAATTTTAATCTATAATCATGATTACTTTGCCCATCTCTGATCAGCACGGAAGCCAATGAACCGAACCTGATTCCTGTTGACCCAGTTAATGAGGTCGGCGCAGGACGGCGAGGGGCGAAATTAGAGCCTTGTTTACACACAATTAGGAGGCTGATGTCGACTGTCGAGTTTCTTTTATTAAGTAGGAAAGATAAATGTTTGCTGCAGTTGAAGGTAAACTATCGAAGAGTAACGTTGATTTAATTCGATGATTTGGCTATAAATATTTGACAGCAATTTGACTTGCCACTGGACGCAGTGTTTCTGCCAGGCAGGAGGGCTAAAGGTTTTCATGATTACAGATAAAGATTACATCAAGGGACACGAAAATTCCCCCGCCAAGAACGCCTTACCTTCCTTTTCGTCGTATTTTCAAACCCTTCTATTTTAGGCCTGGATTATGCTAGAGAGGTCAAAAATGTCTGCATATCAAATTTCAGCTTTCTAGGAATTCGGGAAGTACTTACCTTAGGAATTTTGATTGGTGAGGGAGTCAGAGACAAATTTTAATATATTTTAGGTAATAATAAAATCCAAATTATAATTTAAGTAAGATAAATAAAACATATTAGTCCGCTAACGACATTTAATTTAAAAAAAAAATTAAATGTGGCCCTTGGAGACTGCCGCGGTAAAGCTATTGCATAGCATTTTTTATCAACTTGTGCAATTATAATTATTAGAAGTTATATAGTTATATCAGAACAGCGCCATCTAGTTTGTAGAAAACATACGTACCATACCTTAGTATTAAGGTACTAGATGGCGCTGATTGGGGGTGTTAGGTTTTTTTCGTTACGGAATTTCTGGATTCGGTCCCTACGCTCAAGGCCCGCGATAAAAGCTATGCAATAGCTTAAAAATGTGTGCAATTCACACATGCTAGAAGTGAAACTTCATAACAACAATTAATGTCAGTCCAAAATATTGATGTTTAGCTTTGCTTACGTCAGCCGCCATTTTAATTTCCGTTTCAACGAATTCAAAACCACAACGATACTAAAGAAGTATTCACTTCAAAAACAAAATGTTTCGACAAAAGGTGTTAGAACGTTCTTGACTTGCATTTCCGTGCCTCCAGATGTAATTGTGATCCGTGATGTTTACATTTTCCCCACCTCTGGTAGTAGGTGAATAAGTGTTTTCTCTAACTGGATGGATAGCAAAAGAAATATTATAACAACGTAACAATATGCCAAGTGTGTAAATTGGGGAATACCGTCGACTAGGCTCTCCTCGAACCGCCCGCACTGTCAGTATGTGTATGTAATTGGCCAAATCATGGAACGACGCATATCATGAGTAAACGTGTTCAGATACGCTGTTCACTGCCGCAGTGGGTATTGAAAAGGCGTGTGTGGATTCCTTGTGACACCTAAGCGAAGATCGCTAGCGGTGTGGGTAGCAACTTTCAAGTGGAAGCGTTTTTTCACCTGTCACCCAAAAAAAAAACGGGCACGCAAAGTGAGACAAAACATCGTATCATTCTGTCTCGTTTTTTTCGTGTTATTGGCGTAAGATCTTAGCCCCATACTAGGATTCCTTGTGTTGTGAGTACCATGAACAACACAAGAATGCCTATACATAGACCAAATTCAGATTTCAGCCACGCTTTGGGTGTAAAGCGCACTAACTTGGCACCAGCCTATTTACTGTTAACTGAGACCCACATTATAATTGAACGGAAACACCGACGCGGGCAATTTGTTGCAGCTTCGCGAAACAAACGAGAAAGCAATTTGAAAATAGTATAATTTTCAGGTGCGACACTCATCACATTAACGACAGTATCAGCAGCCCCCACGTTCACTTTCGGGATGGATCCGGAGGAAGGTGTGACCCTGGGCTGCAGCCTGGTCCCGCGCCTGTCCTCTCTGGTCCCGGCGGTCGGGGCCTCCCAGGCCTATCTCGAGGCTCGCCAGGTTGTGCCGTACCGTAGGTCTGGCGAATACTCCACTCGGATTCAATTTATCTAATCAATAATAAAATTATCTCTTTGAAGTGGTTGTTTTAAACTTATTTACTAAGTAGTAAACCCGCCTAAGCTTCTCTTCCGGAAACCTGTTTCTCGGGACCCACACTCTAAAATGCGTTATGTTATGCGTACTTCTTTACATCTACATTACTTTTTTATGTCTGAACTCCTGGAAAAATACACTACATTTGGAGTAAAGTTTACCATAGTTTCAACTAATATACTTAATATTAGTTGAAACTACTTACACCCAAATCTTTTAATCTGTTTTTGAGTACGTGTGCATAAACAGACAAAAATTCTAACAATCATTGTTTTACATGTCATCTATTGCGTTAATGAAGGCCACCAATATTAGTTTTTCTCTTAAAATAATATCTTCCACGTACAAACAGCGATCAGTTACATTTTAATTTTATTATACATATACATAACGCAACACGCAACAAATATGACACGGGAACGTATTTCAAGCCGCCTTACAGACATTAAATCGATGCATCCGTTTAGGACCTGGCTTGTGGGTTCAAGGGCTAGCTCTACTCTACACAGTGTACCGATCTCATTTAACTGAGGAGGCCTGGATCGTACTCCACTACACTGCTCCGGTGCGGGACCGCGGGGCTCAGCCGTGACCACGACCCATGCTACTGGATCGAAATATTGTACAAAATACATAATATCGTGATAGTTTGTTAGTTAATAGTACCTACCATAATAGTTGTTAGTTTTTTAGATCATATAAAAGAAAATGTAACAAAGGGTCGAAAGTGCCTAAGGGCACGTTTATGAGACAGTAGCTTTCGCGCGGCCGCCTCCTGGTGCATAGCAAATTAAACTTTATTGACTAATTAAGGTTCAGCTTGGCGAAGGCACTGCCGCGCGCATGATTGTCACGCGATACAATATTCTTCGTATTTCTAATTCCTAAGATAACTGTGTTTATAGAACTCAATCATAACATTTGGGCGGCAGATTCGCCACACTCTATGAAGGATTATAAAATTTATAACCACTTGTATCAGCGCTCAGTATTAATTGTTTAACATGGAAGGCTGGTTCTATAGTTTTATTAGCGTTTTAGGTAATTTATTTATTTATTATATTTCCTCGCGAATTCGTTTGCTTGAGAGTTATTTCCGAAATCTTAGAATTGAATTAAAATGTTTGAGATAACTGGGTCTAAATATCGGTATAACTCAAAAACTCAAATCATTTATTTCATGTAGGTATGATGCATACACTTATGAACGTCAATTTATTGCATTTATCACCGTTTCGCTAAGGTGCCTTTAAATATTGTTTTTTTAAATCTTTGAGGAGAAAAAGAAACGGCGAAAGTAACTCCTCGGCACATCTTTTTGGAACGAAGTTCCTTATCGCGCGTTGTGAAAGGGGGCTAGACGGAAAAAATTCGTACGAAAAGTTGTCACGACACTTTTTGCTGTAGTAAGCTATTGTAAGCCGTGCGGCGTGCGCATGTTTTATATTATTAGTATAACATATATAATAGTTATATATATATGTATGTGTATTTATATACATAATCTAAATATTATATTTTTTTTTTTAATTTCTTCACTAATTAATCGAAAGAAACTTCGTTCCATCCGGGTGTCTCTTGACACCTCTCAAGTTTTAAAAAATAAAAATGCTAGATTACAATTCAATTACAATTCAATAGATAACAAAATCGTGATTACCCGTTTACATTAAAATGTTTAGTGTCCGCGATGATATCAGTTCAAAATCTTAGCTCCGTCACGGTATCGTCAACCAAAACGCAAGTGCACTAAACTTCTTTTTCGATCGACACATCGGTGATGCATTCGTGCATCTATTACCACAATGTTCCACTTCCAGGTGTACTCGTCACTGCAAGACCTCAATACTACATGACGGTGCCCTGTCCCCTCGAATGTATACCAACGAACGCCTGGTACTGTCCTGCACCACCCCCCAGCCCCTTGTGTCCGTGCCCTAGAGGTAACGTTAACGCTACACACTCATATTTGGTGACACTTTTTTAGGGCCGACCATTCCAGTTCTCAAGGGTTAGGTACAAGTGTTACAATTAGCGACACATGTTTAACCGAATTAGAACGAGACTCACCTACAATTAAGAACTGGACTATTACTAATAACCACTAAAAGGACGACTTTCATTAACTGTCCTATTACCTATTAGTTATTAATTTCCCAGGTGGTGTGTTCAGAACGACAGAATCCCAGCCGACGCAGAAGCCACGGTCCTTGATCTCCGCACTCTTCGACATCCCGTCCGTCTGCGCCGACATCCTCTCCGGCGAGATTAATATCAACCCCCAAAAAAAGGGTTTTAACCCTTATGCTTTGTAGTAAAAGAATGTATTAAGGATACAATGATTTTCACCTGAATGCCTCTTTAAATATAATTCCGTAGTGGAAGGTAATAATAAAAGATCGGAAGCACTCATCAGGACTGCCGACAGAAGTGAAAACTTAAAACTTAGAAAATCACTTAATAGTATGTAAGTAGGCAGACCGCTGCGCGTCGTTAGTCCTATGTATTACGTCACAGCATGTCGCTGACGCGAGGCCATAAGTTTACCTCCTAGCAAAAATCGCGTTACGCACCTGTAGAAGTTTTCACTTCAAAAATACCCGACTCTAAGGTCAGTGACAAATTTCTAACGTAATTCCTAAAAATTTGAAGTGCTGGACCACCCAGACCTTTGATAGTCCAACGTTCAAAGCGCAACCCCGCACTAGGACCCCCTGTGTCGCGGGGGATGGACAACACAAATTAAACGTTTTGGAAGTCGCATTAGAAGTTTCACTTCAACAACACGTCACTGACACCCACAACCCGAGAACAAATATTTATCTGTCACATAAACATCTGCCCCGAACTGAATCGAACCCGGAACCCTTCGATTTGCAGGCCAGGTCATTACCAACTACTAGCTAGGCTACTATGGCGTCAAAACGGCGTCGGGGTGATAGTGTTAGTTGTATCTACAGAATCGGCCACGTCCCTACCAGACAGGATCGCTTTCCCAACAACAGATGAACAAAAAGCAAAATGTTTCCAAACTTTAATCCATTTGTCCGGGAGGAAACAATGAAGGGTTAGGATAGGGTTGTCAAGCCAGTAGCTTTTATTGAGAAAGGAAATAAGCAGATATAATACTATATGGCAGCTGTAGCGCAACTTCCGCCTTTGAAAATACACGTAATGACGCAATTTCCGTTTCAACAACCGTGACGATTTCTATGCCTTTTTTTGCGAGTACGTCTACATGTATACATATTGCATAAATAAATGTGCATCCATAGACAATAACTAAAACCGACTTTTACTTCAGACTGTATATCCTGGTGTCAGTAAGTCAAATTTGAATTTATGTTGCTAAAATTAGATTTATCCAGGTTAAAATTGATTACTTTAAAAACAGGAAGAGGTTATGTTGAACGCGGCCTATATTTTTTTTATGTACGTCGACCGATTTCTCCGTCATTTAGGGAACCCATATTTAACTTTGTTCATATGAGCGGCATCTGACGAGTAGTCTTTGATTCATCCCCAACAATGAGTATTTAATTGACTTAATCGAATACGATGATGATGATGTCTCATTTTATGACTTGTGGATTCGAAGTCGTGTTTTTGTTCTGTTGAAGTTATTGAGGGAATTATTTCATTCTTCTCGAGTGACAACCCTAGCCCGCGGAAATGGAACCAATTGGATTGTTCCGATTGGGGCGGGAAATTGGGAAAGTTTCCGATCGTCGTCGTCTGGCGGCGCGCGGTGGAACGCGCCTACTCTGAGCGACTTGTCGGCTGTATCGGGGAAATTACCTGCGCGACGCAAAGTGGGTAATTTTACATTATCAATTCATAAACACAACCCATAACCTGTCCCTAGCTGGGCCCGAGTATCCTCTCACTGTGAGGAGTACAGGCCATAGTCCACCACCCTGGCCAAGTACGGATTGGCGGACTTCATACACCTTTGAGAACGTTATGGAGAACTCTCAGGTATGCAGGTTTCCTCACGATGTTTTCCTTCACCGAAGCTACTGATAATTAAATTTTAATACGCACATAATTTTTGAAAATGAGTGGGTGCGTGCGGGGTTTGTACCCGGACCCTCAGGTTAGGCAGTCCAACGTTCAACCACACGGCTATCACTGCTCATTAAGTATCTCTCATAATTGTTCATTGGTTGTTAAAGTAGTTTACAAAAAAATTATAACGTCGGGTTTAAAGTTTCTTTCTTTTCACTTCGCACGTACTAAACATGAAAGTTCTATTGTACCATTTTGCCTTTCCTCGTTGAGTTTTACACAATACTTCTCTGAGTCATTATTCGCCAGCGCCTTTGTTTTACGTAAAAGTCGATCAAAGTAAAAATAGTATAGAAGTGAGTCGACTCCGATCAATCCTTAAAAAACGCGGGTAATGAAAACAAAATGGCGTCGGGTCTCTTTGCAATTGTAATCCTCTGTAAAGGCTCTCAGGACCACAGATACTCTAAACGCTAAGCGTGAGTGCTTTTTAATAAAAAGTGACAGTTCGAACTGTCTGCTTCTACAGAAAAAAAATAGTCGATAATTAATTATTTTTTACTGCAGTTTTTTCTAGTTTCGTCTGCCCGGTTTTTTAATCACCCACGTGAAACAAACGAAGGTAATGTGTATAAGTACCTATATACATAGACTGGAAAGTCTATTTAGGAGGTTAAAATGTTTCAAGTGGATCCATTGAAGAAATAAAAAGTTTTAGTTTATCCCCTTTTCCATCCCCTCAGGGGGGGAATTCCCAAAAATCCTCTCTTAGTGCTCCCCTACACTCCCCGAGGAACATTCAGCTTGTTACGCTCAGTAGTTTCGGCTGCGCGATGTTTGTCAGTCACTCAGTTTTATATTATTGTATTTAGATTTTTAAATACTTTTTTAAAGAATTCTCAGGTCTGCAGATGTCCTAGTGATGTTTTCTTTCGAAGCATTTGATAATTATCGCTTTAAGTCATCATTACCATAAAAATAGCTTTGAAACGGTTTTTTGACGTGACAACGTCTTATAATTCGGTGGCACGCATGAAAAAACATGACTCATGCGTTACCGTCGTTACCGCTGGTGAATTATTATACCAGCGCCATCTATGTATTGTGCAGTGAACAATTATTCATTAAGTTCGATTGGGTCCATTTATCGATGGAGGAAGGCTGGCTGAGCTGGTAGTTCACTCGCAGTACACTAGATGGCGTTGAGTAGTGGGGCGCTATAATTCTGAATCACGATGTAGGATGTATAAGTATCCAGCATTCATTTTTAATAAATGACTTAACTTGTATTGAAAAAGTGTTCTTTTATTGTGCTTGCCTACTCATTCAAAGGAAATTATTTTCTTAAGACGTTGTCACGTTCAACTATCGTCAGTAAACCGACTTTACAGACAACCAATTTTTTTTCATAAAATGAGAACTCCACTGATTATAATGACATCCATAACTTTCTCAATTCTTTGTTATGAAAACGTATTCCTACGTAAATTTCCACCTAACTTCCTTCAACACCAAACTTCTCTCAATAACCGGCAGCCAGTACAATTCTTTAAATTCGAATCTGCTAGCGGCATAATAAGCATACTCCTTGGTATTCTGTCCGCGGCAGCCATTTTGTGACGCCATTACCGAATCGCGGGCGGAGTTTTCGCGCGTTAAATCATTTTGAATGGCGCGAAATGACGCTCAAGTCTTATTCTTAAGTTGTGTTTAATACGGGCGCGAGCTATCCGCAGTTTTATGTTTCGTGCTGTTATGAATCTGAGACTCAGCTCATGAAGTATTACAGTTCATTTAATTGATGTTTAAATTATTATGTGAGAAAGTACAATGCTATGTATGCAAAGATATTTAAACTACAGGTGCGGTTCGTATCGGGGCAGAAGCAACGTCTTTCCAACAACCAGGTTTGAAAGTCCACAAAATCCACACTGGAGTAGCGTGGTGGAGGATGCTCTTTGCCTCTAAGTATGAGAGACCCGTGCTCTGTAGGGGGCCATTAATGTGTTGAAGGCTGAAAGCACGTACTACCAAAGTACGTACTATCAATTAAATTCCTCAGCTCCAACTGGTATTATCCGCGTAAGCCCCAGAGAATTTTAATTATTAACTCACTCTGTAACTAGCTAATCTGGAAGATTTATGACTAATTTAGGTCCGTTTGTCAGGACTAATCCGTGGCGTGAGGTACGCAGGAATGAACAAGGAAAAAGGGTGAGTTTAAATGTCATGGAAACGGTACTTTTCCCGCCAATTTGGCTTTAGCTAATGTCGTCTGACGTCGCTTGGCGGCGCTGCCGACGTTTGGCATTTTATTACGCGGAAGAGTTTTGAAGGTGTACAAAAATGGCAATTGGGATAATTAATTTTTAGGTTATGTCTGAAAAGAGTTATTACTGTCACTATTATTATTAGACCAGTGTCAGAGTCAAGTAAATATTCGGTCTCCAAAACTATTAACAACAATACAACAACCAGCCAACGAGACAATTTAAAACAGAACTACCCTCACTGGCGTTGTTCTCCGAGCCGAGACATCCGGAAATCGAACCCGGGTCCCCGGGGGGCGGCAGTCACGTCGTAAAGCGATCGGTTTACGATGCAACACGAAATACTGGACACAGGATATTTCGACTGAACTAGACAGCGTGGTGCAGTTTGAGCAGTGATATGAGCAGCCGAGGGGTTAGAACGTTCCACTTCAGAAAAAAGGATTGTGTGGTTTTATGAAACCACGGTAAAAGTGAAACTTTTTTTCACATTAAAGACATTTAACTAAAATTTTTTGGAATAATATTCTATTAAGGGTATAAAAATCGCTTTATCAATCTTAATTTTATACTTGGAAAATTGGAATGATAATGGGAAATAATAAAAGTAGACTATTACATTAAACACTGACAAAAACAAACAAAATATCGTGGAGCACTGGCACAAATGAGTAATAGTCTATACACTACACGGTCAGCTGCTGCGAACTATAGGCGCCAGGCAAGCCAGCAAGGCCAATAGGCCTTGACTGCTCTGACGAGCGCCTTTCACTGTATCCCTACTCCGCGGCCGACCGTCACGCGACATGCAACACACAGACGAAAAAGTTTGAGACGATGTAATAAAAGTTCTAGGTTCGTATCCTGCACGATAGTAGTAGTGCCAAATATAGCACTAAAGTAAATCATTCAATATCTGGCGCGGTCACCGCTCGCCAAATATTCCGGATACAAAACTTTAAAAAATACAAACATATATTATTGTACAACACAATATCTTGCAAACTTTTAAAACTTGTGACGTGGTGTCAGTGTTTCTCAAACTGCGATGCCAACGAGAATATTCCTTTCCACACACAATTGCAGCGCCTCTGAGCGAGTGAACAGTGAGCACTTATCTACGAACAATGGCCGATGAATCGTACCGGAAAGCATATTTATATCGGTGAATCCATTTGAGAGGTAATAATAACAAATAAACTGTGACACACTCTTTTTTTGAATAAGTTAATGCCTGACTACAATCCCACCTGATGGTAAGTAGCGATGTAGTCCAAGGTGTTGATCGCACTAGCTTATAAAAGCCTATTCACTCTCCTCTTGAAGACTTGCACATCATACACAGGTGGAAACACCGACGCAGGCAAGCTATTCCAGTTGTAGCAGCCATAGATATACCCTGCTACTCAGTCCTTCGCAGTACGCACCGAGAACACAAACCTTTTAAAAAACTTCCTTTTTTCAAACGCTAACTCGTACCCTCGCACTATGATACCCCGTGTCGCGGGCGGTTTGACCAACACAACACATCACTAACACCCACGACCAGAGAACATAAATACATTATATCTGTCACATAAATGTCTGCCCTGGCCGGGAGCAGAAACCGGGACCCTCGCTTCGCAGTGCCATTATCAACTATGTAATTGGAAACTTTCGTGTGCACAAACAAAAAATCTCTCATCCTAAATATATAATTATATACACCTCTGTTCTGTCGGGGGTGAAAATTCAATAAAGTATTTTACATGGTCCTCAACTTCACCACAAAATGAAACACCAAGTTAGTTACCTAAATTATACGAGACTCAATTCCTCGAGATTATATTCTGTGATTCAGTAACAGAACTGTCAAAATAATTTGCTCGTGCACAACTTTGAGAACTGCTGTCCTGTCAAAGTTTTCCGAAGTGTGCCGGAGCGCAGCGGAATTTCTTATATTGTAACAGACGAAAAATATACAGGAGTCTATACTTACGGCTGTCAACTTCGGACCCAAGTGATAATTTGAGAACTTGAAACGTAATAAGTACTTAGTGAAAATTCAAATGGTTGGTAACTTTAAATACTTACAGATTCTAAATGGTTATTCCAAATGAAATATGATACGATAAACCTAAAGATGAATTTCAAATACCTATTCAATGATACCCTACTTGACATAATCCTTGTTTTTTATGTCACTATGACGTCTGGTAGCCGCCATATTGAATATTGATTACTTTCATGTCTCTAGTGACACACCAGATTAAGACCAATCGATTGACATGAGGATCATCAAAATCAATCTACGAATTCGCTCTCTAGAGCGGCACAAAAAACATACTGGTTGAATCATAAACACATTTTACCTACCCTCCTGGGCGTCGCGCAGTCAAATTTTCAACTTTCATCGACATAACATGGTAATAATCAGGAATTTATTTAATTTAATTTAGCTGAACAAATCAATTTATTACGTTTAACGTTGCATTAAATACTTAGCCAATGTAAATGTACGCAGTTAAATGTTAACTGCAATTATCTCGTGTGTTAGCGACTGCAGATGTACATTAACCTGTTCTGCTTCGGAAATAATGAATCACAAAATAAATGAGATACTACGTACTAAAGTACTAGAGAAGCTATTTAGAGCTTTGATTATATACAATCAAAGATTTAGAGCATAAGTTTTGTTCTTTTTACGGTAACTTAAAGTTACCCGTCGCTACAGTGATAAAAAAAGATCGATCTAATCTATCATTCAAAACCACAGCGCTATTAGATAAGAAGGTATAAAAGTTTTACGCCCAAAAGTACTTTTGTTCATAGCTACATAGGTAGTATCTTAATGCCAACACACTCATACCCCCGATCCTCAAGGGGTCCTGACAGTTCAACTTTTCGTTAGACGTGTCAAACAGTACGTTTACGTCAACACGTCACGTAGATGTAAGTGTCGCGATTTAAAAACAAAACGACCAAGACGGAAAGTTGACAGGGTTATCTGTCATTAGCTTATGTCAAGTGTCACCTGTCAAGAGTTTCTCTCCGCCACAGCTACTTAATATTTGTAAACATAACTAATAACTACCCATAGCAAGGAAATATTCACTAGTATTTTAATAAACTAAATGTTCTACAGACAGGCAATCAAGGCAGCAGGCAATTAGCACACAATGTGAACGTAATAAATTATTATTAATCGCTCCACAGCGATCGAGCGCTGATCCTTACTGATAGATCGCGGTTTAACACGCGACTGAATCGCGGCTTAGCGCCTCCACCGCGGTAATTAGACGTGTCAGTGACGTCATCCACGGCATGCAGACGAAGCTGCCAATAAATGGAGCTTTTTGAAGTGAAACTTCTTTAGCTATCTGAGAGTAAAATTACAAAGTGACACACGAGTTAGGGCGTTGAACTCTGTGGGGTGCTTCATCGATCTCCCTAGCGATAGATATGGAATAGCGCTATAGTTATTTTTTTAAGTAATTACTTACTTACTTACTAGATTTACATCTTATTTTTCCAACTTCAACAATAAAAAAAAATCTTGATCAATCGCTTTATCTCGCTCTGTTTACCACCTCCATAGTTCATTTCATTCCCCTAAAAATGAATCAGAATACACACACTAGCTCTATAGTCCCAACATACTAAATTATTCAGCAACCCACCATTCGTGTGAACGCTAAAATCATGCAAAACGACGTGTCACTCACTGTTATTATCTTTCAATAACCGCGCACGCGAGCCTACCACTCCCCACCACCCCCACCACCACACTACCACCACCCCCACCACACTACCAACACCGACCACTCATTATCGGGAAATGCAGTCGACACTTAAACTATAGACCTAGGTGCTAGCTTTAAATTTAAATGTACTGACTTTGGCTTGAATGGCAATACTTTCTAACTTTCTTCTCTGTTATCTCTAAATATTTGTGACTGCTCAATGCCAACTAACAAGACTCAGACTCAAAACGGACGTCCTATGTGAACGCGCCCTAAGGCTTCTCGCCCACGTCAGACTTTTTGTAGGACAGATAATCGGGCCAATTTTTCCTCAGATTCTGACCGACTTTTTGTAGGACGTGTGCGTTGCATATATTGCTATCAGTACCTTCTATTTTTCTCCTACAAAATATCCGTCACCTATTACCGGACGTGGGCGAGAAGCCTTATATGGTCGATGTTGCTGTTAAAACAATTGTTACGGTAGAAATGGTACTAGGTACCGTGGCGGTTGGTGGTATAACATTGTACATACCCTCTGCTTGCATGCCAGCAATCAGCGCCATCTGCCGCGAACAGTCGCTGACCGTCCGGGCACGTTATTAACTAGTTTAAAGTAATTCTACTTTATTTTAGAGCGTTGAAATATTTTGCACTAAATAACAGGTTTGAAGGAACCTTGTTTGCTTTCGTGTAAAGATTTGTAGATTTAACTTAGAAATTGTAGTTATCGTTAAAGTAGTAGTTAGCGACCGTTGGTTTACGCATAAATACCTATACCTAATATAACTGGTTACTGGTTTTTGTCTGTAGGTACAAAAGAGATATTTGAGAAAGAAATGTATGAGGGCTCTTTAAAGGGCCAATAGGAGCCAAAATTATTTATTAAGCTATTGCATAGCTTTTATCGCGGGCCTTCAGCGTGGGGACCGAATCCAGAAATTCCGTAACGAAAAAAACCTAAAACCCCTAAACAGCGCCATCTAGTACCTTAATACTAAGGTATGGTACGTATGTTTTCTACAAACTAGATGGCGCTGTTCTGATATAACTATATAACTTCTAATAATTATAATTGCATAAGTTGATAAAAAATGATATGCAATAGCTTTACCGCGGCACTCTCCGAGTGCCACATTTAATTTATTTTACAAAATTGCTTACAGCTTATTACAGCTCTTAATTGGTGGTGGTGGTTATTATTTTTAGAATAAATACGTACGTAAAAGTACGTGGTTTGTTGCGGTTTTCACAGTTAAATTGCTAGTGGTATAGGTCGATATTCACTCGCTCGCTCGCTCATCACGAAATGTCGAAATTCGATTGACGTTTAAACATGAAATTGGTAGCAAGGTAGTTTATAGTTAGTGGACGTCTCTCAACGAATTTTGTCATTTATTAGGTATTTCATTCCTGAGAGTAACTACCTACTTATTGTAAACGTAAATATAATGTTTATCAATATTAAATGAATCGGGCGCAGGCTCGCTAACATTTTGGATGCATACTCTGAGTGCGATTTATTTGCGAATGAATGGTCAAAAATTTGTCTATAATTATGCTTGAATGTTGGTGAGCGAGAAGCGTTACTGTCTGTTAATTAATGTAATTGGTTCTAACCCTTTTAATTATAGTGTATTAAATAAATAAACACGTAATTTACAAAGAAATAATCGTTGCTCTAATATAAAAGTTTCACTTCAATAACGTAGTTCGTTTGACAACCCCGTGACGGAATTCACTACGCCCGTGACGTTTCGGTTCATTTGCTGGTAAATGTCATTGAACACGAGACTTTGTAAATGTCAGGAGCGGCGGGGCGGCGGGGCGGCGCTGCGGCCGGCACGAAGACATGGCACGGGAAGACGACGACATTTTGGTAACGTTTTAATGCAGCGCACGAGTTAGGTAGGTTAGTTAGGTAGGTAGGGAGGTAGAGCACTGCTCTAGGGCGGATTGGTGGCCAACCTAAATGTCAGAACTTTTTCTGCCGCCGGTAGACATCCGACATGGCTATGTTACAAATGATAACTCCCATCCGTCACCGACAAATTAAACTAAAATTCAATTATGAGCTTTATATCTTGGTGTGCAAGGTTGAATTTCGAACGTACATTGTGTGCACGATGGTCGCATATTTGAATTAATATGTAGTTAAAGTAAATATTACCTGTATGTCTGTCGCTCGGTATCTGAAACAAATTAGAGACATAATTTTAAACTTTTATCTTTGCAGACAATTTAACTGTAACGGGTACTCACGATTATTATAACGAGTCATCATGGTACTTGCAAACGCGTCGATATATCAGTTTAAGTTATAATCGTGAGTACCCGATACAGTTAAGTTTATACGACCATTAGTTATCCATACAAAAATGGGAGGCAGTCATATGGACTGCCGACGGAAGTGACAACTTAAAACTGAATTTTTAAATATTCAAATATACCTACATAATTATACTATAAAAAAAATGGTTGTAAAGTCGGTTTACGGATGATAATTTTACGATAAGGAAAGAGATAGATGCATTTCAAGCCGAACGTTTATTCCGATCGTGCCTCTCTATCGCTTGTTCTGCGCTCGCACGCACAGGTTCAGGCGGAACGGGACACTGTCGTGCGCGCTGCCAGTGTTAATCAATTTACAAGACGTTATCACGGCAATATTCATAATATAAGTGCAACAGTGGCATATATGATCTATACTTTTCTGTCTGCGTACGCAAGGGGTCCCTCATCCAATTACGGTCCACTTAGCGGCGAACTGGTTTAGAACTTTACAATTAAATCAGTTTGAAATGGGTTGTCACGTGTCTACCGGAGCTGGACGTGTCTTCTGAGGGTTTTTGCCCAGCTGCGCAAGTGCTGTGTGTAGCGAGCAGAGACGGGCAAAAAAAAAAGTATATTTAAAAAATAATTAGACGTGTTGAGAGTAAAGCACGTTCCAAAACGGTGCGGTGGTACAATTAATAAATTACCAGCATAATTATATCACTTATGTATAAAATAATAAAGTACGTATAAATCGTTGACTCATTATAACTATGGACGTCGGGTCCGCACTAAAAAATGTCCAAAATGAGCGACAAAACGCAAAAAGAGCTACAATTCCACGTTCACGACTGCAATCGAAATTAAAGCGTGATTTAATGATTTTAGTGTTTAAATACTTTAAATTACTTTGTTAACATTTCTATTCTTGTGATGGCTGTGACTGGGACATTTTTTCGCGATTTTAGTATGAGATCCGATTTCCATAGTAATAATAAGTCAATGGTATATAATTATATGTATAAATTACTTTAAATTATTCTTTAAATTTGTCTTTTAACAAAGAATAAGTGTTTCCACAAAACACCTTTAACAAAATACAGATAGTACTTACATATAATAACCGTTCCGTGTACCCCCGGTGTACCCCGGTGCACCCCGGTGTACCCCGCGCCCGTGTACAACATGAGGTCGCAAGTGACAAATTTAATTTCATATTGGAAAAATG
The DNA here is from genome assembly GCA_905404295.2 of Ochlodes sylvanus. Classification (NCBI taxonomy): domain Eukaryota; kingdom Metazoa; phylum Arthropoda; class Insecta; order Lepidoptera; family Hesperiidae; genus Ochlodes; species Ochlodes sylvanus. The sequence goes on along the minus strand of FR990150.1, from coordinate 6,669,214 downwards.
TAATGTGTGGGGCGCGCTTTATGGATACCCCATGGTATGAGTGGATACTTACAGTGATGGTTCATGGGTGGGCGATAGAGTAATGATATTAGTTCTGTACCATAGACTCAAATAAACTAGACTAGACTCAAAAAAATTGGTTGTCTGTAAAGTCGGTTTACTGACGATAGTTGAACGTGACAACGTCTTAAGAAAATAATTTCCTTTGAATGAGCAGGCAAGCACAATAAAAGAACACTTTTTCAATACAAGTTAAGTCAATTATTAAGCGCCCCACTACTCAACGCCATCTAGTGTACTGCGAGTGAACTACCAGCTCAGCCAGCCTTCCTCCATCGATAAATGGACCCAATCGAACTTAATGAATAATTGTTCACTGCACAATACATAGATGGCGCTGGTATAAAATCGACGCATCGCTCACTCAAGTAGGAGAGAGACGACGGATGTCGGACGCTGCCGAACGCTGCCGAACGCAAAGGCCGATTGCTACGCCGTTACGGTAACGCATGAGTCATGTTTTTTCATGCGTGCCACCGAATTATAAGACGTTGTCACGTCAAAAAATGACGTGCGTAATTAATTGTATCAAAGTTCCTACATATGATGACGTCATCGTGTGACGTGTGTGTAATAACACACAAAGACTAGAACACACACCAAGAGAAACAGAACTTTAAACCCGTCATTGAAACCGCCTCGCTGCGAATCGAACCCAGGACCCTCTGAACGGCAGTCCGACATGCTGACCATTGCCACACGCGCGGCGTAATTGGGTGGTAATAAACCAAACGGAGGCTGACTCCGATATTCTGTACGTTTTGAGCCCTCACACTTTACGACCAGACAAACACACTTTACGATATTAGAATATTTACTACGATGACCCAATAAACATGGCACTGAGCCGGTTCACATTCAGATCACCTTGAGTTTGACAACCAGGAAACCCATTGTAGATAAGAAAAAAATATTAAAGTCTACGCACTACATAATGTCAAGTTATCATAAATACATCTTTGATTTCTCTTTTCATCTTTAATTCTGAGTGACCACTTTGAATCTGTGGATATTTAAAGTTAATTGCCAGCCTTCACTTGAATTTTCAATACTTATTACCGATGTTTAATGCATTACTTGTCCGATGATGACAGTTGCAAGTATAGACTCCTGTATATTCTTAGTCTGTTACAATAAAAGAAATTCCGTTCCGCTCCGGCACACTTCGGGAAACTTTGACAGGACAGAAGCTCTCAAAGTTTTGCACTGAGCAAATTATTTTGACAGTTCAGTTACTGAATAGAATATAATATCGAGAAATAGGGTCTCTTACATATAAATCAAAAGTTATTAAATTGCTTTCTGTATTTATTATATAAAACACTTAGAAATGTCTTTTTAAAAATATTATGAGTAAAGTGCTATTGAGGTGTAGTTTGTACGTATTTATTTTGTTTCCTTTCAGTTGAAGTAGTGAACTAGTGAGTGGGTAGGAAGACCTAAAGTTCCTTTGAGTCATTACAAGTTTGTTCGTACATTAACCTGCCGCCGACCCGAGTTGTTCCGAACGATACGTTATGAACCGCTCTGTAACAGTCATTCACATTTTACATCAAAAAACGTTTAGTTTTCTGTCTAGTTCTAAATTTAAACTTCATGACTTTTTTAAACTTTGGAACTATGTTTTAAAATTGTATCATTATATTATTTTAGTTTTAGTTTTAAGCCGAAATTTTATCTTAATGTGTATAATTCTGTAGGTATATCACTGAACTCCTCTTAAAACAGTTGGACCTATTTGGATGAAATTAGTGTTGTTTAAGAGAGTCTCAAGATATTTTACAATCATAAATGGAACCAGTAGGTGGCGCTGTTTTCGATACTCCCTAACCTAACCTGAGCGCACCTGTTTGCAGAGCTGGTCATTCCCATGCATCTTTGTCATTTAAATACTCCTACGCTATAGCCCTTGCCTACGAGAAGCGCTTTTAAACGTTTCTTCAACAACTCTACTGGCAAGTCACGAGTTGACTTTGGGATCTTATTATTGACATATCCCACAGGACCTGGTCCGTCATGATGATTTCCAGGTCTGACAGTTCTGACACTGTGACATCACCGTCATATCAATAATCAGACATATTATAAAATTTTAACAGATCGATGTCTGTACATGGAATACATTTGAGATGTATTCCATGTATGATGAACAACTATTACTGGTGGTGTTTATTCATCATCATCATCATCATCACAACCCATAACTGTCCCACTGCTGGGCACGGGTCTCCTCTCACAATGAGAGGGGCATAGGCCATAGTCCACCACGCTGGCCAAGTGCGGATTGGTGGACTTCACACACCTTTGAGAACATTATGGAGAACTCTCAGGTGTGCAGGTTTCCTCACGATGTTTTCCTTCACCGAAGCAAGTGATAATTAAATTTTAATACGCACATAATTTTTGAAAATTAGTGGTGCGTGCGGGGTTTGAACCCGGAACCTCCGGTTCGGCAGTACAAAGTTCAACCACACGGCTATCACTGCTTCACTGCTTGGTGTTTATTAACGAAATACATACATACACCCAACAACAATGACTTTTAAAATATTGTTCTTTTTCTCTGTGACTTTGTTCCCGCTAATCTCAAACACGGCAAAACCAAATTGGATGCGGTTTTCATTTATGTATTGCAGTAAGCGTGAGGTAAGGTTTATTTCAATCGGTACACAGTAAAATCAGTGTGTCAACTTATAGAATCTCGTTTATACGTACTTTCGAGGACTAAGGTAACGGTTTACCGAAGCGAAGCGGAAGTACCTACTAGTGAGTTATATGATTTTTTGAAATATCTTTATCTGTTCGGTTTCCGCGTAATTCCCGGATGTACGTAGGTATATAGAGACAAATAATCTAAAAAAATATATTTTGGCCTCTGTGTCAATAACAAAGCCAACCTACTTTAAAGTTTCCCAAGAAAAACACAGATTTTATCCCGCTGCAGATATATTATTAGTATACATAGATATTGATATACCCTGACATATTCTTTTCTATACAGGTCTTATCTACTACACTGGCCTATTTTATCAGTGTGACACTTCAATTTCACATTATACATTAAATACCATAACTGTAACATAATCTGAGTATGTATGTAACAAACTGATTTACGCTGCTACCGCAATAGGTACATCATAGGTAGGTTATTCAATAATAACCATGACCTTTCAGGCCGCTTTGAGTGTAACAAATTTATTTTTTTTAACTGTTTGTAATCAGAAACTGAATATAGTACAACATATAGTAAATCTACTCTGGTTTTCAATGTATATATACTACGTACGTATACGTCCTCGAGCTATATTTTCAGGCGTCTTTGTCATTGATGTATGCATTCATACAATAAATACACATTTTATAGTCATAAATTACACTTCCGATCATTCACAGACACTAAGATATATTAATAGTCCTATAATATTATGCCAAAACCATATCAATTAGGTGAGGAGTATAGATTTACTTACCTATTGCATGAAATCCCCCGCTCAACACTCAGCCATATTGGATCGAGATCTAAATGAACTAGCACTCACTATAGTCACTAAGGGGTTGAGTATTTCAAACCACGTTCAGTGATAGGGAATTTTCAGGAATTTCAAGGATTTTTGAGGGGTTTTTCATTATTACACGATTAGAGGGTTCGTACGCGCGCGTCACTCCTCACAGGCGGACTGCCCAGCTAGGGACGTTTTTCATTAGGGAGGGGAAGTGTTCGGTATAAAGTATCGATAATAATTAATATCAAAGTTACATTCTACATAAGTAGAACTTGTACATAAGAAGTACTTGTGTTATAAAACACAAGTTATAACACTAAGATTCCGTGTGTCGCGGGTGGCATGGACAACATACCACAACACATCACTCACACACACGCCCCGAGAACGCACATGTATCTGTCACGTAAATATCTTCCCTGGCCGGGAATCGAACCCGGGACCACTATATTTGTTTATTTGTTCGTATTTTGTGTTGCGATAATGAAATAAAACTTATTAAACTTATTTTTGGCACTTTCTGTTTATCTGTGCGTGTGTGCGCGCTAATCTCAGAAACGGCTTAACCGATTTGGCTGCGCTTTTCACTCATGTATTGTGGCCTCACGTAGGCTTCAGTTAAAATTAAATGTTTGGTCTACTTCGAGCAATTGACAAATAAAAAGATAATGTGCACGATGTGCGCATATTTGAACTGAAACTTCTCAACGTGTGGATAGTTAAGTATAGCGCTATTCCATAGCTGTCGATGAGTGGCGAGTGAACAACGCCCTAACACGAGTAACATTGAAACTTTACTCTCAGCGCGTCTAAAAAAGTTTTACGTCAAAAAGTTACGTCAGTTTAAAGAATCACGTCTAACAATTTTCAAATGTCCACCAAAGTGACATGTTTACCGAACTGTATAAAGTGAATAGTGCAGAATAAATAACTACATCGATATCGACAAACGCTTCACACCCCTAGCCACCCCAACCCGGTTACGGGCGCTCAATATTCAGGAAGGCTTCGCGGGCAGAGCGAGACGGCGATACCCTCGCGCGGGCAGAGTGAGACGGAGATACTCTCGCGCGGGCAGAGCGAGACGGCTGGTTGGAGCGAGACAGCGCGCGTAGTAAGCGTGCCGGTGTTTGTTGTTATATGTAATACTTTAATATTCTATTTTAATGGCTTCAATGTTTTAAACTATTCATAGCCTATAGGGCACAGAGTTTTTCTCATGACTGAGGATTACATTAATTAGAGGAATTTGACTGCCACACTTTCCGCTCGCTACTGACATAGTTATCTACGTTTATCTTAATATATATATTTCTTGTGTGCGTGTGTATGTGACTGAACTCCTCCTAAACGGCTTGACCGATTTGGTTGAAATTTTTTGTGTGTCTTCAGGTGGATCCGAGAATGGTTTAGATTCACAATTGGACCCGGTAGGTGGCGTTGCTGTCGATATATCACTAAAACATTTTTTAATTATAAAGCGGTACGAAGTACGCTGGGACCACTAGTAATCTTATATATTTCGCGTGGGAATTTTTCCGCGTATATTCCGATCCCGTGGGAGTTCCGGGATCAACATAGCCTACTTATGTATATGTTACCCCATAATGTCCTCTTTCTGCCAGTGAAAGTTCTATTTAAATAAAACGGTTCAGCCGCTCTAGAGATTAGCCGAAGCAAACAGTGAGACTGACAGACAAACAAAAATTAAAAATGTTTGTTTATATTTCGGTATCGTTTAAATGACTATAAGCACAGTTAAGCGCTCATAGCCCAGCAGCCTGCGTCGATCTCAAGTGATCGATAAAGTTAAGCAACAGCGGGCGCGGTCGGTAGTTGGATGGGTGACCGCTAGTGGCAACATTTCTTGAGCGCTTCCGTGCTTCGGAGGGCACGTAAAGCCGTCGGTCCCGGTTGTTATCATTTGGTAGCAGTCGTTAAGCCATGTCGGATACCTTTGGGCGGCTTAAAATTTCCGACACTTGGGTTGGCCACTAACCCCTCCACCAATCCGCACTGGAGCAGCGTGGTGGGGTATGCTCTAGGCCTCCTCAGGTATGAGGAGAGACCCGTGATCAGTAGTGGGCCCTTAATGGGTTATAGCCAAGCACAGTTATTTACAAATAACAGACCGACACTTCAATTTAATTTATGTGTATAGAGTATAGATTCATTATTTTACAAGCTACGTTTCTACAGACAAACTGACAAACAGACAATTACATATAAACTTATAACGCCCCTCTTGCGTCGGCAATGGCAGTGCAAACTCGGTTTGCAGCGGTGTGGTGCTACGGCGTAGACCCTCTACGAGTGCTACGCGGAACGTAGACCGCCTACGGGCGACGAAAAATCATACTAACCTCACTAGAAAGATACGAAAAGGTATCTTAAAGTTTTGTATAATCCCTACTATAATATTATAAATGCGAAAGTAACTCTGTCTGTCTGTCTGTCTGTCTGTGTCGCTTTCAGGCTTAAACCTCTCAACCGATTTTGATGAAATTTGACACAGACAATCTTTAGACCCTGAGAAAGGACATAGGCTACCTTTTATTGCGACAAAAAGGGATGAAGAGGTTGAAATAAAGGTTGAAAGTTTGTATGGGATTTCTTCGGGTTTTAAGCACAGCGCCATCTAGGGGTGAACCTTCCTAACTTAAAGAATAAGAACGCCTAGCGCCATCTCTTAAAGAACCATGAAACTTTATATTTAAGCACTTGATAATAAGTTTCCCGAAGCGAAGCGAGGGCGGGTCGCTAGTTTAATATAAACACGACTCATAGAGAAAGGGTATTATACAGTCGAAGAATATATTAATGACAAAGATGCTTGGCAATAGACATCCGCGACCGGTTCTGCTCATGTTAGTATGTATATATTTGTATGTAGGTATAAAATCTTTAATGTAGTTGTAAGTATTTTTTTAAAAGATGTGCCGAGGAGTTTCTTTTGCCGTTTCTTTTTCTCCTCAAAGATTTAAAATTTAAAAATTCAACATTTAAAGGCAACTTAGCGAAACAGTGGTAAAGGCAAAAAATGACGCTAATAAGTGTATTAAAAATACTTACATGAAATAAATTATTTCAGTTTGAGTTTGAAATAGGTAGTAGAGCTTAGAGTTCGCCCGGGGTAGTACAACCGCCCGCCACGGTACTTAGTACCATTTCTACCGTGTAATAATTGTTTTAGCAGCAATTGTGTTCCGGATAGAAAGGTGTGGCGCCGGCAACACTTTAGGCGACCATCTCAGTCCTCTAGGGTAGCAACACATTTGGGACCGAATTGGAACGAGACTCTTCTAGCAATTAATAACTGGGCTAACCATTTTAGTCCCGATGTGAGTCTTTTTGACGTGACAACGTCTTATAATTCGGTGGCACGCATGAAAAAACATGACTCATGCGTTACCGTCGTTACCGTTGGTGAATTATTATACCAGCGCCATCTATGTATTGTGCAGTGAACAATTATTCATTAATTTCGATTGGGTCCATTTATCGATGGAGGAAGGCTGGCTGAGCTGGTAGTTCACTCGCAGTACACTAGATGGCGTTGAGTAGTGGGGCGCTATAATTCTGAATCACGATGTAGGATGTATAAGTATCCAGCATTCATTTTTAATAAATGACTTAACTTGTATTGAAAAAGTGTTCTTTTATTGTGCTTGCCTACTCATTCAAAGGAAATTATTTTCTTAAGACGTTGTCACGTTCAACTATCGTCAGTAAACCGACTTTACAGACAACCAATTTTTTTGTCTTTCGGTGCAGCGGGCTCCTTTGCTATCTTCTTATTAACATAAATATTATGTATTCATGTTACATATTATATCTACTTCTTTAACCTATATATAAAATTCTCGTGTTACAATATTTGTTACCATACTCCTCCGAAACGGCTCTACCGATTCTCATGAAATGTTGTGTGCATATCGAGTAGGTTTAAGAATCGGCCAACATCTATTTTTCATACCTGAAGGAGTCATTTTAATTGATGCGATTGATTGATGATTTTATTGATTGATGATAAGGGCGCGACGATCACTGACCCATACTATGTATTAATAGTTAGGAAAATTTGCAAAGAAATTTAAAAAATAATAATTATATTATGTGTGCAATTCAGACGTGGTAGAAGTGAAAACTTAGAAAAACGAATACTGTCAATCCATATATTGATGTTTTGCTTTGCTTACGTAAGCCGTTATTTTGCCGTAAAAGGTATTGCTCTAGCACCCCGATCTTGGAACACGCAAGCGGATAATGCTTATAACCTCATTTTTTTACACGTTAAAATGTGTCTGTGTCTTTTGACGTGATAACGTCTTATAAATTGATGAACACTGGCAGCGCGCACGAAAAAGTGTACGGTTCCGCCTACGCCTGTGTGTGCAAGCGAGAGCACGCAACAAGCGACAGAGAGGCACGATCGGCCTAAACTTTAGGCTTGCAACCATTGACATATGATATTACTATGGACGCACGGTCCGCGCTAAAAAATGTCCGAGCCAACTCAACAACAAAATGCAAGAAGAACAACAATGCCCCGTTAGTCACTTTTTGACCGTGCTGTCAACTACACATCAACGATGCCGTATTGTATTTTGAAATCGTGCAAAAACTACGCAAGTAAAGTGAAACAAGCCGATGGTATATCATATTTTCGGTAAGTAAAACATTGTTTTATCTTTTAAAGTATTGGTTTGCTACGAATACACACTATTTTATTTTAAATCGAATTAATTTCGTAAATAAATCTCAGAATCACTCAAAAGAATCAAAAATATATCTTTGTCTTTGTCTTCTCGCTATACAGACTGTAGTCAGAAAGAGATAAGTATATCCGTTACTTTTGTTTAAATTATTTTGCTTGTCATTATGGCGTGTAGTGTAATCGTTGTGTCATAAGGTGCCATTGACGTATGTGTTTGTTGCAAACGAAATAAAACCGTGATTTAATGAATTTAGTGTATAAATTACCTTGTAAACATTTTTATATTCTTGTAATGTCAAACCGGGACATTATTTTCGCGATTTTAGTAGGAGACCCTATGTCTATAGTATTTATGTCAATGCTTGCAACGCATCTATATCTCTTCCCATATGACGTTATCACTTTAGAGACAATTATTTGTTTTTTCAAGGAAAGCACAGTTTTTATTTAAAAGCAAATTTGACAGCTGACCGTCAAATTGTTCGTGTGCCACATACAAATTAAAATTATGCATTCTTGTGCTATCTCATTTTGACCATGCTCACCAGAGACAACAGATGTCTGTATCCTTCACTGTCTACGAATAAACTTTTCTGCATTAATAATTATAATTGACAGTTAACTTTGTAGTCTGTATTCTATGTGATATGTAATCTGTCCACCTGTCATAGAGTAACTTGCTCGCCATAGTCGCCAATTCGCCATATTGGGCATATTGTATAGTTTAGTTGTTTACATTACAACTCGGAGTAGTTAAATTTTGTACATAATTAATTTAAATAGTTTAATTAAAACATGGATTCAAGTAATATGAGTGGAAAGATCGATGAGAAATTGGATTTAAGTGACATAGAAGGAGCAAAGTCGATTTGTCGAATTTGTTTAACAAGCAAAAGTAATATGATAGGAATTGGCTTTTATTCACAATTTTTATATGATCTGGCCAATATAACTGTGAGTATACTTTACGATAACTTGATGAATACTGTTCTTTTAATCCACATTGTATTAATGTCGTGGTAAGACATGATAAATTAATATAAACATAACCTAAATAGATACTGAATTTGGTCTGAACTGCAGTCTTTGTGTGAGATTGCAGTGATTTACACCATCCTTTGTTATTTATGTACCTGTTTACATATAAATCAACACAATACTTGAATTAAATCCGAGTTCAATTCGCTTATAACACTTTTTACAAGTTTTTATTTGTTTGTTTTTGTTTTGTTGTCTAATTTGTATTTTCGTTGTAAGTTGAGCTATTTTAAAAGTATTATACGTTTGTAAACTTTAAGCTAGTACATCTTGTAGCAAATTTTGTTCTATGGGTTTCTCTGTAAGTGAATTGTATTATTCTTAAGAGGAACAATAAAGATCTTAAACCTTTATGTTTGTATGTTCGGGTCACAACTTGATATTTTGCATATTGCTTTAAGTTCCTATGACAATGCAATTGTATGACAAGCATGACCGGATACGCTCAGGATTGTCTCCAGACGAGGGAACTCATCATTTAACAGCACAGTCACTAAATTGATTGGTTGGCATTTGTAATTACTTTATTATTTTAATTGTACACTTCAATAGACAATAGTAACGAAGGATTCTGATGTAGTGTATCTTCAACTTTCAAATAAATTAATTTTCCATCTCCTCAGATATCAGAATCGGACGGGTTGCCGCAATGGCTGTGCAGGGAGTGTACGCTGTTGCTGCACAAATCTGTGCGCTTCAAACAAAAGATCCTGCACACCAACGCCATCCTCAACGACTACCTGCACAGGTGTGTGCCGGTGAGTAGTGCACAAGCATTGTGTTGTAAGCACTGATATGTAGGTTGTGAAATTTTTTGCAAGAAAAAAGTAACAGATTGAACTTTGCGTGCATCACTCAAACTCAAACTCAAACTCAAATCATTTATTTCATGTAGGTATGATGCATACACTTATGAATGTCAATTTTTTGCATTTACCACCATTTCGCTAAGGTGCCTTTAAAAATTGAACTTTTTAAATCTTTGAGGAGAAAAAGAAACGGCGAAAGAAACTCCTCGGCACATCTTTTAAAAAAAATATAATGCTTACAACTATATTACAAAATTTATACCTACATACAAATACATATACTAACATGAGCAGAACCGGTCGCGGATGTCTATTTCCAAGCATCTTTATCATTAATATATTCTTCAACACTGTAAGAAAAAAGTTGAGGTTGAAGTTGCTGAGAGTGAAATTTTATCATTTTATGGCACTAGAGTTAACGTCTCTATACCTTTCTAATTAGAATAGGTAAAATTGAAGTAGATTTATGTCACTAGCGTACGAAAAGTGGGACAGTCTAATTTGGCCAATCGTCAAACTTGGTAACTGTCGCATCCACAGTTATCCATGCAATTGGGTTGTAATATCTGTCTAAATATAAATAATCGTGAGTACTCGTTACATTCAAAATGTTAACCACAGTTGGGTTGTTTTCAGTTCCCCATAGACCCTCAGGATGCAGAGCTCAAGAAATACGAGTCCCCATACCTGTGTACAACAGAGACTCTCGTGATTGACTCGGGGAAGTCTAAGCCGGGGTTTCACAAGGTTTTGGAGGTAACACATGAGTCTGTACTTACATAAACTACCAGCTGTTTCATAACGAAACGTGTTAAACTATTCTGACTGAAGCATTTACGTAAGCATTTCTCAGTAATTTCCAATATTTTTAACCAAATTATATTCTGACATTGTAGACCAATTATCTAGAAGTACATAAGAAATAAAAGAAATAAATAAAATATCTGCCCATTTGTGGAGTCCGCAAATAAAAATAGTGTAAGAGAGCTTAATTTCTGAAAAATAATAACAAAACAAAATCTCCAAAACGGTCACATTTTTACTAGTGGTTTTTGACATCTGCATAGACATAGATCAGTCAAGCTATCTTTCATTTCAGTTTTTCGTACAGCATAAGCCCGTAAGGGACATTCTATGGTTATATGACGCAAATCAATAGTGAACTACAAATAATAGTAATATTAATACAATGTGATGGTGTGTCCTGGTCCGAGCAGCACAAGCGGCGCGCCCCGCCGCGCGGGCTGCTGCCGTTGGGGCTGCCGCCGGAGCCCGGCCTGCAGCGCGCGCTGGACTCCGTCAAGGATGAGGCCGTCTTCTCCGACTTCGATGATGGTCTGCCGCTTGAGGAGTTCAGGTGACACTCGCTGGTTGTGTCATTTGTGTACCAAGACGTTCATCGTCACCGCAACCCGGAACTGTCCCACTGCTGGGCACAAGATTAAAAAGTTAAATTAAAAAACTTGTATGGCGCAATGGTTTACAGGCCAAGCCGCCGTTCCAAATTTGAACGATGAGTTTGAATTTCCGTTCTCGGTCTGGGTGTGTGTGTTCTTGTCTTGTGTGTTGTTCATGGCACCCACGACACAGGGAATCCTAGTGTGGGGCTATGAGAGTGTAGCGTTATTTATAAAAAAAAACTTGACTTTTCATCAAGTCCCACAATTCGTTTTTTATTTAATGATCGTCATCAATTCTCATATTGTAATAATTCAATGTTTTTTTAACCGTTTCATTTTCATTTCAGATCCAATTTGAACGATGAAGAATTGGAAGCAACGTTTCAAAATGAGATGGTCGCGGAGATAAAGACTGAAGAGAAGAAAGTCAAGAAGAAAAAGAAGTTAAAAGAAGGAAAGAAGAGCAGAGCTGTGAAGGTTGAGGATGAGAATCAGACCGGGTAAGTTTGTATTAACATTATTAATTAATTAATAGTATAAATTTATATTTTAATTTCATAGTTTGTATTAATTCTGTGTGACCTCTTGCGGTCAGATGTCTTTGTATAAGATACGAGCTTTTTGTCTGAAAGCTGACGTGATCGACATGGTTCCTGGCGATAATTTATGAAAATCTGTCGAGGCGTTAGATGTTCATCAGCTCATTGAAGATTTTCTTAATCGGGGGTTCCAATGTACGTCTTTTACACAATTATTCTCCAGCGAGGCGCCGTCGGACGGTGCGTTGCGGCCGTCCAAGAGGTGCTCGATACGGAAGGCGCCAGAGATTGACACCACCAAGATTAAGATAGTCATACTGAACCCCGAGGAGCAGGTCAAGCAGAGACAGGTGAGGCGTACGCACGCACGCACGCACGCACGCATGCGTACACGCAATGATATTAAAAGTAGAAAAGAAGTGGATATGTCACTAGCGCGCGAAAAGTGGGGCAGTCAAATTCGGTTTATTGGCGTACTTTTCATGTATCTCATGTAGAGCCACGACACGAATTTAATTTTTTAGCTAAGCGACGTTACGTTGTAGCACTATTTTTTACTTTTCAGCAATTGGGCCTAACATAGGTACATACTACTTATATAAAAACTGATGACATTGAACGATATAGATGAGCGCCCAGCGCGCGCGTCGTTTCGCGAGCCATACGGTGTTGGTTTTATTGACGTGACGTCACGTGAACGTTTTATAAATTCGCGCAAGGAAAAGTTTCCCGTTCCGCTGACGTAAGAGCGTGACGTCAGAGCTAGCAGTTAGAATAGTTCTGCTACTGGAACGCCGCCACGTGAGCTTCTTCAGAACTTACAATAATCCCCCACCCACCTCGACGGAAGCCATTATTTATAATCTTTTGAATATGCGACAACGTGTTTTCATTAATGTTTCTTTATGACGTAGGGTAATCACGTAAAAGTATCGTCCGTAAAGCGACTTTACAGACAACCGATATTTTTTTTTAAGGGATCAAAGGCGGACGTGACCGCGCCGTTACAGTTTAATTAATCTACGGTGGGTGGCGTTGTCCGTTGCAGGAGGAGAGCCGCGCCGTGCTCAAGTTCCCCTTCCAGTGCCACCTCTGCTTCAAGGGGTTCAACTTCGACTCCAAGCTGCAGAACCACATGAAGAAACACAGCCCGGTGAGTGACGGCGCCATTTACTGAATGTAATTACTGTTTATTATGTATCTGATATTGTACATACATGTTAATGTATGTTGTTAATTAATTGGACGCCCCCCCATTTTTTCTTTCTTTAAACCTGTCCCCTGCCCAAGGGTTGCCTGGAAGAAATCGCTGTCCAGCGATAAGACCACCTTTTGTACTGTGTCTATATATTATTGGAACGAAATTCCTTAACGCGCGTTGCGTTGCGAAAGGGGGCTAGACGGAAAAAATTAAGACGAAAAGTTGTAACGACACTTTTGCTATAGTAAGCTATTGTAAGCCGTGCGGCGTGCGCATGTTTCTCTGTCTCTCTCTCTCTCTTATAGAAAGTTTATATTAAGTATTTATTAGAATATTAAGTATTTATTAGAAGCGCTCATAGCCCGGCGGCTTGCGTCGATCTCAAGTGATCGACAAAGTTAAGCAACAGCGGGCGCGGTCGGTAGTTGGATGGGTGACCGCTAGTGGCTAAATATCTTGAGCGCTTCCGTGCTTCGGAGGGCACGTAAAGCCGTCGGTCCCGGTTGTTATCATTTGGTAGCAGTCGTTAAGCCATGTCGGATACCTTCGGGCGGCTTAAAATTTCCGACACTTGGGTTGGCCACTAACCCCTCCACCAACCCGCACTGGAGCAGCGTGGTGGAGTATGCTCTTGGCCTCCTCAGGTACGAGGAGAGACCCGTGCTCAGTAGTGGGCCATTAATGGGTTGTAGCCAAGTATTTATTATATTATTGGTAGTATTATTATTATTATTTAAGTTTATATTACATTACATTTGTTAATAATAATAAAAAAATATTACAATTCCTTCACTAATTAATCGAAAGAACTTCGTTCCATCCGGGTGTCCCTTGACACCTCTCTTGTTAGGATTATTTGATTACTTGTATACCCTTTAAGTCACAATATTGTGGAGAATCATGACGGGATAAACGTTTCTTCTTCTTCTTTTTGTAATGTAAGCTGATGTGAATATTATCTTGCGGGTGCAATAAAGAGTATTCTATGTATGTATGTATGTATGTTTGGGCAGTCCCGCGGGCCGTTCAAGTGCGAGCTGTGCACGATGTACCTGCCGTCCGCGTACAGCGCGTCCGTGCACGCGCTCATCCACACGCGCCGCTTCGAGTGCCGCCGCTGCGGCCGCCGCATGGTCGACCGCGGCTCCATCCTCGAGCACTACCGGTGAGTGTCGGGCCCACGGGGGACACCACGACCCGCCGTGACCCGCCGGGACCCACCGTGGCTCGCGGGGGACACCATGACCCGCCGGGGCCCGCCGTGACCCACGGGGGACACCATGACCCAGCGGGGCCCACCATGACTCACTGGTGCCAGCGGGGCCCACCATTACCCGCCGGGGCCCACCGGGACCCGCAGTGTTCCACTGTGTCTTGCCGGGGCGCGCGGGGCCCACCATGACTCGCCGGGGCCCGCCGTGGGCCGCCGTATACGACGCACATACTTGAAAACAGTTTTTTGAGCAAATAAACGAAACACGAGCCAGGATCAGGTAAGTAATTTGCAAACGAAAAATCACCCTGTAGGCGACGTCACCACCGGACAGCGGCCGTGCTCGGACTGTTCACGGTCGACACTTGTATGTGCGAGCGGTGTACAAAACTTGGATGGCGTGATTCAGGCTTGTGTGACTCGTGTCTGATGTCTAACTAAGACTGATGTCTAACGATGTCGTTTTGAGTGATATGTACTTTGTAGTAATTGTGTATTTTAATGTATGTTTCATGTGCAGTAATGTGTGTTTCGTGTTATACGTACAGGTCTCAGCACGAGGGGCTGCTGACGCTGTTCACGTGCAACCTCTGCGGGAAGGTCTCCAAGTGAGTGCTGACACACTGACATATTGACAGTTCTCCCTATTTCGATTTAACGTGATAACGATGTTCACTGTTATCTAGTAATACATCTGTGACCGATCTAAAACGAGATCCTTGCCACCAATAACTAACTGAACTATAACTAACAGTCCCTGTCACAGTCCTCATACCTACTAACGAACTAACCAACTAATATTTTAACACCGTTCGCTAACTAACTAACCATCCTAGTCCCGATGTGAGTCTTGTTCTGTGTCGGTCACAGTTGTCATGGCGGCAGCGGAAGGTGGTGCTGCACGCTCGTTTGCTATCCTAAATACATAAAAGTCATTATCAATTCGTACATAAAGTTACTCATAAAGACACAAAGCGACACTGTACTAGTAATATGACGTAACACAATCTTTGTTATTCTCCATATTTGATATTCTCCCTATTTCATATTCTCCATATTTTATATTCTCCATATTTTATATTCTCCATATCTGATATTCTCCATGTCATATTCTCCATATCTGATATTCTCCATGTCATATTCTCCATAATTGATATTCTCCATCGTTACGTTCTCTGTCCCACCCCGCAGCAACAGCAAGACGCACCGCGGCCACATGCGCAACCACCACGGCGGCGCGCGGCCCGCGTGCGCCGACTGCGGGAAGACGTTCGTCAACAACGACTCGCTCGTCGAACACCAGCAGTCAGTACCACCGCCGTTACCACCGTTGTATGAGTAGATGTGCTACTGGCTCGGCAGAGTTACTATTATTTATGTTTAAATCAATGAATCCATATCTACAAGGTGATTTTTTAGTCACTTGACATATTAATAGGGGGTACTCAGTATTCTATTCTCATTCGAATATGTGATTAAAAAGGGTGCTTAAAATTTGACGTAATTATCCATTACAAACCCATAGTGTGG
Source organism: Ochlodes sylvanus (assembly GCA_905404295.2). Lineage (NCBI taxonomy): Eukaryota > Metazoa > Arthropoda > Insecta > Lepidoptera > Hesperiidae > Ochlodes > Ochlodes sylvanus. The sequence goes on along the minus strand of FR990150.1, from coordinate 6,653,204 downwards.
ACACACTGAGCGCACGCGGTATAAACTACTCCACTAAAGGTCACTGACCCCCGCCGGTCGGTTGCCGTAGCGCACAGCTGATGTCCTTATATTCCGAGTATTTTTAGATTATTTTGACTGCCATTTTTGAAATAATTATCGTGATTTTTGGAAATTGGCGGTCGAAGTCAGGGGAAAGCTAGTTCAATATATAATAGTGGGATACTTAAGGGTTACGTTATGATGATGATGGTGTTCAATATCAGAATTGATTATGGTAATAATATCAGGTGTAAATACCGTTATCGATACCGGTATCTTAACCCCGTCCCCCCAGGATCCACCAGGGGATCAAGAACTACTCGTGCGAGGTGTGCGGCAGCAAGTTCCGCACGCGCAACCAGATGAAGCACCACCAGCTCAAGCACTCGGACGTCAAGGAGTACTACTGCGTCGAGTGTGACGTCAGGTCGGTGCAGCAGTTCCTGGTGGTGGGAGGCGGTACCACCGACCACCCAGCCAATAGACACCTAATGTTTGATTTTCCGTATTGAATGCATTCTGGCAACTGGCTGTGGTAACACGGAGCGGGGTGACTGGCAAATTCAACGCTGCGATTGGCTAATTCAAGGCCACACGAAACGTTGGAAAGAGATAGATTAATTTAAGCAACGGGAAAGAATGAGACGGCACGAATTTATATCGGTACTATAAGCGCGATGTGTTGACAGAAGCCATTCGCCTGTTATTAGGTGTCTATTGGCCGTGCGGTCGGTGGGTAGTACTAATATTTAATGTTTAAGAGTTACACTCCTAGTGTAGTCGTATTACTTAAAGTAGTAAAATGTACTTACATTTGGACGTAGTTAATGAAAAACTTTCCAATCCACACTCGTGTCGGAATTGAGATTAGAAATTGAGCTAATAATATCAAATAGATCACATAGGTCATTCATATTGACCAACTCACACTTGACCTGTCACTATAAATGTCATTCGTGTAGCCCCGACTGTATTTCTATGTTTGTTACCTCAGAACTTTCGACTGGCTGAACCGATTTCGATGATTGGGTGGTCCCATATCAACAATGGCATCCATGAGAAAACCATACAAGTGTTAAATTTGCATTATTTTGAAGTTTGTTTTTAAGCTATTGCATAGCTTTTATCGCGGGCCTTGAGCGTGGGGACCGAATCCAGAAATTCCGTAACGAAAAAAACCTAACACCCCCAATCAGCGCCATCTAGTACCTTAATACTAAGGTATGGTACGTATGTTTTCTACAAACTAGATGGCGCTGTTCTGATATAACTATATAACTTCTAATAATTATAATTGCATAAGTTGATAAAAAATGCTATGCAATAGCTTTACCGCGGCAGTCTCCGAGTGCCACATTTGATTATTTTTTACTTGTAATTATAATTATGTATTGTATGTTGTGACAGATTCAAATCTGCGCACACCCTCCGACAGCATCTACAGAAGAGCTTGAAACATAAGGACACGCAGAGTCTCAAGTGAGTTTTATTTTACTTAACGATAAATCAACACCATCTGGTGGTGATTGGACTGCACTGAATTAGTAAAACCTATTCATTGTTATTGATTGTCATTTTTGCTTAATAAAATATTTTGCAAAATGTGTGCAATTCACACGTGCTAGAAGTGAAACTTAAAAAAATATTTTGGTTAGATGTCATAACTATTGTTTTGGCGCCGCAGCGAACTTCCAAGTCTTGCTAATGTTCCTATCTCATTTACTGCCACGTTAAAATGTATCTGTCACTTTTTCGTTTCCGTTTCCGTTTCATACAGGTTCCCGTGCGAGCGCTGCGAGAAGCGGTTCGAGACGGAGGCCGCGCTGCGACACCACGAGAACGTGCAGCACGACGGCGTGCGCGCGTACCGGTACGTACCGCACGGTGGTCGCCGACCAGGGGGGGGGGGTTAGTGCGTACCGCACGGTGGTGGCCGACCATCGGGGGGTTAGTGCGTACCGATCATCAGGAGGGTTAGTGCGTACCGATCATCAGGAGGGTTATTGTGTACGCCACACGGTCACTGATTATCTGAACGGTGACTACGACACTAACCTGTTTAGCAAAGATGGATCTCCCTGTAGGCGAGGCGTCGCGCCTGGACGGCGGCCGAGCTCCCACTGTGCACGGTTGGAGCTTGTATTTTGAGCCAAGCAGTGATAGCCGAGTGGTTCGAACACGGGACTCTTGAACAGGAGAGCCCGGGTTCAAACCCTGCACGCATTTCTAATTTTCGAAAATGATGCGCGTAATGCAATTTAATTATCATTTGCTTCGGTATTCAAGCATTGTGAGGAAACCTGCACACGTATTTTTTTTTTGATAAATTTAAATTTTTGTCGTCGGAGCATCGACTTATTATTACTATGGACGTCGGGTCCGCGTTAAAAAATGTCCGAGCCGAATGAGCTACAAAACGCAAAAAGAGCTACAATCGAATGCAATTAAACCGTGATATAATGGTTTTAGTGTTTAAATTAAATGACCTTGTAATCATTCCTATTCTCGCGATGGCTGTGACTGGGACTTTTTTTCGCGATTTTAGTATGTGACCCGACGTCCATAGTAATAATAAGTTAATATTTCGAAGACAAAAATATGTAAGTACTATTGAATATTTTATACCTGTGACGGGTAGGACATAGAGAGCAAAATGATATTGTACCTCACTAAATGTCTATAAAGTTATTGTCCTCATTTGTGACAATGTGTGGGCAACACACACCCAAGGCACGGTAATAGTATCATAGAGGAGTGTGACTCGGCCCCGTCCTTGAAATAAAGGCCTACAGCCCCGCGCGCTAGGGCCGTCTCTTTCTAGTTGTAGTGAATGTAAGTGGGTAGGCAATACGCACGCTTCCCGATTACAAACCCACACGTTCGATCGTCCCTACGGCGCTTCCGCGGCTGTTGTGTACTTAATGTGTACTAACTCCGAGGCGCGTAGGTACGATTCGCGTTCCGACCGTTTGTATGAAGATGGAATACTGTATGATACTATTACCGTGCCCAAGGTCAAAGATACTTTAAGGGGCCATTCAAGTATTACGTAAGCAGATTTTTTGCAATTTTTAACCCCCCCGCCCCCCTCGTCAGCAAAAGTAAGCAGACTCTCACCCCTCCCCGCCATGCTTACGTAAACATTGGTACTTGCACTCAATGGTTTCTTTATTGATTCAAGATTATTTTGAAAAAACAATGGTGAGAAATCTGAAAAAGTGAAAAAAAAAATATTTATACTGCTGACGTAATCACCATCTAGACTGCCCCACATTCCATGTCATCAAAAATAAGCTAAGCAAAGACCCCCCCCCCCCCCTCCCCTGTTGTGCTTACGTAAAACTTAAATGACCCCTAATTAAAATCGTGTACTGTAAACTTTGCCGAAGTGTAACTGACAAAATAAATGTTTCTTCTTCTTCTAATTTCTGACGTGTGTGTGTGTATGCAGGTGCCCGCAGTGCCCCGCGGCGCTGGCCACGGCCAACTCGCTGGCGAAGCACGCGCGCGTGGTGCACGCCGGCCGCCGCCCGCCCGCGCGGCACGTGTGCGACACCTGCGGGAAGGTGTTCCGGGTGAGTGGGCGGGGGGTCGCGGGGACCAGTCCGGCAGGGTGGCCGTGATGACGTGGGCGGGGGGTCGCGGGGACCAGTCGCGGCAGGGTGGCCGTGATGACGTGGGCGGGGGGTCGCGGGGACCAGTCCGGCAGGGTGGCCGTGATGACGTGGGCGGGGGGTCGCGGGGACCAGTCCGGCAGGGTGGCCGTGATGACGTGGGCGGGGGGTCGCGGGGACCAGTCCGGCAGGGTGGCCGTGATGACGTGGGCGGGGGGTCGCGGGGACCAGTCCGGCAGGGTGGCCGTGATGACGTGGGCGGGTGTGGAGTGGAGACGTCTTGTTCGTATGAAGTCTTCATTCGTTTTAATGATTGTTAACGGAGCCCCACTCCTGAGAGCATTCTCCAGCTAAATATCCGCTCCGTCCCCAAAAACAATTTGCGACAAGCCTCGTTGCTTTGTTTGAAGTTACATAATTATTAATGATTTGATGAGATTAAAATTATAAATGTTTTGTAATTTTGTATTGAGTCCTCGAACTCTTTTTAATATTAGTTCGTAATCTGTACGTTACATATTGTGTATTATTAGTTAATCTATAAATTAATGACTATTATTATAGTTACGTGTATTATATGATTATAATGTGTGCGTGCAGGGCAAGAGCGTGCTGGTGAACCACGTGCGCACGCACACGGGCGAGAAGCCGTTCGGGTGCGCGCAGTGCGGGCGCGCGTTCACGCAGCGCACGGCGATGCGCACGCACGTGCGGCTCGTGCACCTCAAGCTGCCGCCGCGCGCCCGGGTACCACGAGCACACACACACACACACACACACACAGACACGCACACAGACAAACACACTTCTTATAATGAGTTGACACAGTTATTTGCTTTCTTATCACGGAGTCGGAAGATCTGGTAGTATTAATTATGTTACGTTTCAGATCAAGGCCGAAGCGCCCCCCGCGCCCCCTGCGCCGCCGTCGAAGCCCGAGTTCAACAAGGAGGCCCCGCTGTTCGACTGGCGGCAGCCGCCCTGCGAGTACTTCATCGTCACCGCCGGCCCCTAGAGGGCACCGGGTCCCACAGGGCACGGACCCGACCTCGACTGATTAGACAACTAAGGACGTATGACTTATAACTCATTCGGATTAACGTGCCCTGTAGAGCACAAATGCTTATATTTTAACCAGGAACAGTCTATATTTGTGGTCCGAATGACGTGGTTGGTTAATTAATATTAAAAACAGCAATAATATCTACAATGTGTTCATCAATATTATTGGTATAATTTTTCAAAAGATATTATTTATCACATGGATGGCTTCAACGCATTAATGGCCCACTACTGAGCACGGGTCTCTCCTCGTACCTGAGGAGGCCTAGAGCATACTCCACCACGCTGCTCCAGTGCGGGGTGGTGGAGGGGTTAGTGGCCAACCCAAGTGTCGGATATTTTTAGGTATCCGACATGGCTTAACGACTGCTACCAAATGTAACAACCGGGACTGACGGCTTTACGTGCCCTCCGAAGCACGGAAGCGCTCGAGAAATTTTGCCACCAGCGGTCACCCAAGCCACCCCAGGTGGATAGAAATGTATAAATTAGCATGTCTAAATATGGTTTTGATACTATCGTCGGTTAAATTATAAATAGTCTGTTCAGATGTGCGCGGTAACAGTTACAATGGGTAGCGGTATCCGACGGGAGCAGCCGATTGCGGGCATTTTCATATTGAGCTGTTCGAGACGGCCCTTCGGCCAGTCGCGTCGTCACGCCGGTTCGCGTATAGACAGAGAAGGCTATAGTCTGGTTAGCGTGGCCAGCATGAGATAGCACGAGAAAGTAGGATTGTATTTGTGGCGGTTAGGGATACAGTTGTCTGAAGACGCTTCGAACACTAGACAGAGCCCTGTCGACACTAGTTACGTGGTCGACTCTCTTACAAATACATATAATTATATATCTTTATGAACTTCCAAGAGTGTACGATACATTATATTGTAATTTAGTATTGTTAATTGAAAACGATGTCTAGTACCCAAATTAAATTCATTTATTTATACTCTTAAATACTTGCCAAGTCGAACGATCGTGATTCAAAAGAATGTACACCGCCATCTAGCGAGGCACGCATGAACTACGCCGGGCTAAACGCTTTGTGATGAAACTAAATTATTTGGATTGGACTGAATTTTCCTATGTAATGATCTCATGTTATTGTAAATATAGTTAAAATGTTGTGTCCCCACGAATTGTATCTTTTTTTACTAGTTTAAGGGCCAGTTTCACCGGTTCCGGATAAAGTTCCGGATAGCCCTAGGAACTCAACTCCCAGATAAACTACAACTTTTGGCATCTCAGGTAATCTGATAGAAGTGACAGAGAAAAGTGTTGGTTAAGGTATCTGCCAGTTCAAGTGGCTGTTAGGCGTTATTTGACGGATAAAAAAATGTTTCAAGTGGCGTTTCTATAACACATTAGGAATTTGAACTGTAATAAATCATATTATTATGAATCCTACTATTTTCGTTCTATAATGATAAAATTATACTTGAAAATATTAAAAAAAGTCTAATTGGATTATTTTGAACAAAAAGTATTTTATTAATTAAGTTTTCAAAATAATTTTCAAATGACAATAATTTACGTAGTAGTAACGAAACGCAAAAAGCGACGTTGCCGCTCCGTCAACTGTTAAGTCACTAAGTGGCAGATAAATTCCTAGGGCTATCCGGAACTTTATCCGTAACCGGTGAAACTGGCCCTAAATGAAGTAAAATGATTAAATCTACGACTTTAACGGTTATTTTTACAGTTGTGTATACAAAATCTGTAACTGACCGCTGTCTGTACGTGGAAAATATATGAGAAAAATATTAGTGGGGGTCTTATAGAATATTGTATAAGCAATAGAACTTTAAAAAACAATGATTTTTAGAATTTTTGTGTTTGTCTGTGGTTTTGTACGCGCTAATCTCGGAAACGGCTTGACAGATTTGAATGCGGTTTTCACTAGTGTATTTTGGTGAGCTTCACTTAACATGTAGTGTTTGTTTTATTTCAATCAGTTTGTGAATAAAAAAGTTATGTCAGTTTACAGAATCACGCCTAACAATTTTCGAGTTGTTACTAAGGGGAGCGAAGGCCGATTTACTAGTATGTAAATAAAATCCAATTACTACGTGAATATTAATATTATTCTGTTATAACTACCTATATACAATGGACAAATAAAATTGCTTGTAAGATTGTGTTTGTCAGTCTGTCACACAAATAGTATGTGTGGTATATAAGTGTGTGTAAACTTGTGTGTGATTGTGTGTAAATAAATTATTTTGTGTATATGTAATCGTTTTATTTTCATAATTATTTCATATGATTTTAAACTTAACTCATCGCGGATTGTACTCATTTTATTATGATACGGGTACTCACGATATGTATTTTGAAACGCCGATATTTCGACCCAGTTGCATGGATCGTGGTCACGGCTGAACTGCGGTGGCGCGGAGAAACTTTTGACACGATCGCATCACACACATATCGTGAGTACCCGTATCATAATAAAATTATTTCATAGGCTGAAGAACACCCGAAATGTAAACAAAAGAAGAAATGTTTAAAACAATCCAGGCGTGTTTGAATAATCGAGAAAACACACAAAAAATAATTGTTAAGGTTAACCTTTTGAAGTTGGTTAAATTTAATGAAAGAAATAGAATCGTCGGTGTGATTAAAGTAGGTGATTGGGCGGCTGCATACTGAATACTCCTCATACCTGAGGAGGTCTAGAGCATACTCCACCACCAGGGAATTGGTGGAGGGGTTAGTAGACCCAACCTAAGGGCGCGTTCACATAGGACGTCCGTTTTACTGGATCCGTTTTAACAAGTCAGTATTTCCGTTGTGTTTGGGACTTTTTTACTGGATCCGGTATACTGGATTCTGTGTGAACACGCTCATACAACTACATACGCTACTAGCATCCAGTAAAACTGACGTCCTATGTGAACGTGCCCTAAGTGTCAGAAATTTCATGGCCGACGCGTCTTAATGATTGCTATCTAAATGATCCCGGAACTGACGGCTTAACGTCCCCGCCGAAGCTCTGAAGCCGTCGAGATTTTGAAGTGAAACTTCTTTAGCTGATATAAGAGTAAAAATCCAAGTGACACGAGTTAGGGTGTTGAACTCTGCGCGGTGTGTCGTAGATCTCCCTACTCTGTGTCGACGCTCGACACTCATCGTTAGCTGTGGAATTTATATATCTACACAGTATTGTATGACATTCTTTATTTTGAAAAAGATAATCGTACCTATAATGTATTTAACTATACAAACGTCGAAAAGTTTCGTGTGTGCCGGGCTGTGAGCGCATCTAGGTGTAATCTGAATTTATAACAATAAATTAACAGTTTATTTTAGGTTGTACATAACTTTAATTGAATATCAAAGTGTGACAGAGCCTCGTCATTCACTCAGTGAGCCCTCGTTCCCAGCATAGGCAAAGTACTCGTTGTACACGGACGTCCAGAACGCTATTCTTGCTGGATAAGGTCTTCCGTCGACTGGTACCACATCATTAGTGTTAATTTCAATGTGCAAGCCGGTCCGTCCAGTCGCAGGCCAAGTACTGGGTGGATGTCTGAAAGGTCGATAGAGTAACGTGTTAGTGTCAATTGTGGCAGCCGAGAGAGTGGTTAAACATTGGACTCCCGACCGGGGAACCCGGGTTCAAACCCCGCACGCACCTCTAATTTTCAAAAATTATGTGCGTATTAGAATTTAGTTGTCACTTATTTCGGTGAAGGAAAACATCGTGGTGTTAGTCTATGATTCGTACCACTCACACTGAAATGAGATCTGAGCCCAGCAGTGGGACGTGGGACAGTTCGAAGTTACAAATCAGAAGAATTAACATTTATCTGGAAATCGAACCCGGGAACTCTCGCTTTGGGGTAAGTGATTTGCTTACTTTTGCTGACTTAGGGGGGGGTAAAAATTGCAAAAAATCTGCTTACGTAATACTTGAACGGCCCCTTTGCAGGCAGGCAACTAACTAGGTTTAATAATTACACTAATACCAGACTTACCCATTATACATGAAATATTTAGAAATTTGCAGAATATTGTCCATTAAAAATTTAGCTTGGGGACTTAAATTTTGGAATCTTGGCTTGTTGACTGCAGTGAGGAATACGTAGCCGATGTCGTCATTATGAGCTGCTCCGGGGTAGTTCACGTTGGCTACGTCTTTGAACCAGTTCAACTCAGTGTCTGAACCTAATACATAATAATATAACGAAGAACTTCGTTTTTCTTTAAACAGTCTTATAAATAGATCAATAGAATATATATAATGTACATCAGAAACTAAGTTTATATAGTTCTGAATGTTGTCCCAAGTTATCTTCCCACCGTCGAAATAAAAATCTTTGATTCGTTTAGCCAAGTTACTACTTTCAATGGATCCGGGTTGGTAGTCGATATCTTCAGGGACCAACAGTTCGAAATTTTTATTAAATTTCTCAATTAACTGTGGTTCCTCTTTTAGCTGTGGAATCACTTCTAAACCCTCTTTGTCATTGAACCCATACAACATCGGAATATCACGAATCGCGCCGTCTCTGACCAACTCTAATGGTGTTCTTGTTAGGATAGCACCTGCATGTTCTATTTCAACAGTAGGTTTAAATATTCCGTTATTACGAAACCCTCTACGGGGGTCCTTGCAACGAATAGCCTCTTGGGCCTTAACGAATTCGAATGCGTCGACAAGTTTTAGCTTTTCCAATAGACAGTCGTCATTTGATGCATCTACGCCAAGCTGTCGGGCTAATAACATAGCGTTCTCTCTAGGGTTGAACTGAATGTATTTAGGACTCAGAACACTGCCGCTAAGCAGTATAGCGCTACGGAACAAGCCGACAGATTGTGGCGTTAACATTAACAGCTGGACGACAACCGCTCCTGCGCCCATTCCTTGCAGGGTGACTTTATTGGGGTCTCCACCGAATCTTATGATGTTTTCCTGAACGATCTTCAAAGCCAGGAGGACGTCTTTTACTCCAGCGTTGCCAGGAATTTCTTTGTTGCGGAGTGATAGAAACCCTAACGCACCAAGCCTGGAACATAATAATATCAATAAATCGCTTTGCAAAAATTGTAATTAAGTATATTGTAAAACTAGTAAACCCTATCTTCGGGACGTCTAAATATCTTCGGGAAAGCTGTCCTTAAAGTACCCACACTCTTTATTGTAAACATTAAAGGAGAAGGCAGTTCGCCGCGAGCACGATACGGCGCAACTATAGAAAATATGGGTCTATGCAGTTCAAAAATCAATAACTTTCTTATTTCTATAGATACAGACTTGAAATTTTGCATAGATGTAGTAGATAGTATGTGAATTATATATGTTATTTTATTATTGATAACTAAGGTTTGCTCGCGGCTTTACTTGAGTGTAAATTAACATTTCGGTCAAAAATCCCTATCAACTACGCGCGACTACTGAATGATGACGTCATCGAGTAGTGACCGCCCGCCTGCGTTTTTAAAAAAACCAACGGCCGTAAATACGCACTTTGATCGTTAATATCTCAGCCATTTATTGAGATATGGAAAAAGTAAAAGCACAGTTTTTCTTGTAATTTTTCATAGATTTATTTGACGTGTAAAAAAAATTCGTTTGCCTGGTCCATTGTCTCACCTGTAATTCATCTTAACCACCACAACATCCTGTTGAACAAGCAGTTGTGGGCCATAAATTGGTTCAGCGTTCCCCGACTGTGAGTCAAAGCCTCCGTCGTGAACAGTGACGTACACTGGCAGCAGGCTGTGCGGGCGCGCAGCGGGCACGTAAATATTGAGATTGAGACAGTCCTCGGCCATTTGCTCTCTGGAATAGAATATCTCTGACTGCGGACACACGCGGCCAGGCTTCGTCGCGTCTAACACTTTGCGCCAAACTTGTTTTCTGACTGGACGCTGCAATTAAATCATTAGATAGGTAGGTACATTCACCATTGAGATTTGCAAAATGTAATCATGATTACAGATTACTATTTCATCTGATGCAATTTGTCCAATTCGTAATCATAATTACGAATGACGATTACACCCAAAGCTTCGGAAATTACATTTTCATGGACGAACCCGCAGCCTAGTTGGTAGTGACCCTGCCTGCGAAGCGAGGGGTCCCGGGTTCGATTCCAGACCGGGGCAGGTGTTTGTGACAGATAGATGTTTGTTCCCGGGTCATGGGTGTTAGTGATGTGTAAATTGTGTTGTACATGCCGCCCGCGACACGGAATCCTAGGGCGAGGGAGTTTATTAACGTTTATTAATTTATTTATATATTTTGCCCGTACCTGGTTCTACATAAGTTACGACTGACGACTGTGGCGTGGTGGGTAACCGCTAGTGGGAAAATTTATTGGGCGTGGAAGAATCCTGATCAACTTTTAATGAACAAACGAGCTCACCTTGAACCGCAGATTGCCAACAGGGGGCTGTGCGTACGGGATACCTTCGTATGAATAGTAGGAGGCGTTCGTTGTCGCATCGTGGATCAACTTCCCCCTCACCGGTCCTAAAGTAGTCCTAACGATATTTCCAGCGGATAGACTCATTACATTAAATATACATGACAACATGAAAAATTTTAAACGCTTCATAATGGTACTCTTTGGTAACACTTGTCGCGAATTAAGAACGCCTTGACGAAGCATTCTTATAAAGCGAAGTAGGTACTTTGTTGGTTTTGACTGCCAGCGTTTCTTAAATATTTATTCGCGGTCCGCAAAATATCACTTTTTTATCGTAAGACAGTACCAAAACGAGCGCAGAACCTTCCGCTATTGCCTACGACAACTGTTCAGGCCGTCCAGATACAATACAATAAAAGTTTATTTAATACGGCCAAAACGTACGAGTGTAGGTAGGTATATTTTTTAAGGTATAGAGTTAGAGCGAGACTACTAGTATAACAATTACTAACGACAACTTACTAATAACTAGACTATTACTAACAACAACTTACAGGACTATAACCACATGAGTAACTACTCATGTGCTATAACTACCACTAACAATCGCTGTCCCAGTCTTCATGCTTATTAATAAACTAACCAACTAATGTTCTAACACCGTCTTTAACCAGACTAATATGTTAGTCCATCTGAGTCAGTTGTAAATATACTTAGGTACCAAGATATTTATGCATAGTGCAACCCCTGACGTTTAGATACACTCTTTTCATAACTTTGATGCATATTAACACAGATGTGTAATAAATAATAAAGTGAACGACAATAATATGGATTTTCCAAATTAAGGCAAGAGTCAATGCTCGTTGCTATTTTTAATGCAGAAAAATAACAACATTTTAAAATTCATATAAATTAATAACCGCTGAACTTTTTATGAAGACGATAAAATAAATGTATGACGTGTGAAGTTTCATTTGGGACGTCTATAAGATACCTACCTACTAATCAAGCGTATACTTTTTCGTTATTTATTTTTAAAGTATTTGCACTGCCGCGCCGTCGACCATCTGTTTCAATTTTGCGTCATGCCGTAGACTGATTTAGTAGGTACAACATATTATAAAACAAAATCCCCCACCGCGTCTGTCGGTCTGTTCGCTATAAACTCAAAAAACAGATTTTCATTCGATTTTTACCAATAGATAGAGGGATTTATTCACAGGGAGATTTAGAATTTATTAATTTTGTGAAAATTGGTTAAAATATGACGATAACTGTTGAGAATGTCGGACAAAGTTGGACCGCCTGGCAGATTTCAGCGAAAACGCTGTCTAATTCCTTTGAGCTATAACAAAACAATGTATGAGTGGAATATTCCACTTTTAGCTCTACAGAAAAGTCCGCGATGTCATTTTAAGGATAGCTTCCTATACCTATTCTAACTTCTGTTTAGTTTAAACAGATAGTGTTAATCATGAAAATAAATATGACAGTCACCTTAAGCATTTCGGACACATTATGATAATCCTTTACACCTTATAATTTAAATGAATAACCTATATGGTTATGGCGATGCTGCCAGTTCTGGTGACCCAGCAAATATGAGAACTACTGAACTTAAAGTTTATTCATGCAAACTGTATGTATAGCTCTCTTTACCAGCCTGCGCCACGCAAAGGAGTATTTCCGAGTGAAATTCAACAATAATCTTCCAAATAACCATTTATTTGCACATTCAATAAAGATCTTTATTTACAAATTACACTTACACTAAATAAGCCATAATCCTTTGCTTTACAACACAATATTTATTGCTCTAAGCGGCCGCCATCTTGTATCTTATTTTGTAGTAACTCCAACATTGATAACACATCTATTATGCCACTGATTACAGAAACAAATTTTAAAATCTAACACAAAATGATATTTTTATATAATCCATCTTTTATTAGAACATTAGAAATAGAATTGATTACAAAAATAAAGTTATTCAAACTTATTGTGCAATGTCGGTTAGTGTCTCCATTTGGCGCCAAAAGCGCTGTCATTTTACAACAAGATGGCGGCCGCACAGATAAAATAACGTAGAAAACACTTATTAAAAGTAAAATAGACAAAATCGGAATTCGTAAGCTTCAGCGTATATACTGAAAGAGTAATACTTAATTAATATTATGCCATAACTTATGTATGTACAAAACAGAGCCAGTAGCTTGACAGAGACGTTCTTTGGAGTGATAACAGATTAAGGTGGTCTAAGCGAAGTATTTCGACAAAGATGCATGGAAATTACCAGCTCCGCAACCAATAGGGTATTTGACATATTTTAGAAAAATATCTCAAATTGTTCAATATAACATAATACATTATGCAGTTTGGTTAATTCTTTGTAAATATCTCTATTTTCTATGAAAATCACCATCAAAGTTTATATGAACAAAAAAGCCGCGAAAACGCTAATACGCCATTTTAAGCAGGTCATGACCTCACCTACTTATATAAACCAACTAAAGTGTCAATTCCTGTTCTGTGGTCATTGCTGTCAAACCATACAATACTTCATTGACGATAAGCAGCTGACGTCATTCAGCCAAACCGCGTGTTTTCGATCACGTGATCAAACATGAAAATTTAATTATTTTATTATCGATTTTTAATAAAAATCCAAATAATTTTAAAATAATGTGTTGGCTTAATTGGATTAAAAAATATATACTTTTAAGCTAACAACGGTTCGATCTATATTTTCATGGTAGTCAAATACCCTATTCTGCGCGGTTAGAGTATATCTCTGTATTTGATTCTTAGCTGTACCCTCATTTTAAAGCAACTTTGCGACAGTAAACAACAAAACGGACTGTATGCACAATTATATATACATACATTTAACGCACGTATTTTTAATACATATTTGAATTTGTAAAAGATGATTATGACATGAATATGAAAGCAAAATATTTTTTTCTATTCTATTTTTACTAAAATTTTAATTTCTATTATAGATCTAATTTAAATGAATAAACAAATCGAAATAGTGTCGCAAATGACCGACGTTTAAAGCTATTATTATTGCACTTATCAAAGACATCTCCCTGTAGGCGAGGTGTCCCCTGGACAGCGGGTGCGCTCCGACTGTTCACGGTCGGAACTTGTATATACGAGCGGTGTAAAAAATTTAGATAGCGTTATTCAGGCTTGACCTATTGGCGTGATCTATTAAGATCCAAAACGGAATGAAATTAGGAACGGAATGTTTATAAATAAAAATTGCGTGCAAGACGTGCGCATATTTGAAGTGAAACTTCTCAAAGTTCTTCTATTCACTTATTTTGATGAGGATTATAATTAAATGTATAAAGAATGGCATACAATACTGTGTAAATATATAAATAAGAGAATTTCAGTTATGTTAAAATAAACTTTAAAATGTTCCTCAAATTGAGGTTTACTTTTTACTAAACGTTCTTAATTATTTTACCAATATTTACTTTCTATATTTTACGCTTTGCACTACTTTCCATACTAGACGAACTATTTTGCATCGCGCAGAGTTCAACGCCCTGTCCCGTGTGTCACGACCTTGAATTTTTACTCTCAACGCGGCTTAAGTTTCACTTCAGAGAACACCGTGTTCAAGTATACTAACAGCGCCATCTGTTATCTACTCCCAGAAACTGTTATCTCTTCCCAACAATAACGTTAAAACTAAACAGTACACCATATAAACAAACTAATAAAAAATATTATAACATAATTACATTTAAAGTTGGCAACTTAAACACTATATTTACATAAAAATATATATAGAAAAAGACTATTTTGTGTTAGGTATATAAAAATTTGAAGCTTTATAAAATTTTATCTATTAAACAGTAGTATAATATTATAATTATATTTTCCTAGTGAGTCAAGATTACCAAGAATCCATAGACTGTGTACACCTTGGTAAAACCCATTGTATTCAATTAAAAAATTAAAATTTCACTCGCAGAGCCAATCATTTATTGCCATTAGAGCCAATTATTATTATAACGCCACCTGGTGGCAACCGTCGGCAACCGCGTTCCCCGTTAAACAAAGTTTTGTCTTGAAAATTTATCGCCTTTTCCTTTCAAGAGGTTACTCGTAAATTACTTCACGCAAAATTGTTACACTCGGTCACAATTGTGACACTACCGTCACTGTCACGCTCGGTCACAAATGTGACACTCCTACGATGTGACGTCACATAGTTTTCAATTTAAAGAATTCTATATAGTAGAGTGCACTATTTACTCAAATATTGAAGATTCGAAAGTGGTACATTTAACATTTTTATAAGAATTATAAAATATTTTCGTTAAAATTTCGAATACTTTTGTCGCGTACCGATTATTATTTAAAATATTAAGCTATTCTCGTCACTCGTGACCAGCGAACGTCCATACTGATAGGTCATTGCCTTACACTTTGTATCAAATTAAGAAATCTCTAATATTAAAGTAGACTGGTGACCTGCTGCGATCGAAATTCAACCTTAAAGCATTATGTTTAAGAGTTACTTCACCTTGAAACCAATCAATGTTTTATTTATTAAATAAATATAGTTTAACGCATATTGTATATTTAAAAATGTAAAAATTATCTTTATAAACTTTAACTACGCCAAGTCTCACTCACTTCACATATTAATATACAGATTTCTGTGAACTATTTATTTTTTACTAATAATACCCATTATGTGACGAAGGACCGTTAAACAAAAAAAACGGGTTTATAATCGTGAGTACCCTCTTGACGCAGTACGCACGATCGCAGCTAGTATGAAGACCGTCGCTAGTCACACAATAATACCTTCATAATAATTATATAAAAAGTGTCTAATGTGTGACCGTTTGCCTTAAATATTACATTAAGACAAATTTGAAGTAATTTTTATATATATTTAAGTATCTATCAACATTATAATTCATAAATTACTATTATCTAATTTCAAAATCTACATTCATTTAAAGAGTGCTTTTTAGTATCAGCTGACTGAAGGTGCAATACTGTATTTTGGAATAACTTTTGACAATTTTTAATGGCTAGTTATAAAAATGGCAAATTATTTAAATGGCAGTTTTAAAATCGGTCGTTGGTGAAATTTAAAAAACGGATATTTTCACAAATTTTACATTTTCGCAAATTGACATTTAATTTTCATCTGACGCCTATTTTCTATTTTCCTATATTCACTATAGTTCCGATTCATATCTCTAACCAGGTAACACGACAATATCCTTGTGCGAAGCTTAGCAACTCCTTGTTATTCTAAGTTAATATTACACCGAAAATACTAATATTAGTCAATTTATTAAGAATTTAAGTAACTCGCTTAACGTAACCGCTCCATATGTCACAGAGTACTTATCCCGAGTGTACAGAGTAGCCGCGGACTAATTTATAGACTGATTGAGGCTGACACCACTGTTTTTTTTATAACGGTAATTAAATAATTATTAATTAACACACATTACATGAGATCGAAGGAAACAGAGTTTGCGTACACTTAAAAACAGAAGTGTACATAATATTACAACAGATAAGTAAATCACGAGATAATTTTTTCTACGCTTTACACAAATATTTAGCAACATACAATATGTTGCTTTAACCCAAACGAAAATCAATAACGGTAAACGTGCGTTCAGCCTCAACCATGGGGCAAGGCCTGGCCACTGCAACCCATGAACATAGTGTAATGTGACGTATACTCACAATTTTGATATTTGAAACATAAATTTCTGTGTGACGTGGTTACAGTGTGACTCAAAAAAGCATTGAAAATTAACTTTAGATAATCTAGAAATCAGTACCTCAGTAGGGGCGCGAAGCCGGGGCCTTTAAATTTTTTTATATCTTTGAGTAACCAAATAACAGTCCTATTCGATATCCACTACAAGCATGGGATGCAGGGGACAGGTACCACCAAGCATGCTCTAGGTCTCAGTTGTGTGCCCTGTAGTGCACTATTAATGTGCTGAAGCCAGCCAGTGGCCCTCATACCTCGACAGGACTCCCAGTGTCGTTGACACTCATCACAAATATAATCCGATAACAAACATTTACAACACATGGGCTATGCATAAATTGTGTCACACGTCATTACTTTCGGAGTCACACATGTGTGACACCCAACCCCTCGTGTAACGATACATGATGCAATTTTAAATTTAGAAATTATTAAATTAAAACAGCTCTATCAAAATTACTTAGATGTATATTGCTATATGATTTTTTGTTTTTATACAATAAACAATAAAATATTTAGACATTTCACGTAAAAAACTAACAAATGAAATGTAAGTATAATACTAGTATAATTATTATAAGAATTCCTAAAGATTTTAAGTTTATAAGCTTATTCACCCTTATTCTTGTGTCACCTCTTAATAATTTTACGTTGAATTATTCATACATCACAAACCCCTACTTGTCACACAATGTCACACTTCAGACCCTGTCCCAAAATGTGACACAATTTACACATAACCCCTAAACATCAGCTAAACTGCATCGATCAAACCTGGATTCCATTACTCCGAGTCAGTTTCCTCCTCCGACTCCTCGTCCGACTCGCTGCTGGACACCGGCTCACACTTGATGAACTCTATCTCCTTCCTGGCGGAGGTCCCCTTGCGAGGCCTGCCTCTCTTCTTCGGCTCCTTGTCCACCGGCTCCCCGTCAGCTCCCATCACCGTCTTCACCATTTGCGAGATGCGTTTCAAGTGCTGCTGTTCGTGTCTTTGGAGGTGGTTGTTCAGGTACCTTGAACATAAAGGTTGATTTATAACACTATAATCTGATGCGACCCTCATCAATATTATGATCGAAATACATAACAGTCTCACTGCTGGTCTCGGGTGTAGGAACACAGTGTGCGGGTTATATTATATTATTGGCGGACTTCACACACCTTTGAGAACAATATCGCGACATCTCAGGTGCGCAGGTTTCCTCACGATGTCTGATCACCGTAGCAAGTGGTAATTAAATTCTAATAAGCACAAAATATTTGAAAATTACAGGTGTGATACTAAGTTATTCCTTATGACATCAGCAATCTGTCAGTGAAAGTCCCTTCAAAATCGGTCCAGCCGTTCCAGAGACTAGCCCAAACAAACAAACAGGCCGACAGACAGACAGACAGACAGACCGACTGACAAACAAAAATTGTAAAAAATGTTATTTTGGTATATGCACCGTGTATACATCTATATGCATTTAACATTACAAACGGACACTCCAATTTTATTTGACGACCAGGACACCGATTCTCAATTCGTAGAGATGCATCTCTAACAGAGATATCTCTGAAAAACATGGCGGATCTCTAATGAAACCTAATTTCCTTATTCTCGGGATGTCACATTAGAGATATCTCTGAGCCTTTTCTTTCGACATGCAACGTATGGTCCGCAGCGTTCGAGATCTAAATGTCTTGCATTTTGACCAATTGTGATTGGTCAAAATGCAATGCGTTGCATGTCGAAAGAAAAGGCTCAGAGATATCTCAAATTTGACATCCCAATCTCGAACGCTGTACAACTTGATTGATTATGTCTGATTGACATGACATACAGCTGACATGACAAAGATGACTACCATGAATGTTTCTTTACACGGTATGCGACGGCTAGTCTTTTTGTTAAAATATGTTACAATGGTTTTTAACTGCAATATCACAGTTAATAAGTTATAACTATTCATAGATAGTTTAGAATGAATAATATAGTGATTGTTTTATACTTTTATATGATTTGAGTACTGTAAACCCTTCTTTTACGTGTAGTCGTGTTCTGTTGACTTGGCGTCGCTATAGTCTAGAAAACGGAACGTATATTTTATATGTCTAATGGTAATGTCGAAAGATAAAATCTCTATTGTGGCCCAGAATTACGTTTTTGGATACAATAGAGATTTTGCCAACATGTCTCGTAGAGATTGACACAGTAGAGATATGGCAAACTTAGAGATTATCTCTACAAAACGAGAATTGGGCTCCAGGATGACGCAATGGTTAACACACCGGATCGCCGTTCCGGGGCTCCTGGGTTCGATGCCCAGCTAGGCAGAAATTTGAATGATAAATTTAAATTTCCGTTCTTGGTCTGGGTGTGTGTGTTCTTGTCTTGTGCGTTGTCCATGGCACCCACGACACAGGGAATCAAAGTATGGGGGCCCCATACTAGGATTCCCTGTGTAAATTATTGTGGTATTTATTTATTTATTACAAGCCTATACCCGCGGCTTCGCCCGCCAAAAACCCCTAAATATATAGAAGTTTATAAAATATTTTATATGTGTTTCATAACTTTCAATGAAATACCTTCATTCGGAATTTCATTCAATTACCTTCAAAAACGGCAAAGTTTCACACTAACTTTGCACCCCCGTTTTACCCCCTTAGGGGGTGAATTTTCAAAAATCCTTTCTTAGTGCTCCCCTACGTTATAAAAGGAACCCCTGTGCAATATTTCAAGTGTCTAACCCTTACAGTTTAGGCCCTGCTTTGATATGTCAGTCAATCAGTCAGCTTCTCCTTTTATATAATTATATAGATTTATTCACAACAGACGGCGACCGACCCACCTCCTGATCTTGAACTTCTTCCCGCACTGGTCGCAGCTGTGCTGGTACTGGCTCTCGTCCATGTCGATGTGCACCGAGTTGTTGTGCCGGCGCAGGTAGTGCGCGTGCGCGAACTCCTTGTTGCACTTCTCGCAGCGGATCTTCGGCTTGTCCGGGTGCACGATCTTCTTGTGCTTCTTGAGCCGCACCGCCGAGTGGAAGTACTTGTCGCACAACTCGCACTTGACCTTCGTCTCGAACGACGAGTGCACCTGCAAACGGAAACATACCGACTTCTAAACAACGACGAATTTAAGATTTAAACGGTTTTCTCATTATAATAACAGTCACATTTTACACCAAAATCGATTTTTAAGCTATTACATAGCTTTTATCGCGGACCTTGAGCGTGGGGACCGAATCCAGAAATTCCGTAACGAAAAAAACCTAACACCCCCAATCAGCGCCATCTAGTACCTTAATACTAAGGTATGGTACGTATGTTTTCTACAGACTATATGGCGCTGTTCTGATACAACTATATAACTTGTAATAATTATAATTGCATAAGTTGATAAAAAATGCTATGCAATAGCTTTACCGCGGCAGTCTCCGAGTGCCTTTTAGTGTTTTTTTTTTTCGGAAAAAACTACACATTACATACACAATTACATTTTACATAGTTAGTACCAAGTGACAGAATATTCTAATCGACATACCCATTATATTTTATATATCGATACAAATTAATAATACACTACATTCATAGACGCCATTGTTCATATTGGACCACACGGGAAGCACCGGCTCTCAAATAAAAAGAGAATCATCAAAATAGGTTCACCAAGTCGAAAGTTCTGAACAAACTTGAAAAAAATCGAAATGTGTGCTGGGACACATAAAAGAAATGAAACTTCAACGGACAAGTGGTAAAACGTATCGCAACAAAATTTTTACTTGAAGTTTTACGGGACAATTGTTAATGAACATGTAATTGTTTTTCCACTTGTCCGTAGCGATTCGTTATTCCACTTGTCGGTTGAAGTTTCACTTCTACTATGTGTCCCAACACGGCACACATTTCGATTTTTTCATAGGTACTATATTTATTCGAGTACTAATAAACCCGCCCTCGCTTCGAAACCTGTCACTTAGTAGGCTTAGTACGATTTACGATACCTTTCGCCGATTTACGATAAATAATGCGTTTGTAAAATCATTATCTGTAACGTCACATCCGTTTCCACGCATGACTTTACTGACATACAAATGTACACAAAGCCCCACACATACCTGCATATGCTCCTTCAAATACTGATCATTCTTGAACTCCTTCAAACACTCCGGGCAAGTCACCTTAGACTCCAACGGGGGGTGAATATTCAAAATATGCCGTTTCATATGATGCCTTGACTTGAACGTCATCGGACAGAACACACACCTATGCCGTTCCACTTGTGTATGCTGAAAATGCAGGTGTCTGTTGAGGTTTAGATGACTTTTGTACAGCTTCTGGCATATATGACACTTATATTTCTCTGTCTCGACCCGGTGGCAGGCGTCGATGTGGTAACGTAGCTTGTAGGGCACACTGAACTCCTTGCCGCACTCCGGGCACTTGATCTCGGGCAAGGTGTTCGGGTGGATCCGTTTGACGTGCATGTGAAGTGCTCTGCGGGTCCTGAACTCTTGGAGACAAAATTGGCAGTAACACTTCTCTGATTCTGAAAAAAAAATTAAGTGCAATTGTAGTCCCGAAATTCGAATCCAATTTGAAACGAAGGGCACCAAAGTGTTCTGTTGTTATTGGACTATGCTGACTGTCTGTCAGTCTGTCACGGAATTTTGTCTCTTGAACGGTAAAAGGTAGAAATTGGAAATTTTCAATGTAAAGCATTTTGGCTGCTATAACAATGAGTTACTTGTTTAATAAATTAAAAGTAAAAAAACTTTTTTAATAACAAACTTTTACTTTTACGCTAAAAAGAATAAAATAAACTTTTCCGTTAAATCTTTAACTGATACTCAAAGATTTAAATTATAATGTCATTACACAATTTATATGATATATCTGGATGACCGAGATTTGCTCGGTATTGTTTCTTTTTTAAAAATTGTGTTTTTTGACTTCGTGTTACTTAACAACGCCATCTGCTGTTGTGTCGTTAAAGCAATTAGTTGCTCACAAAAAAGTATTATTATTCGCCAATAGATGTCAGGAAGAGTCATATTTTTCAGTATAAATTGGGACTACAAAAACACGAATAAAATGACATTTTCTAAAAATTATTCCTAGCTAGATCGATTTATCGCCCCCGAAATCCCCTATATACTAAATTTCATGGAAATCGTTGGAGCCGATTCCGAGATTCCAATTATATATATACAAGAATTGCTCATTTAAAGATATAAGATAAGATAAAAGCTTGTCTCGAAATGCCTGCCTTACTGGATACCAAACATAGTGTTAATTCTTTAGTGGAATAACTGCTTGTCGTCGCAAATAAGTAGACTTTTTTGGGAGAAGACACGTTTAATTTAGATATTAAGTACAGAGCCAAATGTGAAAGTAAAAACAGACGGTGAATGAAATATTAATTTGCAAAGAAAATAACGTCGGTAGTTCGCGTACGAAAATGCAACACGGAGATTTAAATATTTGCACGGTAGGAACTGATAGGCGCGGCAACATCCTGCCCCCCGTTGAAAAGCCTGGTTTTCAACCATCATCTTCATTGAACAATGGGCAAAGTCGCACTAGTGCCCGGCGAACACAACCTCGTGTGGTGGAGACATCAGCAACACGATTTACTCCATCTGGTCCAGTGTGTAATTTAGATACTCTTCCGAGACGCCAGCATAATGCAGGAACATTATCTTCTTGCAGTAATACCAAGTCGCCAATTTTCAGACTGTTTGTATTCGTTTTCCATTTCTTGCGAACTTGTAATTCTGCGATATACTCTTTCTGCCACCTTTGCCAAAAATGCTGCCTCAGCTTCTCTACTCGAGCATATCGTTGAAGATGACTTTCTTTCTCTTCTAATAAATTTGGAGATGGCATAGCGTTTAATTGTCGTCCGATAAGAAAATGCCCGGGAGAAAGGAAAAGGAGATCGTTAGGCGAAGAAGAAAGTGGACATAGGGGACGACTGTTTAAAATTGCTTCTACTTGTGTAAACAAAGTACCTAACTCTTCAAAAGTTAAATGGGCGTTACCCATGATTCTACGAATGTGAAATTTCGCGGATTTTACACCGGCTTCCCAGATCCCGCCAAAATGAGGAGCGTAACTCGGCGAGAATGTAAAATGGACTCCTTCTTGAGATGCAAGATCAGACAAAGATTCAGAATTTTGCTTAAGAAAAGAACCTAACTCTTTAGCGGCAGAAATAAAATTACCACCGTTATCGCAAAAGATTTCGATGGGCTTACCACGTCGCGCCACAAATCTACGCAAGCACATCATGAACGCATTTTTAGATAGATCCGAAACTACTTCTAAATGGATACATTTAAATCTCAAACACACAAATAAACACATATACGCCTTTTGCAATCTGGCACCTCGTCCTAGTCGATTAAGAATATGAAATGGACCAGCGAAATCCACTCCTACAGAAATAAACGGAAAATCAAGGTTAATACGCTGCGAAGGTAAATTTCCCATTTTTGGTTGTAACACCTTACCCTGCACACGTTTGCATCGAATACATTTATGTACAGTTTGACGAGCAAGACGACGTCCACTGATTGGCCAAATTGTTTGACGAACGGAAGCTAATAGAAGTTGAGGTCCAGCATGAAGATTACGTAAATGTTCTCGTTCGAATAGCAGTTTGGTCAACCGATGAGAAGAATCAAGCACGATTGGGTGTTTGTTCTCATAGGAGTAGTTCGAAGATTCGATTCGACCTCCAACTCTTATTAAATTATGATTATCCACGAAGGGTGACATAGATAACAATTTTGATTTGGAATTTAAAGAACGGCCTTTAGATAATAAGTTATACTCCTCTGGGAATGATTCCTTTTGAGCCATTGCACACAAATATTTAAACGAATCATTTAATTCTGCAATGGATAAGTGACCTGTTAATTTAGTTTTAGGGTTTCTTAAATTATATATAAATCTTTTCACGTAAGCAAAGGTTCGTTCAATTTTATTAAATTTAGAAAATTTTGTGAAATCAATTAAGGGCTGTATGGTAGAAGACAGCGATACATGCACCGATTTAATTTCCGGTAAATCCAAGATTGGTTGGTGCAGAGTAGGCCACTCAGACTCGTCATGACATAAAAAATTAGGTCCAGACCACCATAACTCCAAATCGCGAAGTTGAGTGGCATTCACGCCTCTGGAAATTAAATCAGCTGGATTTACATTAGTCGGTACGTACCGCCATGACGACTGATTAGAAAGTTCAAGAATTGTTGCGATTCTGTTACCTACGAACGTTTTTAATTTACTTACATCACTAGTGAGCCATGAAAGTACGATGCTAGAATCGCACCAGTGAATAATACGAGACGGTACGTATCTGATGGAGTCAACAACGCTCTTTGATAGCCTGGCCGCGAGCAAAGCCGCGCAGAGCTCT